>CM051271.1:7206082-7586082 GCA_027921565.1 Artemia sinica | reverse complement strand
GAATATTAGCCCTCAATAACTTAAAGGCTAAAATGGCATCCCCTCTATTTCTCCTGTATACAAGTGTAGGGAGATTCAACTTTGATAGTCTTACAGGATAGGAGAGCTCTTGCATGTCAGATATCACTTTAGTGGCACGTCTCTGGACATCTTCAAGAACTTTTATATCTTTTTTAAAATATGGAGAGGTAAGTGACATTCCAACTTCAAGCTTAGGATGCACAAATCCCTTATAAAGAAGACTGATGACTTTAGAGGAACGAGTGGAGATGGTACGCTTAATCAAACCCAAGGTTGAACTAGCCCCAGCAGCAGATCTCTTAGCATGTGTGCTGAATTTTAATTCATTGTCAATAGTGACACCAAGATCTTGCTCATTATTAACAGAGGAGAGTGGGTGGCCTAAAAAAATAAGAGAAACATGGATTCTGTTTGCCGAAGTGAATGATATGGCACTTGGCAACATTGAATTCAAGAAACCAGGCCTCAGCCCAGTGACCCAGCAGATGAAGATTATTTTGTAGCAGGGCATAATCTTCACAGGACAAAGCTGGTCCAAGAAGCTTCAGGTCATCTGCATAAAGAGTTGAATTACTACTGATAATGGAAGGAGCATCATTGATGAAAATATTAAATAATGTATGACCCAAGACACTTCCCTGAGGAACTCCACTCAGATCCCACGTTGAGGAAGAAAGAATACGATCTCAAGAGTCATCAAACAACTGAACACATTGGTTTCGCGAGTAAAGAAAATCAAGGATAACCAGAGAATTAGCTTTGGCTGGATTGGAAAATAAATTGAAGCTATATATTTTTTAAGTATTTAGTTGGTATTTTGGTTAGGTTATGTATTTAATACATGCTATGCTTTACCCCTTTCCCCCTAATGTGCAAATAGCCTATATTTATTTCTAAACTAATATATTTTCATCATATTTTGTTTGATTTCATTAGCATTAACCAAACTTCACTTCTTGAGTGTGTATTTTTAACCAACAAGTACCTGATAATAATTAAAGGAATGTTGTTCGCTTGGCTAATATTCAGTTCAGAGTCTCAATAAACCAATTTGTTATCTGTTCACTCTTGCCTATGGTTTTTCAATGTCCTCAATCAGGAGGAGTAAATTCATCTCTCTAAATGAACAGCTATTTTGAGCACAAAGTTTCAGTATTCTTTGCCTCATATCACTAAATACAAAAAAAGAAAAACTAACTTATTTCTCATGAACCATTGGTTAATAATCCCCAATAATCCTAATTTGAATAAGAAAAGGCAACTTGAAAATGATTTATAACTTATAGCTATATACAGCAAACACAAATCAAAAACAAATCTCAGATTTTAAAATCTTGAAGAAGGGAAGGATAGAGAACATGCGGAAGGGCAACTGCATTAAAAAGAGGATCTAGAATTTTACAATAGATACCACAAAGCCCTTATTATTTAGCCAAATGCCTTTCTAATTTCTTATTTAATATTTAAAATTACCATTGACTTTGAATTTTGAACTCAAGCACAATAAGGCAACCTTAGATAAAGAACAGTATCAGAAACCTGAAATAAAGTACCCCTATAGAAAATTAGTTCAGCTTGGTTGCTATCATTGATGGGAAAATATTGACACTTTTTAACACTGATAGAAAGGCCTCTATTCAGATTGGTTTTAATAATATATTACATTTAAATTACATGCACTCACCAATACTTTTAAAAGAATAAATTTTTTCCCATAATTCATATTAATTTGGCACTCTAGGACAATCCTGTTGAGGAAACATTAAGTTATACTGTTAATTACATCACATAGTGGCAGTCCTCCATTTGCCAGCCAACATGAACTCAAACTGCCCCAAAACAAATCAATTAAAAACATTAAAACAGAACTTAAATCTCAATCTGAATGGGAGAAAACAAGATCTGATACTGCTCTGAAAATTAATACTAAAATAATAATTATTTATTTTTATCCCTTTTTAATAAAATCAAATTATTAAAAATATAACTGATGAAATTTTTAATAAAATAAGATTATTAAAATATAATAAACAAAATTCATCCATTATTCAATATCATTATAAATTTCTTACTATTACCAGACACACATGGACATAAATGAACCAACAACATGAGAAAAAGTTTTTAAGAATTAAACGCTTACTTGTAAAAAATCATAATCTGGGTGATAGAAATTTTTGAATCTGTCCATACCAAGTCCCCATTAACAAGAAAGGAAACCTCTCTGTCCAATATGTGCAAAATTGGTTGAGTATCTTGCCCAAGACTTGATGAACTCCCACAGGCATCTTGTTTAAGTGGTGAATGTGGTTCCTTATGCACTTCAGTAAATCACACACCTAACAATTAAGACAAAAACAAATCAATAAAACTAAATAAAACTAAAAAGTGAAACTTTTTAAAACTAAAAAGTGAAACTAAATAAAACTAAAAACATAGAAACTTTTCATTGTGTCTTGGTCCTTTATGATATAAAAACCAAACCATGTCTCTTCTGGCAATCATGGACATCTCTTTGTCCAATATTGGTAAAAGTTGTCAGGCACCTTGCCCAGGGCTTGGAAAACACAGACAGGCATCTATTGCAACTGGTAAAGATGGTTTCTGATATATTGGAGTGAATCAAGTATCTAACAATTAAGACAAATGGAAATAATTGAATATGAAATATCCTAAGCAAAACTGGCCAGCCATTTCTAATGACAGAGGTTATACTCAATAGTTACTAATAGTAACTGTATCAAACAGTTTGTGGTAACAAACTGTAAGTAAGGACATGTTAAGAAAACAATGCTTACTTTACAATATGTATAATGATCCTAGTTAATTCATTATCCTAGGGGAGAACCTTTATCCTTACTTCTTTCCTCTTTTTTTTCAACTTAAAAAAAATATTATGACAAAGCCATGCTTCCAACAAAATGTTTTTTATGTTTTTAAATTTGTGCCTACAAACTTTTTTTTATAGATGACATTCTTCCTAGTCATTCTTAAATAGGTTTAGCCATAATTAAACATATGGTTCTAAAAAATTCATGAATTTCTTAGAACTTATATATTAATAGAGTATACACCCCCACCCCCTAATATGCAAATATACACCCAAAATTGCATTCTGAATCTAAATATAAACCTTCATTTGTATCACAAATGAATTTTACCCCCACCACCATGATGTGCAAACATATACCCTGCTTTGGATATATTTATGGTTTGGGGTAAAGTTCATTTGATTACATTTAGATTCAGAATGCAATTTTGGGTATAAATTTGCAAATCAGGGGGGTGGGGATTTATACTCCATTAATATACAAGTTCTAAGAAATTCATGAATTTCTTAGTATAAAAAAAAAAAAAAAATAAAAACAGCCAGGATGAATGCCATCTGTAAAACAAATTTATAGCACCAATTTCAAAACAGAAAACATTTTGTCAGAAGCATGGCTTTTTCATATTTTTTTTTCTAAGTTAAAAAGAAGGAAAACAGAGGAAAGAAGTGAGGATAAAGCTTTTCCCCTTGGAGAATGTTTTATCTTTTCTCCAATTCTTGAAAATTGTTTTAAAACAAACACCCAAGAGCCATTTAGCTAACCTAACCTAAATTTATTAATATTAGCCTATTTATATCTTTTTGGCGGATGGCAGTGATGGTGTTTAACTTTGCTGTATAGAATATTGGAAAGAGTATCTTGCCCAAGACTTGATGAACTCCTACAGGCATCTTGTTTAAGTGGTGAATGTGGTTCCTTATGCACTTCAGTAAATCACACACCTAACAATTAAGACAAAAACAAATCAATAAAACTAAATAAAACTAAAAAGTGAAACTTTTTAAAACTAAAAAGTGAAACTAAATAAAACTAAAAACATAGAAACTTTTCATTGTGTCTTGGTCCTTTATGATATAAAAACCAAACCATGTCTCTATTAGCAATCATGGACATCTCTTTGTCCAATATTGGTAAAAGTTGTCAGGCACCTTGCCCAGGGCTTGGAAAACACAGACAGGCATCTATTGCAAGTGGTAAAGATGGTTTCTGATATATTGGAGTGAATCAAGTATCTAACAATTAAGACAAATGAAAATAACTGAATATGAAATATCCTAAGCAAAACTGGCCAGCCATTTCTAATGACAGAGGTTATACTCAATAGTTACTAATAGTAACTGTATCAAACAGTTTGTGGTAACAAACTGTAAGTAAGGACATGTTAAGAAAACAATGCTTACTTTACAATATGTATAATGATCCTAGTTAATTCACTATCTGTAAAACAAATTTATAGCACCAATTTCAAGACAGAAAACATTTTGTCAGAAGCATGGCTTTTTCATATTTTTTTTCTAAGTTAAAAAGAAGGAAAACAGAGGAAAGAAGTGAGGATAAAGCTTTTCCCCTTGGATAATGTTTTATCTTTTCTCCAATTCTTGAAAATTATTTTCAAACGAACACCCAAGAGCCATTAGCTCCCTAGACCGAGCCCTTAAGCAGATAAACGAAAAAGTGACATCTTATGATCTGAATTTTCCCTCCTTGCAAAGTGCCTCGTTTAAGCCAAATGTAAACAAATCCACTACTACTGTAGTAATCTCTGGAATTTCTCCCGAGCTTAACAATCCTGTGAAACGTCGCGATGCCATTGACCAAATCAAGGGACACCAAGCCATTCATTCTATCAAGCCGTCGGGCAATAAACTTTTAGTGCAGATTGACCCAGTTGCTGCAAAGGACTTTTGTGATGCGGTACCTAATGTTCTGAAGTGCGATGCAAAACTTCAAGAGCGGAAACCCGTTGGAATAGTTAAAGGCATACCGCTAGCTTATGACATCAGTTTGTTCGTGGGGCGTGAAGGACTTGTAGACGCTAAGCGCATCGGGCAGTCCTTGACTGTTAAGATATTCTTCTACGATGCTGTTGGACTTACAAATGCACTTCGTCTCGGACTTAAGGTAGAATATGAAATTTTCCGAGTATTTGAGTGCCTCCGTCCTCCCCGTTGCTGTTATAAGTGTCAATCACCTGATCATATGAAGGCCAATTGCACCAGCCCTCCCCGCTGTTCCCGCTGCAGCGGTATGCATTTATCGACAAAAGATGCACCATGTTTGGCCGAACCGAAGTGTGCGCTATGTGGTGAAGGCCATGTTGCATTCAGTCTAAAGTGCCGCGTAATCCGCAGTGCCATAGCTAAGCGTGCCTCGAATAAGAAATGACTGGAACAGTAACGTTTTCTGTGTGTTCTTTTAACATAAATGGCACCAAAGACAAAGATTATTCAATAATTCAGAAAATGATCGATTTTGACATCGTGTTGCTACAGGAACATCTTTTGCCGGCTGTAAGTGTCAGCTCACTAAACAGAAGTGATGAACATGTAGTTTATACAACCAGTGCCAGACGGACGAGGGGCAGGCCTTCCGGAGGGCTTGCATGTATTGTGAGTAATAGACTTTCGTGCTTCTCTCGCCAGTGCATACACTCTTGCGATAATTTCATTGCCCTTCGAATTGCAGATCTAGTGATTATCAATACTTACCAACCTCATGATAAAAAAACAGTTTTTTCATTTAATAAATTCACAAAAATTGTGTCTTCTCTGAAGAATTTCCTTCGGAATATTGAAAGACATAGCTTTAAGTGGATCATAGTGGGAGACCTAAATTGTAACATAAATAGAGAGTCAACTCGGTCTGATCTTGTGCTTCAGTCTTTGCCAGATGGATATCAGATAGTAGCCAAGAGTGCAGATTTTTCGTATATTCATAATAGTGGATGTGTGTCTGATATAGACCACTGTGTTTGCTCGGCTGGTGTGATATGCTCGAGTGTCGAGGTTCATGATGAAGAAAGAGATTATGATCACCTCCCCCTTTCTTTTACCGTCTCTGTTTCGCATTCTTCTGGCCTGAATCAGTGTGAATCTTCTGCTCGGGGCACGAAATGGTATGATAAGCGTGAATGGAATAAAGCTAACTGGACATTATATATCTGTACTTTGGCTCATCTGTGACAGTTCCTTACCGTTTACTTTGTACCAGTGTCCTCTCGCCTAATGCTCGATCACAACTTAATTCTTACTATTCTCAGATTGTTGCCTGCCTTAAACAAGCCGAGGCCATAGCTGTCCCTTTTTCACGTATTCGTTCGAAAACTAGAAGTTCTTTATGGAAAGAGGACCCTCAGTTAAAAAGTGTGAAAAATCGGGCAAAAATGTGGCTTCGGATATGGAATGCGTGTGGCCGCCCCACTTCGGGTCATGTATTTAATATTAAAAAAAAAACAAATCTGAATTCAAATCTTACTTGCGAAGCGTCCGATATAAGGGTAAGGAATTTCCGAAAAGTCCTCGGCAATGGAGTGAAGTGTTGAATTTTAGTAAGCTAAACCCGACTGTTTCGTCCAGTTTAATTCCTGGTGATTCATGGGTTAGTCATTACTCGACAATTTTCAGTACAGTAAATTATGCAGTCCATTCCAGGTTTTGTAGATTGCTTGATTCAGTTATTCCGCGTAGACTACGCCAGAAAGATATTATCCCTATTAGTGCTGAGTCTGTTGTGAAAAGCATTAAAAAACTAAAATCTAAGTCTGTTGATTTGGATGGAATTTGTGTTGAACATTTAAGAATCGATTCTCCCGAGTTGATTAGCCATCTGCAACTACTTTTTCAGATGTGTGTTAGTAGCTCACTAGTGCCTGATTCTTTCCAGTGTGGTACTGTTACCTCTGTTCTGAAGCGAGGGAAGGATCCGCTTAATTGTGGATCCTACCGCCCTATCACTGTAGCGTGTAATGTAAGCAAACTATTTGAATATGTACTGCTCCCATTTATTCAAGATAAGGTGGATTATGACGCAAATCAGTTCGGTTTTAAGTCGCGTATAGGACGCCAGCATGCCCACCGTATACTTGCAAAGGTGTTATAAGAAGCACATCGTTTAAAAACGGAAGTTCACTTTTGTGCGTTAGACCTATCTAAAGCTTTCGATACTGTTTGTCACTCTTAGGCATGGTTTTCTCTGGCACGTTTGGGTGTGAATAGTTCAATTATTTGTGTACTTCGGTTTTGGTACCAGAATTCATTTATTCAGTTTAGGTAGGGTTCCCGGGCCTTTGGCAAAATCCCAGTTAGATCTGGGGTCCGTCAGGGTAGTGTTCTTTCACCTCATATTTTTAAAGCTTGTTTATTGAGTGTTCTTAATATGATACCGCTTTCTTACTCTTCAGGGTTGTCAAACGTCTCCTATATTGCATATGCGGATGATCTTCTGCTTGTTAGCAGGTCAAAGTTTACATTAATGAAGTCTGTGCTACTTGTATCGCGGCTGTATGGGGAAATCGGATTAAGCCTCAACACTGATAAATGCGAATATTTAGTGTTTAATTCAAAATCTTCAGCAACGCCGCTTGATTGCGGCGTATTTTCTGTAAAAAGTGTTGAATCTTTCCGATGGCTTGGGATCAATATTTGCAAATCGCTAACTTTATTTCGTTTCCGGGCATTGAGTGATATTAAAGATAAGCTGAAACTGGGGTACGCCAAAATTGTCCCCAACAGGGGAAGATATAACAGAAAAGCATTGGCTAAATTGTACTCGAGTTTTTGTGACCATGCAGTTTTATTCCCAGCTGGCCTTCACATCCTGTTTCGGCCAGGGGATATTAGCGATATTAGAATTATGTATTTTAGATATTGCAAGTTTTTATTGTATCTACCTCGCAGATACAGTAATAGAAAGATGATGCGGATTTTTGGCGCTCCGGATATTGTAAATTGTTTTGTCAGACAAAGTAGCCGTCTTCAAGAGAACATTTATGCTACTTTGGTTGTTAACCACCCACTTATCCGGGTAGCCACAGCGCATTGAGTGTAATATTTATTTATTGTGTTGTTGTTAAATGTATCTTTTTGTTTTTTTTTTTTTTTTGTTTATTTTTTTTTTCTCTCTTTTCTTGTGTTACTCCACTTCATTTTCTGTATAGTGGGTCAAAAATAAATTATTATTTATTATTTATTATTTTGGTGGATGGCAGTGATGGTGTTTAACTTTGTTGTATAGAATATTGGAAAATGGAAAAATACTATCAAATATGTTTATTTTTCATAATTTTGTTAAAAATAATTGCACAACAGTGAAAATAGAGATGATAAAGGGGTTAAATTCTACCTAAGCTACTTTTGGCTATTTTGGAGAGGGGTTAGGCTAGGAAAAATGAAACTTTCAGGGATGGGTACACAGGCTAAAGAATGTCCCAGAGAGGTGTTTTGAAGTACCTACCTTGACTCCTTCTCCCTCTAGAGTCTTGAAACCTTGCAAAATAGATCTTCTGCTTAAATGAAGAGTAAAATTTTACTTTAGCTACTTTTTGCTATCTTGGAAAGGGGTTAGGTAAGGAAAATGAAACTTTCAGGGGGTCTATAGGCTAAAGTATGTCCTGGGAAAGTATTTTGAAGTACCTACCTCTGCTCCTTCTCTCTCTAGAAAACTTTAAAAATGTGTGTGTTATGAAAGTGAAATCTTACAAAATAGATCTTCTGCTTAAATGAAGTACAACTAAATTGTTTTCAGCTTTGCAACTTTCCTCAATCCCAATTTATAAAGTTTTAAATAAATGCAAATATATTTCCTAAATTTTGGAAAAAAAAACATTGGTATGGCTTAAAATTCTACTCAAATAACAGGAATTGCATTTTCAGAACTAAAGCCAGAGAGAAAGAAACTGATAACTGAAAATTAAGGTAAAATACTGTTTTGTCAAAATTTCAATTGATATAGACCTGTCATGTAGGCATATTTCAGGACCCTCTAGAGAGAAAAAGAGTAGAGGTAGGTACTTCAAAATACCATCCCAGGACATACTTACATTTTTCAGGGATACATTTTTCATCCCTGAAAAATTCATTTTCCTAACCTAACCCCTTTCCAAGATAGCCAAAAGTAGAATTTTACCAACAAATGTGCTCCTCCTGGAAAATATGTTAACTAGGATTATTATGCATATTAGGCCTATGACCAGTAGCTTACTGGTTGTAAATTTATACTGGTATTTGTCTGAGCTGGAGAGATCACTACAACAAATATTGGGATGGATAAGGTCAATATATACCAAATCATATTATTGAGTTAGGACTAAAGTGAATACACCATTCGATGCCATTTTTTATGCTGATTACGAATATAATAAGCATTTCTATCGGAAATGAATTCCAGCCCCCCCCCTATATATGCCAATTCAGGGTTAGGTTAGGTTGGGTTAGGTTAGGTTAGGTATAGCCTATATAGGAGGGGGGGGGCTGAAATTCATTTCCGATAGAAATGCTTATTATATTCGTAATCAGCATAAAAAAAGGCATCGAATGGTGTATTCACTTTATTTGAAACTCAATAATATGATTTGGTATATAATGACCTGCTTTTTACCTGTGTATTTCATTTTAAATGTCTGTATCTAGCCTAACGACAGGTAATTAGTTCGCATATCTCCAAGGCACGTTCCCAAGGAATCTGATCTCCAGATAGCTCAAGGAAAAGAGGTCACATTTATATTTCTACACGTTTTATTTTCTCTCATTAATTGAGGGTGGCGCAAGCCTTGTTGGCACAATCTTTAGCGCTATAAGCGGAGCCATCGGAGAACTTATAAGGTGTAAGATCGCAACTTTGAAGTACGATATTAGATTTGACGCGGTCAATATTTATGACCACAATTAAGCCCAGTCCCTTTCTTTTATAGCTAATAATTTCCTTATAGCCACATAAAATTTTCGTCGCTACAAATGGCGCAGTCGGAAATTGGAGGAAAACTTGCGAACTAATTACGCTATAAACTTTGTAATTTGAATTTAATTATTGGAGAGATACAGACATATAAGTAAAGTGATTAGGCCTATAACCGCTAAGCTACCACAGGAAACCCTTTAAAATATCTCATAGGAGATAATAGCCTTCCCCAAAATAGGTTAAGTGAAAAAATAAATTTATTTTGAGTTGATTCAAACGCAAAAAAAAAAATGTCGGACGACCCTAACGATTTATTAATGGTGCAGAAGTTGGTCGCGAAAAATATAGAAATAGCAAAATCTATCCCGGAGTACAATGGTCAATCAGATATTGACGAATTTAATATCCAATTGGTCCAGTTTGTACAACTAACAAAAACAGAGCTAGAAGCGATAGTCGACATGCTCCTGCTACGATTAAAATGCCAGGCCTTAACCTTTCTAAAACAGATTGAACATACCATAGGCAATAACGCCAACTTGCCAATAAATACGGTGGACAAATTGTTAAAAGCATTTTAAGATAGATTTATCGAAACCAGTTCCATAAATAAATTATAACACGTAACGGTGTGCTTTGACTATTCACAAAATATAAGAGAATATCTTGATAATATACGCATTTCGGTAGAGGCAAAATACGGAAGAGGCTCAGGGCAACTGTATGAAAAAGTCATACTAAATACCTTTTTGCAAGGGCTACCCCCAAAACTATATAGAATGGTAATATCCAAAAATATTCAGACGTTGGATCTCGCAGTTCAGGAGGTAGAGCGATTGATCGAAGTCGACACGATGGTCGCAAATCACAGTAAAGCAAAAATAAATAGCCTAGGCGATTCAAATGCGAACATAAACTTCAAGGGCGATCAGGCGTCTCCCAATTTCTTTTCAAGGGATAACTCCCCAGTGCCACAAAGAAATAAAACACAAGAACTCGCTAGGCAGAAAACAGTACGTTTTCAGCCTGTCAAACAATCCAATTATGAAAATAACCATACAATAATAAGATGCTATAATTGCAATAGACCTGGGCACATCGCGAGAGAGTGCCATTATGTCCCCAACCGCATACCAAGAATTGCTGTTGGCAGTAGGCAAAATTATGACAACCATTTGTTCGGAAGAACAAATTTTAGCGCCGGTGATGCTCTAGGCTATAGCCAGGGAAGATAGCGCAAATCAGTACCTTACAACGCGTACCAACAAAATTTTTATACCCCTCCTCCCAATAGACAAATTAATTACCGATTTGAAAACCCAAATACTCGCCAATATAATGCGAGAATGCTATATAGAAATCACGAAAATTTGCCGATGGGAAATGAAAATTTTGCAAGCCAACGGCATTGGCAGTCAGCGCCAGCAAGCGGCACTGACAAAGGACATCCACGTTACCATAATAATACATGGCGAAGGCAGACAGACGTAAATCAATTAGATATGCCTACGGAAACTCATACGTCTGAATATCTATTACAGGCACCGACACATGAAATAAATCCTCAGGGAAACGTTTCAGGCCCCTCAGAAATATAAATTGGACCCAGAGGGTGCCCTGAATATTTAATAGGTCCAAAACAATGGCAGTGCCGTCTTGTAGTGATAGTATTAACAAGTTACCTATATTTAAGGATTTTTGTGTAGAAAACGTTTACTTTAAGGCTTTAGTTGACAGCGGAGCTACTGTTAATATTATAAGCTCATGCATATTTAATATGTTGCCTCTGCATATTAGGTGACAGAGGAACCCTAATAATCCCAGTTTAACTAGCGTGACAGGGCATAAATTGGATACAAGAGGTTCAATTTGCCTAAACGTAAAAAGGGACAATAGGATCTTTCCGACAAATTTTATAATATGTGATAACTTTCCGTACGAAGCAATTATAGGCGCAAATTTTTTAAGGTCCAATAGAGTACTATTAGACGTAGCAAACGAGAAGCTTGTCTACCCGGCTAAGGTAGGGGAAGAAATTTCTACCTTAAGAAATCGTAACAGAGGTTACGAAGACAACGTAACAGTAAACAAAATTTCTGACGGTATAATGTCGCAATCTTTTGAACCTCATGTCTCGCAAGGAGGAAAAGGAATAATTGGAAATTTGTCCAATTATTCTGAAAGACCTTGCAGAGATGAAGTAAATTTAAATAATAAAAGTATTGAATCCACAAAAATAAAAATAGGAGATAAGCGACAGTACAGGTCAAACGAAATCAAGAAAATAGTGGAATTATGGAAAATCATAGTAAAACCCAACGTGACGCCACAAGATGCCGCAATGGCGCAGCATAGCGCCAGTATGAATCTAATAAACAATGAAAATAAAGAGAAATATTACGGATTCGCGATAAGGAAAACAAAAGTCCCTCCCAAAACGATGCAAAAAATTCAAATATCACAGATGATTGAGCCAGTAGTTAGCAAATCCGAAATATGGTTTGCGACCCCATCTGAAATTCCCGAAAATCTGCTATGCGAGGAACAGATTATATCTTATGAAAAAGGAGAAGGTTTTATTTGGTTCACTAATAACCACGAAAATGATACAATTACAATAAAAAAGGGGACGTTTTTAGTTCAAATCCAGGTTTTATCGGAGAATGATTTAAATAGATGGGAAAATTCTAAAAGAAACCTAGTTAACGGCATTAAAACCTCAAATAACAAGTACCCTCTAACTAAATCGCAATTTTTAAACAAATTTAATATGGATCATATTACGGACATGGAACTTAAGAAAAAATTATGCGAATTATTATGGAATTTTAAGGATGTATTTTCCGCATCTGAAGATGACATCGGACTGATACCATTTTATGAACACTCAATTTTAACGACTGGTAATCCCGTAGCAAAACAGCCATATCGTGTGCCATATAAGCACAAAGAATGGTTAAAAAATGAAATTCATGAATTAGAAAAAAAATTAAATTATACGCCAAAGTATAAGTCCGTATAGTGCACCAGTGATCTTAGTACCAAAGAGGAATGGTGACCTTAGACTTGTAGTAGACTATAGAGCCCTCAAAAAACAAGTAGTTAGCGATAAATTTCCTTTACCATGAATAGATGAAATTCTTGACTCTATTTCAAGCAAAAACAAAATTTTTACTTCCTTGGACCTTACCCAAGGCTACCACTAAGAGAAAATAGCCGAAAAAGATGTCCATAAAACTGCATTTTCATCATCTTAATGTGGTTCATATGAATACTTAAGGGTACCTTTTAGACTTAAAACAAGTTCAAGCGCGCTATGTAGACCCCTATTACACCTGTTAAGAGGATTAAAGAATATAATTCATTTTGTTGATGATGTCATATGCGTGGGAGAAAACACTGAACAACACTTAGCAACATTAGCTAAGGTCTTCGAGAAGTTCAGACAGGGCAATTTAAAATGCCGGCCTGAGAAAGTAAATTTATTTCAACCTAAAATTAAATTTTTAGGAGTAGTAGTAACACAAGGAGAGATATCCCCAGACCCGGATAGAATAAAATGTGTTGAAAACCTCAAACCCCCTAGAACTATGAAAGAATTAAGGGGAATTTTAGGTCTTACTGGCTACTTTAGAAAATTCGTGCGCAATTACGCCCAAATTGCAAAACCCCTCACGGAATTAACTAAAGGGAACTCCCAAAATGTTACCTGGTCGCAGGAAGCTCAAACTTCCCTAGACCGTCTCAAAAAGGCACTCACTTCTGAACCAATATTATCACTTCCTGATTTCAAAAACGGACAATTTGTGGTCACAACCGATGCTAGTTCAAAAGGCATTGGGGCTATTCTTTCGCAAATAATTCCCATAGGAAACCCTGATCCTTTACAAGGACATTCTAATCAAAAAAAAAAAAATAGAAAAAGTTGTTCTACTCGAATATGCTATTCGAGTAGAACCTTGTCAAAAGGCGAAAATAGTTATTCCGCCACAAACTTAGAGTTATTATCTATAATCCACCACCTGGTAAATGACAATTAGCCTAGATTCATTTGGCTGGGGTGAACGTGAACCTACAGAAATCTTTGTGCCATCACTAAAAGTAGATGGTCTTGATGGCAGTCTAGAGGTGGTTGTTACACTTTTTTGATTCTCAATGTTTGTAAGGTCAACGGCATGAGAAGGAGAAATAGCTGCATCACTCCAGGGAACAGCCTGGTTCCCTTCCATAGAGATGTCAAGTGGATATGGTTTGGACATAAGTCACAGAAACTCAAAATATCTAAAAGGTACTAAACCTATTAAATACACAAAAGAAAATACTTGATGAAAGGCTAATGCTTTGGGTATTCCACCATTAACAATAATGTATTTGATGAATATATAAATTGCTAGCGTGGCCTTACTTTACATCCGGGAGTAGAG
The DNA here is from genome assembly GCA_027921565.1 of Artemia sinica. Taxonomy (NCBI): domain Eukaryota; kingdom Metazoa; phylum Arthropoda; class Branchiopoda; order Anostraca; family Artemiidae; genus Artemia; species Artemia sinica. The sequence continues at coordinate 7,571,912 of CM051271.1, read as the reverse complement.
GTCTAAGTTATACTTTGCTCGGGGGTATAGCAATTCCCATGCTATGATTACCAGACTGGTTATTTGGCAAGGTATAATGTAGTCAAACATGTTTTGAGAGTGTGGTCGTAATAATATAATGTGGTCAAACAGGTTTTTTTCTGTTATTAATAAGAATGTGTCACTGTATTTAGACATGCACATTTAAAAAAAAAAAGCATGTGGTTATTGCTATTGTTGTCAACTGCACATGGAAACAGTTTGACGTGTTTGGGGAGATTACGTTCCTTGGCGTTTGATTGTCATTTGCGAAAAAGGGGTAATTAGTGATTGGATAATTTTTTTACATGAAATCTCTGAATAAAATATTTTTGGAGCATGTACTTGACGATGGAGAAAAAGGGTTAATGTGATTAGCAATTACGAGCGAGGATTCCCCCATTGGTTCCTGGTAGTAGGCTACGCATATCAAGTTGAAAATTTGACAGAATGAAGTATTTGAGGTGGAACTTGAACTAAATCAAAATACACTATGGGCACGCAGATTTTCAAAATGGCATATCTCAATAAAGGGATTTGTGTATTAAGTTGGAACTTTCAGAGAGTGCTTTAAGGGAAAGTCAATTCACCAAAAGGAAATATGTGCACGCTCAGGCTGGGGTTGAGTTGCACGGGAGTTGAGTTGCATGGAGGGTTGAGTTGCACGAGGGTTCAGTAGCACGGGGGTTCAGTTGTATGGGGTTTCGGTTATACAAGGTTTTTTTTCTTTACTTGATGGTCATTCAAAAAGCGAGGATTTCTGTTAAATAAATAATTCTTATACATTTTAAAATAGCTTTACGGGGTTTGAGAGACTCTGTTGTCTTATTCCGTGTGATTTTTTCTTTACTTGGTGGCCATTCAAAAAGCGAGGATTTCTGTTAAATAAATAATTCTTATACATTTTAAAATAGCTTTACGGGGTTTGAGAGACTCTGTTGTCTTATTCCGTGTGATTTTTTATTTACTTGGTGGCCATTCAAAAAGTGAGGATTTCTGTTAAATAAATAATTCTTATACCTTTTAAAATAGCTTTACGGGGTTTGAGAGACTCTGTTGTTTTATTCTGTGTGATTTTTTCTTTACTTGGTGGCCATTCAAAAACGAGGATTTCTGTTAAATAAATAATTCTTATACCTTTTAAAATAGCTTTACGGGGTTTGAGAGACTGTTGTTTTATTCTGTGTGATTTTTTCTTTACTTGGTGGCCATTCAAAAAGCGAGGATTTCTGTTAAATAAATAATTCTTATACATTTTAAAATAGCTTTACGGGGTTTGAGAGACTCTGATGTTTTATTCTGTGTGATATTTTTCTTTACTTGGTGACCATTCAAAAAGCGAGGATCTCTGTTAAATAAATAATTCTTATACATTTTAAAATAGCTTTACGGGGTTTGAGAGACTCTGTTGATTTATTCTGTGTGATTTTTTCTTTACTTGGTGACGATCCAAAAAGCGAGGATTTCTGTTAAATAAATAATTCTTATACCTTTTAAAATAGCTTTACGGGGTTTGAGAGACTCTGTTGTTTTATTCTGTGTGATTTTTTCTTTACTTGGTGGCCATTCAAAAAGCGAGGATTTCTGTTAAATAAATAATTCTTATACATTTTAAAATAGCTTTACGGGGTTTGAGAGACTCAGTTGTTTTATTCTGTGTGATTTTTTCTTTACTTGGTGGCCATTCAAAAAGCGAGGATTTCTGTTAAATAAATAATTCTTATACGTTTAAAATAGCTTTACGGGGTTTGAGAGACTCTGTTGTTTTATTCTGTGTGATTTTTTCTTTACTTGGTGGCCATTCAAAAAGTGAGGATTTCTGTTAAATAAATAATTCTTATACATTTTAAAATAGCTTTACGGGGTTTGAGAGACTCTGTCGTTTTATTCTATGTGATTTTTTCTTTACTTGGTGGCCATTCAAAAACCGAGGATTTCTGTTAAATAAATAATTCTTATACCTTTTAAAATAGCTTTACGGGGTTTGAGAGACTCTGTTGTTTTATTCTGTGTGATTTTTTCTTTACTTGGTGGCCATTCAAAAAGTGAGGATTTCTGTTAAATAAATAATTCTTATACCTTTTAAAATAGCTTTACGGGGTTTGAGAGACTGTTGTTTTATTCTGTGTGATTTTTTCTTTACTTGGTGGCCATTCAAAAAGCGAGGATTTCTGTTAAATAAATAATTCTTATACCTTTTAAAATAGCTTTACGGGGTTTGAGAGACTCTGTTGTATTATTCTGTGTGATTTTTTCTTTACTTGGTGACCATTCAAAAAGCGAGGATTTCTGTTAAATAAATAAATCTTATACCTTTTAAAATAGCTTCACAGGGTTTGAGAGACTCTGTTGTTTTATTCTGTGTGATTTTTTCTTTACTTGGTGGGCATTCAAAAAGCGAGGATTTCTGTTAAATAAATAATTCTTATACATTTTAAAATAGCTTTACGGGGTTTGAGAGACTCTGTTGTTTTATTCTGTGTGATTTTTTCTTTACTTGGTGGCCATTCAAAAAGCGAGGATTTCTGTTAAATAAATAATTCTTATACATTTTAAAATAACTTTACGGGGTTTGAGAGACTCTGTCATTTTATTCTGTGTGATTTTTTCTTTACTTGATGGCCATTCAAAAACGAGGATTTCTGTTAAATAAATAATTCTTATACCTTTTAAAATAGCTTTACGGGGTTTGAGAGACTGTTGTTTTATTCTGTGTGATTTTTTCTTTACTTGGTGGCCATTCAAAAAGCGAGGATTTCTGTTAAATAAATAATTCTTATACATTTTAAAATAGCTTTACGGGGTTTGAGAGACTCTGATGTTTTATTCTGTGTGATATTTTCTTTACTTGGTGACCATTCAAAAAGCGAGGATTTCTGTTAAATAAATAATTCTTATACCTTTTGAAATAGCTTTACGGGGTTTGAGAGACTCTGTTGATTTATTCTGTGTGATTTTTTCTTTACTTGGTGACGATCCAAAAAGCGAGGATTTCTGTTAAATAAATAATTCTTATACCTTTTAAAATAGCTTTACGGGGTTTGAGAGACTCTGTTGTTTTATTCTGTGTGATTTTTTCTTTACTTGGTGGCCATTCAAAAAGCGAGGATTTCTGTTAAATAAATAATTCTTATACATTTTAAAATAGCTTTACGGGGTTTGAGAGACTCAGTTGTTTTATTCTGTGTGATTTTTTCTTTACTTGGTGGCCATTCAAAAAGCGAGGATTTCTGTTAAATAAATAATTCTTATACGTTTTAAAAATAGCTTTACGGGGTTTGAGAGACTCTGTTGTTTTATTCTGTGTGATTTTTTCTTTACTTGGTGGCCATTCAAAAAGCGAGGATTTCTGTTAAATAAATAATTCTTATACATTTTAAAATAGCTTTACGGGGTTTGAGAGACTCTGTCGTTTTATTCTATGTGATTTTTTCTTTACTTGGTGGCCATTCAAAAACCGAGGATTTCTGTTAAATAAATAATTCTTATACCTTTTAAAATAGCTTTACGGGGTTTGAGAGACTCTGTCGTTTTATTCTGTGTGATTTTTTCTTTACTTGGTGGCCATTCAAAAAGCGAGGATTTCTGTTAAATAAATAATTCTTATACCTTTTAAAATAGCTTTACGGGGTTTGAGAGACTGTTGTTTTATTCTGTGTGATTTTTTCTTTACTTGGTGGCCATTCAAAAAGCGAGGATTTCTGTTAAATAAATAATTCTTATACCTTTTAAAATAGCTTTACGGGGTTTGAGAGACTCTGTTGTATTATTCTGTGTGATTTTTTCTTTACTTGGTGACCATTCAAAAAGCGAGGATTTCTGTTAAATAAATAAATCTTATACCTTTTAAAATAGCTTTACAGGGTTTGAGAGACTCTGTTGTTTTATTCTGTGTGATTTTTTCTTTACTTGGTGGCCATTCAAAAAGCAAGGATTTCTGTTAAATAAATAATTCTTATACATTTTAAAATAGCTTTACGGGGTTTGAGAGACTCTGTTGTTTTATTCTGTGTGATTTTTTCTTTACTTGGTGGCCATTCAAAAAGCGAGGATTTCTGTTAAATAAATAATTCTTATACGTTTAAAAATAGCTTTACGGGGTTTGAGAGACTCTGTTGTTTTATTCTGTGTGATTTTTTCTTTACTTGGTGGCCATTCAAAAAGCGAGGATTTCTGTTAAATAAATAATTCTTATACATTTTAAAATAGCTTTACGGGGTTTGAGAGACTCTGTCGTTTTATTCTATGTGATTTTTTCTTTACTTGGTGGCCATTCAAAAACCGAGGATTTCTGTTAAATAAATAATTCTTATACCTTTTAAAATAGCTTTACGGGGTTTGAGAGACTGTTGTTTTATTCTGTGTGATTTTTTCTTTACTTGGTGGCTATTCAAAAAGCGAGGATTTCTGTTAAATAAATAATTCTTATACATTTTAAAATAGCTTTATGGGGTTTGAGAGACTCTGTTGTTTTATTGTGTGTGATTTTTTCTTTACTTGGTGACCATTCAAAAAGCGAGGATTTCTGTTAAATAAATAATTCTTATAACTTTTAAAATAGCTTTATGGGGCTTGAGAGACTCTGTTGTTTTATCCTGTGTGATTTTTCCTTTACTTGGTGGCCATTCAAAAAGCGAGGATTTCTGTTAAATAAATAATTCTTATACATTTTAAAATAGCTTTACGGGGTTCGAGAGACTCTGTTGTTTTATTCTGTGTGATTTTTTCTTTACTTGGTGGCCATTCAAAAAGCGAGGATTTCTGTTAAATAAATAATTCTTATACATTTTAAAATAACTTTACGGGGTTTGAGAGACTCTGTCGTTTTATTCTGTGTGATTTTTTCTTTACTTGGTGGCCATTCAAAAAGCGAGGACTTCTGTTAAATAAATAATTCTTATACCTTTTAAAATAGCTTTACGGGGTTTGAGAGACTAATGTTTTATTCTGTGTGATTTTTTCTTTACTTGGTGGGCATTCAAAAAGCGAGGATTTCTGTTAAATAAATAATTCTTATACATTTTAAAATAGCTTTACGGGGTTTGAGAGACTCTGATGTTTTATTCTGTGTGATTTTTTCTTTACTTGGTGACCATTCAAAAAGCGAGGATTTCTGTTAAATAAATAATTCTTATACCTTTTGAAATAGCTTTACGGGGTCTGAGAGACTCTGTTGATTTATTCTGTGTGATTTTTTCTTTACTTGGTGACCATTCAAAAAGCGAGGATTTCTGTTAAATAAATAATTCTTATACCTTTTAAAATAGCTTTACGGGGTTTGAGAGACTCTGTTGTTTAATTCTGTGTGATTTTTTCTTTACTTGGTGGCCATTCAAAAAGCGAGGATTTCTGTTAAATAAATAATTCTTATACATTTTAAAATAGCTTTACGGGGTTTGAGAGACTCTGTTGTTTTATTCTGTGTGATTTTTTCTTTACTTGGTGGCCATTCAAAAAGCGAGGATTTCTGTTAAATAAATAATTCTTATACATTTTAAAATAGCTTTACGGGGTTTGAGAGACTGTTGTTTTATTCTGTGTGATTTTTTCTTTACTTAGTGGCCATTCAAAAAGCGAGGATATCTGTTAAATAAATAATTCTTATACATTTTAAAATAGCTTTACGGGGTTTGAGAGACTCTGTTGTTTTATTCTGTGTGATTTTTTCTTTACTTGGTGGCCATTCAAAAAGCGAGGATTTCTGTTAAATAAATAATTCTTATACCTTTTAAAATAGCTTTATGGGGCTTGAGAGACTCTGTTGTTTTATCCTGTATGATTTTTTCTTTACTTGGTGGCCATTCAAAAAGCGAGGATTTCTGTTAAATAAATAATTCTTATACATTTTAAAATAGCTTTACGGGGTTTGAGAGACTGTTGTTTTATTCTGTGTGATTTTTTCTTTACTTGGTGGCCATTCAAAAAGCGAGGATATCTGTTAAATAAATAATTCTTATACATTTTAAAATAGCTTTACGGGGTTTGAGAGACTCTGTCGTTTTATTCTGTGTGATTTTTTCTTTACTTGGTGGCCATTCAAAAAGCGAGGATTTCTGTTAAATAAATAATTCTTATACCTTTTAAAATAGCTTTATGGGGCTTGAGAGACTCTGTTGTTTTATCCTGTGTGATTTTTCCTTTACTTGGTGGCCATTCAAAAAGCGAGGATTTCTGTTAAATAAATAATTCTTATACCTTTTAAAATAGCTTTACGGGGTTTGAGAGACTGTTGTTTTATTCTGTGTGATTTTTTCTTTACTTGGTGGCCATTCAAAAAGCGAGGATTTCTGTTAAATAAATAATTCATATACATTTTAAAATAGCTTTACGGGGTTTGAGAGACTCTGATGTTTTATTCTGTGTGATTTTTTCTTTACTTGGTGACCATTCAAAAAGCGAGGATTTCTGTTAAATAAATAATTCTTATACCTTTTGAAATATCTTTACGGGGTTTGAGAGACTCTGTTGATTTATTCTGTGTGATTTTTTCTTTACTTGGTGACCATTCAAAAAGCGAGGATTTCTGTTAAATAAATAATTCTTATACCTTTTAAAATAGCTTTATGGGGTTTGAGAGACTCTGTTGTTTAATTCTGTGTGATTTTTTCTTTACTTGGTGGCCATTCAAAAAGCGAGGATTTCTGTTAAATAAATAATTCTTATACATTTTAAAATAGCTTTACGGGGTTTGAGAGACTCTGTTGTTTTATTCTGTGTGATTTTTTCTTTACTTGGTGGCCATTCAAAAAGCGAGGATTTCTGTTAAATAAATAATTCTTATACATTTTAAAATAGCTTTACGGGGTTTGAGAGACTGTTGTTTTATTCTGTGTGATTTTTTCTTTACTTGGTGGCCATTCAAAAAGCGAGGATATCTGTTAAATAAATAATTCTTATACATTTTAAAATAGCTTTACGGGGTTTGAGAGACTCTGTCGTTTTATTCTATGTGATTTTTTCTTTACTTGGTGGCCATTCAAAAAGCGAGGATTTCTGTTAAATAAATAATTCTTATACCTTTTAAAATAGCTTTACGGGGTTTGAGAGACTCTGTCGTTTTATTCTGTGTGATTTTTTCTTTACTTGGTGGCCATTCAAAAAGCGAGGATTTCTGTTAAATAAATAATTCTTATACCTTTTAAAATAGCTTTACGGGGTTTGAGAGACTGTTGTTTTATTCTGTGTGATTTTTTCTTTACTTGGTGGCCATTCAAAAAGCGAGGATTTCTGTTAAATAAATAATTCCTATACCTTTTAAAATAGCTTTACGGGGTTTGAGAGACTCTGTCGTTTTATTCTGTGTGATTTTTTCTTTACTTGGTGGCCATTCAAAAAGCGAGGATTTCTGTTAAATAAATAATTCTTATACCTTTTAAAATAGCTTTACGGGGTTTGAGAGACTGTTGTTTTATTCTGTGTGATTTTTTCTTTACTTGGTGACCATTCAAAAAGCGAGGATTTCTCTTAAATAAATAAATCTTATACCTTTTAAAATAGCTTTACGGGGTTTGAGAAACTCTGTTGTTTTATTCTGTGTGATTTTTTCTTTACTTGGTGACCATTCAAAAAGCGAGGATTTCTGTTAAATAAATAAATCTTATACCTTTTAAAATAGCTTTACGGGGTTTGAGAGACTCTGTTGTTTTATTCTGTGTGATTTGTTCTTTACTTGGTGGCCATTCAAAAAGCGAGGATTTCTGTTAAATAAATAATTCTTATGCATTTTAAAATAGCTTTACGGGGTTTGAGAGACTCTGTTGTTTTATTTTGTGTGATTTTTCCTTTACTTGGTGGCCATTCAAAAAGCGAGGATTTCTGTTAAATAAATAATTCTTATACATTTTAAAATAGCTTTACGGGGTTTGAGAGACTCTGTTGTTTTATTCTGTGTGATTTTTTCTTTACTTGGTGGCCATTCAAAAAGCGAGTATTTCTGTTAAATAAATAATTCTTATACATTTTAATATAGCTTTACGGGGTTTGAGAGACTCTGTCGTTTTATTCTATGTGATTTTTTCTTTACTTGGTGGCCATTCAAAAAGCGAGGATTTCTGTTAAATAAATAATTCTTATACCTTTTAAAATAGCTTTACGGGGTTTGAGAGACTCTGTTGTTTTATTCTGTGTGATTTTTTCTTTACTTGGTGGCCATTAAAAAGCGAGGATTTCTGTTAAATAAATAATTCTTATACATTTTAAAATAGCTTTACGGGGTTTGAGAGACTCTGTTGTTTTATTCTGTGTGATTTTTTCTTTACTTGGTGACCATTCAAAAAGCGAGGATTTCTGTTAAATAAATAATTCTTATACCTTTTAAAATAGCTTTATGGGGTTTGAGAGACTCTGTTGTTTTATTCTGTGTGATTTTTTCTTTACTTGGTGGCCATTCAAAAAGCGAGGATTTCTGTTAAATAAATAATTCTTATACATTTTAAAATAGCTTTACGGGGTTCGAGAGACTCTGTTGTTTTATTCTGTGTGATTTTTTCTTTACTTGGTGGCCATTCAAAAAGCGAGGATTTCTGTTAAATAAATAATTCTTATACATTTTAAAATAACTTTACGGGGTTTGAGAGACTCTGTCGTTTTATTCTGTGTGATTTTTTCTTTACTTGGTGGCCATTCAAAAAGCGAGGATTTCTGTTAAATAAATAATTCTTATACCTTTTAAAATAGCTTTACGGGGTTTGAGAGACTGTTGTTTTATTCTGTGTGATTTTTTCTTTACTTGGTAGCCATTCAAAAAAGCGAGGATTTCTGTTAAATAAATAATTCTTATACATTTTAAAATAGCTTTACGGGTTTTTAGAGACTCTGATGTTTTATTCTGTGTGATTTTTTCTTTACTTGGTGACCATTCAAAAAGCGAGGATTTCCGTTAAATAAATTATTCTTATACCTTTTGAAATAGTTTACGGGGTTTGAGAGACTCTGTTGATTTATTCTGTGTGATTTTTTCTTTACTTGGTGACCATTCAAAAAGCGAGGATTTCTGTTAAATAAATAATTCTTATACCTTTTAAAATGGCTTTACGGGGTTTGAGAGACTCTGTTGTTTTATTCTGTGTGATTTTTTCTTTACTTGGTGGCCATTCAAAAAGCGAGGATTTCTGTTAAATAAATAATTCTTATACATTTTAAAATAGCTTTACGGGGTTTGAGAGACTCTGTTGTTTTATTCTGTGTGATTTTTTCTTTACTTGGTGGCCATTCAAAAAGCGAGGATTTCTGTTAAATAAATAATTCTCATACATTTTAAAATAGCTTTACGGGGTTTGAGAGACTCTGTCGTTTTATTCTGTGTGATTTTTTCTTTACTTGGTGGCCATTCAAAAAGCGAGGATTTCTGTTAAATAAATAATTCTTATACATTTTAAAATAGCTTTACGGGGTTTGAGAGACTCTGTCGTTTTATTCTATGTGATTTTTTCTTCACTTGGTGGCCATTCAAAAAGCGAGGATTTCTGTTAAATAAATAATTCTTATACCTTTTAAAATAGCTTTACGGGGTTTGAGAGACTCTGTCGTTTTATTCTGTGTGATTTTTTCTTTACTTGGTGGCCATTCAAAAAGCGAGGATTTCTGTTAAATAAATAATTCTTATACCTTTTAAAATAGCTTTACGGGGTTTGAGAGACTCTGTTGTTTTATTTTGTGTGATTTTTTCTTTACTTGGTGACCATTCAAAAGCGAGGATTTCTGTTAAATAAATAAATCTTATACCTTTTAAAATAGCTTTACGGGGTTTGAGAGACTCTGTTGTTTTATTCTGTGTGATTTTTTCTTTACTTGGTGGCCATTCAAAAAGCGAGGATTTCTGTTAAATAAATAATTCTTATACATTTTAATATAGCTTTACGGGGTTTGAGAGACTCTGTCGTTTTATTCTATGTGATTTTTTCTTTACTTGGTGGCCATTCAAAAAGCGAGGATTTCTTCTAAATAAATAATTCTTATACATTTTAAAATAGCTTTACGGGGTTTGAGAGACTCTGTTGTTTTATTTTGTGTGATTTTTTCTTTACTTGGTGGCCATTCAAAAAGCGAGGATTTCTTCTAAATAAATAATTCTTATACATTTTAAAATAGCTTTACGGGGTTTGAGAGACTCTGTTGTTTTATTCTGTGTGATTTTTTCTTTACTTGGTGACCATTCAAAAAGCGAGGATTTCTGTTAAATAAATAATTCTTATACCTTTTAAAATAGCTTTATGGGGTTTGAGAGACTCTGTCGTTTTATTCTATGTGATTTTTTCTTTACTTGGTGGCCATTCAAAAAGCGAGGATTTCTGTTAAATAAATAATTCTTATACATTTTAAAATAGCTTTACGGGGTTCGAGAGACTCTGTTGTTTTATTCTGTGAGATTTTTTCCTTACTTGGTGGCCAAATAAAAAGCGAGGATTTCTGTTAAATAAATAATTCTTATACATTTTAAAATAACTTCACGGGTTTTGAGAGACTCTGTCGTTTTATTCTGTGTGATTTTTCTTTACTTGTTGACCATTCAAAAAGCGAGGATTTCTGTTAAATAAATAATTCTTATACCTTTTAAAATAGCTTTACGGGGTTTGAGAGACTGTTGTTTTATTCTGTGTGTTTTTTTCTTTACTTGGTGGCCATTCAAAAAGCGAGGATTTCTGTTAAATAAATAATTCTTATACATTTTAAAATAGCTTTACGGTGTTTGAGAGACTCTGATGTTTTATTCTGTGTGATTTTTTCTTTACTTGGTGACCATTCAAAAAGCGAGGATTTTTGTTAAATAAATAATTCTTATACCTTTTGAAATAGCTTTACGGGGCTTGAGAGACTCTGTTGATTTATTCTGTGTGATTTTTTCTTTACTTGGTGACCATTCAAAAAGCGAGGATTTCTGTTAAATAAATAATTCTTATACCTTTTAAAATAGCTTTACGGGGTTTGAGAGACTCTGCTGTTTTATTCTGTGTGATTTTTTCTTTACCTGGTGGCCATTCAAAAAGCGAGGATTTCTGTTAAATAAATAATTCTTATACATTTTAAAATAGCTTTACGGGGTTTGAGAGACTCTGTTGTTTTATTCTGTGTGATTTTTTCTTTACTTGGTGGCCATTCAAAAAGCGAGGATTTCTGTTAAATAAATAATTCTTATACATTTTAAAATAGCTTTACGGGGTTTGAGAGACTCTGTTGTTTTATTCTGTGTGATTTTTTCTTTACTTGGTGGCCATTCAAAAAGCGAGGATTTCTGTTAAATAAATAATTCTTATACATTTTAAAATAGCTTTACGGGGTTTGAGAGAATCTGTCGTTTTATTCTATGTGATTTTTTCTTTACTTGGTGGCCATTCAAAAAGCGAGGATTTCTTTTAAATAAATAATTCTTATACCTTTTAAAATAGCTTTACGGGGTTTGAGAGACTCTGTTGTTTTATTCTGTGTGATTTTTTCTTTACTTGGTGGTCATTCAAAAAGCGAGTATTTCTGTTAAATAAATAATTCTTATACATTTTAAAATAGCTTTACGGGGTTTGAGAGACTCTGTCGTTTTATTCTGTGTGATTTTTTCTTTACTTGGTGGCCATTCAAAAGCGAGGATTTCTGTTAAATAAATAATTCTTATACCTTTTAAAATAGCTTTACGGGGTTTGAGAGACTCTGTTGTTTTATTTTGTGTGATTTTTTCTTTACTTGGTGACCATTCAAAAAGCGAGGATTTCTGTTAAATAAATAAATCTTATACCTTTTAAAATAGCTTTACGGGGTTTGAGAGACTCTGTTGTTTTATTCTGTGTGATTTTTTCTTTACTTGGTGACCATTCAAAAAGCGAGGATTTCTGTTAAATAAATAAATCTTATACCTTTTAAAATAGCTTTACAAGGTTTGAGAGACTCTGTTGTTTTATTCTCCGTGATTTGTTCTTTACTTGGTGGCCATTCAAAAAGCAAGGATTTCTGTTAAATAAATAATTCTTATGCATTGTAAAATAGCTTTACGGGGTTTGAGAGACTCTGTTGTTTTATTCTGTGTGATTTTTTCTTTACTTGGTGGCCATTCAAAAAGCGAGGATTTCTGTTAAATAAATAATTCTTATACATTTTAAAATAGCTTTACGGGGTTTGAGAGACTCTGTTGTTTTATTCTGTGTGATTTTTTCTTTACTTGGTGGCCATTCAAAAAGCAAGGATTTCTGTTAAATAAATAATTCTTATACATTTTAATATAGCTTTACGGGGTTTGAGAGACTCTGTCGTTTTATTCTATGTGATTTTTTCTTTACTTGGTGGCCATTCAAAAAGCGAGGATTTCTGTTAAATAAATAATTCTTATACCTTTTAAAATAGCTTTACGGGGTTTGAGAGACTCTGTTGTTTTATTCTGTGTGATTTTTTCTTTACTTGGTGGCCATTCAAAAAGCGAGGATTTCTGTTAAATAAATAATTCTTATACATTTTAAAATAGCTTTACGGGGTTTGAGAGACTCTGTTGTTTTATTCTGTGTGATTTTTTCTTTACTTGGTGACCATTCAAAAAGCGAGGATTTCTGTTAAATAAATAATTCTTATACCTTTTAAAATAGCTTTATGGGGTTTGAGAGACTCTGTTGTTTTATTCTGTGTGATTTTTTCTTTACTTGGTGGCCATTCAAAAAGCGAGGATTTCTGTTAAATAAATAATTCTTATACATTTTAAAATAGCTTTACGGGGTTTGAGAGACTCTGTTGTTTTATTCTGTGTGATTTTTTCCTTACTTGGTGGCCATTCAAAAAGCGAGGATTTCTGTTAAATAAATAATTCTTATACATTTTAAAATAACTTTACGGGTTTTGAGAGACTCTGTCGTTTTATTCTGTGTGATTTTTTCTTTACTTGTTGGCCATTCAAAAAGCGAGGATTTCTGTTAAATAAATAATTCTTATACCTTTTAAAATAGCTTTACGGGGTTTGAGAGACTGTTGTTTTATTCTGTGTGATTTTTCTTTACTTGGTGGCCATTCAAAAAGCGAGGATTTCTGTTAAATAAATAATTCTTATACATTTTAAAATAGCTTTACGGGGTTTGAGAGACTCTGATGTTTTATTCTGTGTGATTTTTTCTTTACTTGGTGACCATTCAAAAAGCGAGGATTTCTGTTAAATAAATAATTCTTATACCTTTTGAAATAGCTTTACGGGGCTTGAGAGACTCTGTTGATTTATTCTGTGTGATTTTTTCTTTACTTGGTGACCATTCAAAAAGCGAGGATTTCTGTTAAATAAATAATTCTTATACCTTTTAAAATAGCTTTACGGGGTTTGAGAGACTCTGCTGTTTTATTCTGTGTGATTTTTTCTTTACTTGGTGGCCATTCAAAAAGCGAGGATTTCTGTTAAATAAATAATTCTTATACATTTTAAAATAGCTTTACGGGGTTTGAGAGACTCTGTTGTTTTATTCTGTGTGATTTTTTCTTTACTTGGTGGCCATTCAAAAAGCGAGGATTTCTGTTAAATAAATAATTCTTATACATTTTAAAATAGCTTTACGGGGTTTGAGAGACTCTGTTGTTTTATTCTGTCTGATTTTTTCTTTACTTGGTGGCCATTCAAAAAGCGAGGATTTCTGTTAAATAAATATTTCTTATACATTTTAAAATAGCTTTACGCGGTTTGAGAGACTCTGTCGTTTTATTCTATGTGATTTTTTCTTTACTTGGTGGCCATTCAAAAAGCGAGGATTTCTTTTAAATAAATAATTCTTATACCTTTTAAAATAGCTTTACGGGGTTTGAGAGACTCTGTCGTTTTATTCTGTGTGATTTTTTCTTTACTTGGTGGCCATTCAAAAAGCGAAGATTTCTGTTAAATAAATAATTCTTATACCTTTTAAAATTGCTTTACGGGGTTTGAGAGACTGTTGTTTTATTCTGTGTGATTTTTTCTTTACTTGGTGGCCATTCAAATAGCGAGGATTTCTGTTAAATAAATAATTCTTATACCTTTTAAAAAGGCTTTATCGGGTTTGAGAGACTCTGTTGTTTCATTCTGTGTGATTTTTTCTTTACTTGGTGACTATTCAAAAAGCGAGGATTTCTCTTAAATAAATAAATCTTATACCTTTTAAAATAGCTTTACGGGGTTTGAGAGACTCTGTTGTTTTATTCTGTGTGATTTTTTCTTTACTTGGTGGCCATTCAAAAAGCGAGGATTTCTGTTCAATAAATAATTCTTATGCATTTTAAAATAGCTTTACGGGGTTTGAGAGACTCTGTTGTTTTATTCTGTGTGATTTTTTCTTTACTTGGTGGCCATTCAAAACGCGAGGATTTCTGTTAAATAAATAATTCTTATACATTTTAAAATAGCTTTACGGGGTTTGAGAGACTCTGTTGTTTTATTCTGTGTGATTTTTTCTTTACTTGGTGGCCATTCAAAAAGCGAGGATTTCTGTTAAATAAATAATTCTTATACATTTTAAAATAGCTTTACAGGGTTTGAGAGACTCTGTCGTTTTATTCTATGTGATTTGTTCTTTACTTGGTGGCCATTCAAAAAGCGAGGATTTCTGTTAAATAAATAATTCTTATACCTTTTAAAATAGCTTTACGGGGTTCGTGAGACTCTGTTGTTTTATTCTGTGTGATTTTTTCTTTACTTGGTGGCCATTCAAAAAGCGAGGATTTCTGTTAAATAAATAATTCTTATACATTTTAAAATAGCTTTACGGGGTTTGAGAGACTCTGTTGTTTTATTCTGTGTGATTTTTTCTTTACTTGGTGACCATTCAAAAAGCGAGGATTTCTGTTAAATAAATAATTCTTATACCTTTTAAAATAGCTTTATGGGGTTTGAGAGACTCTGTTGTTTTTTTCTGTGTGATTTTTTCTTTACTTGGTGGCCATTCAAAAAGCGAGGATTTCTGTTAAATAAATAATTCTTGTACATTTTCAAATAGCTTTACGGGGTTTGAGAGACTCTGTTGTTTTATTCTGTGTGATTTTTTCTTTACTTAGTGGCCATTCAAAAAGCGAGGATTTCTGTTAAATAAATAATTCTTATACATTTTAAAATAGCTTTACGGGGTTTGAGAGACTCTGATGTTTTAATTCTGTGTGATTTTTTCTTTACTTGGTGGCCATTCAAAAAGCGAGGATTTCTGTTAAATAAATAATTCTTATACATTTTAAAATAGCTTTACGGGGTTTGAGAGACTCTGTTGTTTTATTCTGTGTGATTTTTTCTTTACTTGGTGGCCATTCAAAAAGCGAGGATTTCTGTTAAATAAATAATTTTTATACCTTTTAAAATAGCTTTACGAGGTTTGAGAGACTCTGTTGTTTTATTCTGTGTGATTTTTTCTTTACTTGGTGGCCATTCAAAAAGCGAGGATTTCTGTTGAATAAATAATTCTTATACATTTTAAAATAGCTTTACGGGGTTTGAGAGACTCTGTTGTATTATTCTGTGTGATTTTTTCTTTACTTGGTGGCCATTCAAAAAGCGAGGATTTCTGTTAAATAAACAATTCTTATATATTTTCAAATAGCTTTACAGGGTTTGAGAGACTCTGTTGTTTTATGCGGCGCGCCACTCTAAATGAATCTAGATCAGTCCAACTTTTTGGATATCTCTCTCACTATGACTCTGTTTGTGTGTCGTGTAGGCCTACTCTTCTACTAATATCTAAAACCATATCCTGTCTACGTGCCGGAACTGTTACCTGTGTAAAAATAGTGTGATAATTAACAGTGATATTGCTAGAAAAATAAAAATGACATTGGCAGAAAATATCACTAAGGAATATAAAGATGAATCGATGAAAAACAAAGTACCAGCAAATGTTACTGCCATTGATCAAACAGTCAATGAATCAAATAATACCAAAGACGAAAAGTCGATTTTTGGAGGGTGTTTCTTCATTTTTGGATAATCAGGCAATTTTCTCAAATTCATACTGTATGTTTGTCCTCTGTGTGTGTTTATGTGTGTGTGTGTGTGTGTGTGTGTGTGTGTGTGTGCGTGTGTGTGTGTGTGTGTGTGTGTGTGTGTGTGTGTGTGTGTTTGTGTGTCGTCTATGTGTGTGTCGTCTATGTGTGTGTTGTCTCTGTGTGTGTCGTCTCTGTGTGTGTCGTCTCTGTGTGTGTCGTCTCTGTGTGTGTCGTCTCTATGTGTGTCGTCTCTTTATGTGTGTCGTCTCTGTGTGTGTGTTACAATTTTTTCATAATTTCGTGAATGAAATTTCTGCATTGTGTATACAAGAGGTGACTTCAAGAATGAGTTTGTTACCTATTTACAATTCCTTCATAATTTATTGAATGAAATTTCCGTATTGTGTATCCAATAGGTGAAAACAATAAAGAGTTTATTACTTACTTGCGATTTTATTATGATTTCTTGAATTAAATATCTGTATTGTGTCCAGGAAAAGAATTCAACAAAGCGATTGTTACTTACTTACAATTTCTTCATAATTTAATGAAATGAATAGAACTATTCTAAAGAATAAAGATGGGTTAAACTTAAAGATATTTATTGCTTAAACGTATTAACAGATTTCTTTTTAGAAAAAAAAACAACAAAACATATTTACATAAAAATAGTACTTAGAGTTCACACTTAAACATCCAGAAACGATGGTCCATGATATAGAATAGTTTTTACCATGTCTTATGGATTTATCACGATCAGGTATGTCCTTAGGTATCCACTGCGCGAAGAACCTAAACTCGTCTTCAGGACGGTGATAACCCCCTTCAAATTTAGGACACTTAAACTCTTCTAGATTGAAAAGTGGAATCCTAGGGTCACACTTTTGAATTAAAACTTTATCTGTAGGTACATTACCCTTTACGTAGAGTGCTTCAACCCCGAAAAAGCTGCAAATTTCACTGACTTCCTCCTGAACATTTCTCAGTTCCTGACCAGTATTATTAAGTGGTGTAATCACTCTATCATAGAATCCCAGTCTGTTTATATGACGTAATGTAGTACTCCACAAGCTTTTATCATACTCAAACAGATTATAGTTCACTATCCAATGATAACAGTCAATTTCCTCGAGATCCATAGACAATAATAAAAAAGCACATTCAAATATAACACCACAAGATGATTTTTTCAATCCGATAAATTCTGTGCCATACAGTCCTATCATCTTGGAGGCTATTAATGTAGTTGTTAAGTAGAGAAATACTTGATTAAACTTTTATACCTTCGCTCAAGGTTGAACGGAGTTATGGCTAGGGAGATGAGTCCTAAAACCATCTGAATTCATTGTGGGGAGGAGTCATAAAACCCTTAGAAGTCATTGCGGGGAGGAGTCATAGAACTCTCGGTATCTATTGCATGCAAATGAAGTCTGGAAATTACACATTTTTTTATAATATCTGTATTGTGTATCTAAGAGTTGAATTCAAGTAAGAGTTCGCTACTTACTTACTTACAATTTTTTCATAATGACAAATGCGACAATGGATGATGATAGAGAATTTATTCATTCTAATAGATGGATTTTGTCAATGCTATCCGATGTATCCGACATATGATATCGATAAAGAATGTTAATAAAAGAATTTGTTCAATTTGATACTTAAATTATGTCAGTGTTATCAAACGTATCTGTCAAATAGACATCGATAAAGAATTTATTCACTCTGATACTTTGATTTTGTCAATGCTATCCCAAGTATCTATCAATAGATGTTGACCTATCTATCCGATATATGATGTATGTAAATTCATTTTCTTACATCTCCGATGTTTTATTGGACATTCTAAACGTTCGATATGCTAGCTTACTCTAAAAATAATGAACACATAACAATGTAATGCATAATATATTTTTTTAATGAAATAATGTCATGTAGAATATTAATACAAAAAATATATATTATTATACATTATTAATATCAATGAACAACTTTGGACATTTTGAATCTGTTCCATAAAATGGTTCACCATGTTCTCTCTTGATACTATAGCTATTGTCTTCTCTTAGTTCGTAATCAGTAGAATAATCATTATTCCATTTTGACTCATACACAATTTTTATAGGTGTATCATCGACAGGCTCAATATGCTTTTCGTCTTTGGAATTATTTGATTCATTGACTGTTTGATCAATGGCAGTAACGTTTGCTGGTACTTTGTTTTTCATCGATTCATCTTTATATTCCTTAGTGATATTTTCTGCCAATGTCATTTTATTTTTCTAGCAATATCACTGTCTATTATCATACTATTTTTACACAGGTAACAGTTCCGGCACGTAGACAGGATATGGCTTATGATATTAGTAGAAGAGTAGGACTTTCTTTTCGTCTTTGTTTTCATTTGAATGCTAATACCCGAAAGCTGACGATGTGGTTTAACACTGGGTAACATGTTACCACAAGCACTAGGAAGAAGATGCCCCTCTTTATCAACTATTATTTTTATGTTGGCATTCTCTTTGAGTGCAATCATCTCCGGATATCTCAATCTCGCATATCCACCATCATAAGAGTTGAATTTTTTTGGTACCCCAAAGAAATTCAATTCCTTACTGTAATGACAATGCACGCATACGTTTCTGATAGTGCTACCACTTGTACTTATTTCATAGTTTAAATACTTTTCCTTGTCAGCATTCAATGCTACAATAACACTATCATGTGAACACGCTTTCTTAAAATGCTTCATCGTCACTTTTTTAGAGATATTAGTTATGTGTTTATCGTTCCACTGTGTAAAAAATACTGATTTAATACATGCAATAAACTAGGTAGTGCCGATAACCGGCCATAAAGCAATAGTGGGAAATCCACATCCTGTCTCTAGGCAAGCATAGAGTGCAATTGTTAGAGCCATAAAAAATATCTGTCGAGGAGGTATCATTAGCAATAACCTACTTCTAATGAAGCATATCAAGTCACCTGTTTACCGGGTACTAAATAACTACCATTTTTACTCCCCCTAGCATTATATTGGCTTACACTGAAAATAATTTAACGGAAAAAATAAAAGCCCGATAAATATTTACTTGTTGGTGTGAAAAACACAGCGCAACGTTTAGCTAGATAAGAAGAAGAAGAATACGGAGAAATAATAGTCTTTTGTTCACCATTATACATGAATAAACTGATTTAGTCGAGGGAATGAATCCTTATTCTAGAAGTCCTATTCCTACAAGTTAAGTTAGAATAAAAGAATGAGGTAATTATATTGGCTTACACTGAAAATAATTGAACAGAAAAAATAAAACCCCGATAGATATTTACTAGTTGGTGTGACAAACACAGAACAACGTTTGGCTAATAACTATAAAATACAATAAAACAAATATCTGTCGAGGAGGTATCATTAGCAATAAACTATTTCTAATGAAGCATTTCAAGTCATCTGTTTACTGGGTACTAAATAAGTACCATTTTTACCCCCCTCAAAACTTAATTTACCCCAAACGTACCATTTTTCCGCACCAGCCACAAAACTCAATTCCTCCTAGAATTATTTAAACTAAATACTTACCCTCGCCTCTCACAGAAAGTTCAGAAAGACACAATAGCCTTATTTATAGTCGAATGTTTACCCGAATATTTAACACATACCATTTTTCCATCCCATCCATAAAACTCAATTCCTCCTAGAATTATTTAAACTAAATATTTACTCCCGCCCTAGAAAGTTCAGAAAAACACAATAGCCTTATTTATAGTGAAGCGTTTCTTAGTCGTATGTTTACCCGAACATTCAACATGTACCATTTTTCCACACCAGCCACAAAACTCAATTCCTCCTAGAATTATTTAAACTAAATACTTACCCCCGCCTCTCACAGAAAGTTCAGAAAGACACAAAAAGCTATTTTAAAAGGTATAAGAATTATTTATTTAACAGAAATCCTCGCTTTTTGAATGGCCACCAAGTAAAGAAAAAATCACACAGAATAAAACAACAGAGTCTCTCAAACCCCGTAAAGCTATTTTAAAATGTATAAGAATTATTTATTTAACAGAAGTCCTCGCTTTTTGAATGGCCACCAAGTAAAGAAAAAATCATACAGAATAAAACAACAGAGTCCCTCAAACCCCGTAAAGCTATTTTTAAACGTATAAGAATTATTTATTTAACAGAAATCCTCGCTTTTTGAATGGCCACCAAGTAAAGAAAAAATCACACAGAATAAAACAACAGAGTCTCTCAAACCCCGTAAAGCTATTTTAAAATGTATAAGAATTATTTATTTAACAGAAATCCTCGCTTTTTGAATGGCCACCAAGTAAAGAAAAAATCACACAGAATAAAACAACAGAGTCTCTCAAACCCCGTAAAGCTATTTTAAAAGGTATAAGAATTATTTATTTAACAGAAATCCTCGCTTTTTGAATGGCCGCCAAGTAAAGAAAAAATTACACAGAATAAAACAACAGAGTCTCTCAAACCCTGTAAAGTTATTTTAAAATGTATAAGAATTATTTATTTAACAGAAATCCTCGCTTTTTGAATGGCCGCCAAGTAAAGAAAAAATCACACAGAATAAAACAACAGAGTCTCTCAAACCCCGTAAAGCTATTTTAAAATGTATAAGAATTATTTATTCAACAGAAATCCTCGCTTTTTGAATGACCACTAAGTAAAGAAAAATCACACAGAATAAAACATCAGAGTCTCTCAAACCCCGTAAAGCTATTTTAAAATGTATAAGAATCATTTATTTAACAGAAATCCTCGCTTTTAGAATGGCCACCAAGTAAAGAAAAAATCACACAGAATAAAACAACAGAGTCTCTCAAACCCCGTAAAGCTATTTGAAAATGTATAAGAATTATTTATTTAACAGAAATCCTCGCTTTTTGAATGGCCACCAAGTAAAGAAAAAATCACACAGAATAAAACAACAGAGTCTCTCAAACCCCGTAAAGCTATTTTAAAAGGTATAAGAATTATTTATTTAACAGAAATCCTCGCTTTTTGAATGGTCACCAAGTAAAGAAAAAATCACACAGAATAAAACAACAGAGTCTCTCAAACCCCGTAAAGCTATTTTAAAATGTATAAGAATTATTTATTTAACAGAAATCCTCACTTTTTGAATGGCCACCAAGTAAAGAAAAAATCAAACAGAATAAAACAACAGAGTTTCTCAAACCCCGTAAAGCTATTTTAAAAGGTATAAGAATTATTTATTTAACAGAAATCCTCGCTTTTTTAATGGCCACCAAGTAAAGAAAAAATTACACAGAATAAAACAACAGAGTCTCTCAAACCCCGTAAAGCTATTTTAAAATGTATAAGAATTATTTATTTAACATAAATCCTCGCTTTTTGAATGGCCACCAAGTAAAGAAAAAATCACACAGAATAAAACAACAGAGTCTCTCAAACCCCGTAAAGCTATTTTAAAAGGTATAAGAATTATTTGTTTAACAGAAATCCTCGCTTTTTGAATGGTCACCAAGTAAAGAAAAAATCACACAGAATAAAACAACAGTCTCTCAAACCCCGTAAAGCTATTTTAAAAGGTATAAGAATTATTTATTTAACAAAAATCCTCGCTTTTTGAATGGTCACCAAGTAAAGAAAAAATCACACAGAATAAAACAACAGAGTCTCTCAAACCCCGTAAAGCTATTTTAAAATTTATAAGAATTATTTATTTAACAGAAATCCTCGCTTTTTGAATGGTCACCAAGTAAAGAAAAAATCACACAGAATAAAACAACAGTCTCTCAAACCCCGTAAAGCTATTTTAAAATGTATAAGAATTATTTATTTAACAGAAATCCTCGCTTTTTGAATGGCCACCAAGTAAAGAAAAAATCACACAGAATAAAACAACAGATTCTCTCAAACCCCGTAAAGCTATTTTAAAAGGTATAAGAATTATTTATTTAACAGAAATCTTCGCTTTTTGAATGGCCACCAAGCAAAGAAAAAATCACACGGAATAAGACAACAGAGTCTCTCAAACCCCGTAAAGCTATTTTAAAATGTATAAGAATTGTTTATTTAACAGAAATCTTCGCTTTTTGAATGGCCACTAAGTAAAGAAAAAATCACACAGAATAAAACAACAGAGTCTCTCAAATCCCGTAAAGCTATTTTAAAATGTTTAAGAATTATTTTTTTAACAGAAATCCTCACTTTTTGAATGACCATCAAGTAAAAAAAAAAACCCTTGTATAACCGAAACCCCGTACAACTGAACCCCCGTGCTACTGAACCCTCGTGCAACGCAACCCTCCGTGCAACTCAACTCCCGTGCAACTCAACCCCAGTCTGAGCGTGCACATATTTCCTTTTGGTGAATTGACTTTCCCTTTAAGCACTCTCTGAAAGTTCCAACTTAATACACAAATCCCTTTTTGAGATATGCCATTTTGAAAATCTGCGTGCCCATAGTGTATTTTGATTTAGTTCAAATTCCACCTCAAATACCTCATTCTGTCAAATTTTCAAGTTGATATGCGTAGCCTACTACCAGGAACCAATGGGAGAATCCTCGCTCGTAATTGCTGATCACATTAACCCTTTTTCTCCATCGTCAAGTACATGCTCCAAAAATATTTTATTCAGAGATTCCATGTAAAAAATTATCCAATCACTAATTACCCCTTTTTTGCAAATGACAATCAAACGCCAAGGAACCTAATCTCCCGAAACATGTCAAACTGTTTCCATGTGCAGTTGACAACAATAGCAATAACCACATGCTTTTTTTTTTTTTTTTTAAATGTGCATGTCTAAATACAGTGACACATTCTTACTAATAACAGAAAAAAACCTGTTTGACCACATTATATTATTACGACCATACTCTCAAAACATGTTTGACTACATTATACCTTGCCAAATAACCAGTCTGGTAATCATAGCATGGGAATTGCTATACCCCCGAGCAAAGTATAACTTAGACCTCTACTTCCGGGTTGCTGTTAATAGGAAAATAAATGTTTATTCCAAAATTTTGCCTTAGTTACATCAATTGCGCTACCTATCAGCATTATATTTAAGTAGAACCACGAGTTTCAATATTTGTGAAGAAGAACCAAAAACCTATTCCACTTTAGAGCATGCTCAGACCTTCTTACTACAGTTTATTATCTGCCAGTCTTCACTGAAGAGTCTGTAACCTATTCGAAGAATCTGGACTAATAAAGGCCAGCCCTTTTTTGACACATTCGTCAACAAATTACTGGTTTTCATTTGTCAAGATTCAAAAATTTAGCACCAGAATTTTTCAATCAAGACATAACTTTGGTACTCTAAAGTAGGAACATTAGGACTT
Organism: Artemia sinica; assembly: GCA_027921565.1. NCBI lineage: Eukaryota > Metazoa > Arthropoda > Branchiopoda > Anostraca > Artemiidae > Artemia > Artemia sinica. Next base: position 7,548,663 of record CM051271.1, on the reverse strand, counting down.
CACTTGTTATTAGAGTAGGTACAACAAGGTATCAACAGTTCTAGTAAGAAATTATGTATTTTCCTTGATTTAGGCAAGCAGTGGTAAAAGTAATACCAAAGTAATAATTTTCTCTCCTTTTCTACCGCAATAAAAAAACAGTCACTTGAAATTCATACTATGGCTCTGCAAACCTTATGCCTCAAATTTCCTTCGTAGTGAAAATAAAAAGATATCAACGGTTGTGGTTACTTTTTAATTACTATCAGTTACAAAAATCCGAAAACGCGCTTAAAACGGTACTCATGATGAACTAGCTTTGAGTGAGATGGCATCCTGAACTAGGATAGATGACTTAAAACAGTGAGTTTAACCCTTTTTCTGACTATTCTCTTACTAAGGTCATTGCGTCAAAAGTTTTTGCATTATTAATTTCAAAGAAGTTTTTCAATTTAAATCTTGAAACAAATTAGGAAAAATTTCCATTTGAGATGGTTTTCCTTTATTTCTTTGATTGCTACCCTAAAATTTTTGGCACCTTCAAAAATCTTCTTGTTCGAATTCAACAGCCTATTTCTTTACGAAGTTGTACACAACATTTCGTCCCCTGGAAGCTGAATTTGCGAATTAGGCACTTCTAAGCGAAATTGAGTGATCACTACCATCTAATGTGAAATTTTGTGTTCTTTCTGAATCTGGACTCCGTTTTAGTGTATTAAACTCCCGTGCAATGCTATAAGTCAAAACAGTTTTGATGCAACTTGCATTTTTTTCATTCTGTTGGAAGCGTAATTGACGTATCAGTTATGTGTTTTTAACAGAAGACATTAGTAGAAAGGGGGGTGCTACTCCCACGATGACCACGTGGTTTATGGTTTTCTCAGTGAGAATGAAAAAACAGGAATTTTCTCACTTGAAAAAACATGAATTTTCTCACATTGATGGATGTTTTCTTGGATGGTTATGTGTGTTGGTCAATTTATTTGATGTTTTTCATGGATGTCAACAGCAATTCATGTCTTTTTTATGGTTTTTGTCAGTGAGAATGAAAAAACAGGAACTTTCTCACATTTATGGATGTCAACAGCAATTTATGTCTGTTTTATGTCTTTAGGCGAGCCTAACCTGAGAAATTGATTTACATAATCGGCGGGGGAATTATTGATTCACGAAGGGGAATTAAGAAACAAACATGGCTTCTTTGATCTTTAGGCTAACCTAACCTGAGAAATTGATTTACATAATCGCTAGGGGAATATATTGATTCACGAAGGGGGAATTAAGAAACATTATGGCTTTCTTTAATCTTAGGTCTGAGGGATAAACGTTCTTTAGGTCAGAGAGAAAAATTAATATTATATTTTTAAATAGGGCTTCATTGATCTTTACTGTCAGGAGTTAGAAATGACATCACTTGTTATCTTGGAATTATGCGGGAGGCTAAAGAGATAGAAATTCTATTTTTAAATACGGCTTCACTGAGCTTTAAGTCGGAGAGATTAATTGATATTCTAACGAAACCTTAATAGTGTAGCTAGGAACATTTATGAGATGAAGAGATTAACGTAGGAAAGGGTTTCCTAGAAATTTGAAATGTGAAAGCACAGAGATGCCAAAAACAAAAGGAACACGCTGAGATTACTTTTAGGGGATTATTTGGGTGAAACGGTTTTAGACATTTTAGGGAATTATTTCGGCGAAACAGTTAGAGACATTTTAAAAGATGATTTTAGAAAGGGTTTTAGAAGAGGTTTTGAGTGTGGTCGTTATGGTAAACAAGTTCTATTTGAACAGTGTCGTGAGGTCCTCTACCCCAACCCCAAAGGGCCCCGATCGCCCTACCCCGATCCAAAGGGCTCCGATCCCCATACCCCAATCCCGAAGGAACCCCCCGGTCCCCAAAGGTTTCCCGGGCTCCCACCCGGCTCCCCAGACCCCCAAAGGCCCTCCCTGGGCCCCGTCTTTCGTCGATGTATGTTGTCTGAAACCTATGATTTGGGGTGTATGGGTTGCTATTTTTGACTTTTCTGAGTTGGATTTCTTAGTCTTTCATAGGTATGTGTTGTCTGAAACCTATGATTTGGGATGGGTGGTTTGCTATTTTGACTTTTCTGAGCTGGATTTCATAGCCTTTTATAGGTGTGTGTTGTCAGAAAATTATGATTTGGGATGTGTAGTTTGCTATTTGGACTTTTCAGAGCTAGGAATCTTAGTCTCTCATAGGTGTTTGTTGTCTGAAACTTCTAGTTTGGGATGAGTAGTTTGCTATTTCAGACTATTATGAGCTAGGCTTTCCTAGTATATCGTAGGTGAATGTTGTCAGAAAATTATGATTTGGGATATGTAAATTACTATTTCAGGCTTTTCTGAGCTAGATTTCTTAGTCCCTCATGTGTGTTTGTTGTCTGAAATCTATAGTTTGGGATGAGTAGTTTGCTATTTTTGACTTTTCTGAGCTAGGTTTCTTAGCCTTTCATAGGTGTTTGTTGTCAGAAACTTATGATTTGGGATATGTAAATTACTATTTTTGACTTTTCTGAGCTAGATTTCTTAGCCTTTCATAGGTGTTTGTTGTCTGAAACCTATAGTTTGGGATGAGTAGTTTGCTTTTGGACTTTTCAGAGCTGGATTTCTTAGCCTTTCGTGGGTGTGAGTTGACTGAAACTTATGATTTGGGATATTTAAGTTACTATTTCGGGCTTTTCTGAGCTAGATTTCTTAGTCTTTCGTTGGTGTGTGTTGTCTGAAACCTATGATTTGGGATTTGTAGTTTTGCTTTTTGGACTTTTCAGAGCTAGGATTCTTAGTCCCTCATAGGTGTTTGTTGTCTGAAACCTATAGTTTGGGATGAGTAGTTTGCTATTTCAGGCTTTTCTGAGCTAAGGTTTCTTAGTATTTCATGGGTGTGTGTTGTCTGAAACTTATGACTTGAGGTGTTTAATTTGCTATTTCAGGCCTTTCTGAGCTAAGGTTTCATAGTATTTCGTAGGTGAATGTTGTCTGAAACTTATGATTTGGGATATGTGTGTAAGTTTTTGTGTGTGTGTAAGTTTTTTTTTGTGTGTGTAAGTTTTTGTGTGTGTAAGTTTTTTGTGTGTGTGTAAGTTTTTGTGTGTGTGTGTGTAAGTTTTTGTGTGTGTGTAAGTTTTTGTGTGTGTGTAAGTTTTTATGTGTGTGTAAGTTTTCGTGTGTGTGTAAGTTTTTATGTGTGTGTAAGTTTTTGTGTGTGTGTAAGTTTTTGTGTGTGTGTGTAAGTTTTTGTGTGTGTGTGTAAGTTTTTGTGTGTGTGTGTAAGTTTTTGTGTGTGTGTAAGTTTTTGTGTGTGTGTGTGTAAGTTTATGTGTGTGTGAGTTTTTGTGTGTGTGTAAGTTTTTGTGTGTGTGTAAGTTTTTTTGTGTGTGTGTAAGTTTTTGTGTGTGTAAGTTTTGTGTGTGTGTGTAAGTTTTTGTGTGTGTGTAAGTTTTTGTGTGTGTTTAAGTTTTTGTGTGTGTGTAAGTTTTTGAGTGTGTGTAAGTTTTTTTGTGTGTGTGTAAGTTTTTGTGTGTGTGTAAGTTTTTGTGTGTGTGTAAGTTTTTTTGTGTGTGTAAGTTTTTTTGTGTGTGTGTAAGTTTTTGTGTGTGTGTGTAAGTTCTTTTGTGTGTGTGTAAGTTTTTGTGTAAATTTTCGTGTGTGTGTAAGTTTTTGTGTGTGTGTAAGTTTTTGTGTGTGTGTGTGTAAGTTTTTGTGTGTGTGTAAGTTTTTGTGTGTGTGTAAGTTTTTGTGTGTGTGTGTAAGTTTTTGTGTGTGTGTGTGTGTAAGATTTTGTGTGTGTGTGTAAGTTTATGTCTGTGCGTAAGTTTTTGTGTATGTGTAAGCTTTTGTGTGTGTGTAAGTTTTTTTTGTGTGTGTAAGTTTTTGTGTGTGTGTAAGTTTTTTTGTGTGTGTAAGTTTATGTGTGTGTGTAAGTTTTTTTGTGTGTGTAAGTTTTTTTGTGTGTGTGTGTAAGATTTTGTGTGTGTGTGTAACTTTATGTGTGTGTGTAAGTTTTTGTGTGTGTAAGCTTTTGTGTGTGTGTAAGTTTTTTTTTGTGTGTGTAAGTTTTTGTGTGTGTGTAAGTTTTTTTGTGTGGGTGTAAGTTTTTGTGTGTGTGTAAGTTTTTGTGTGTGTGTAAGTTTTTGTGTGTGTGTAAGTTTTTTTGTGTGTGTAAGTTTTTGTGTGTGTGTAAGTTTTTGTGTGTGTGTAAGTTTTTGTGGGTGTGTGTAAGTTTATGTGTGTGTGTAAGTTTTTGTGTGTGTGTAAGTTTGTGTGTGCGTGTAAGTTTTTGTGTGTGTGTAAGTTTTTTTGTGTGTGTAAGTTTTTGTGTGTGTGTGTAAGCTTTTGTGTGTGTGTGTGTTTTTGTGTGTGTACCCATATCAATTCTATTTTCCTAAAATAATATAAAAATTTCCACTTCAATTCAGATTTTTCTCAAACAGATGAAAGAATTTAAAATACTGTTCTAAATTTTTCATAGAAGATAGAAAAGTTCAAGTTCTCTTCTGAATTTTACCAAAGAACATAATTCAATTCTAATTTCTCCAGAGAAAATAAAAAGCTTCCACTTCAGGTTACAGATATCTAATTTACAGATCTGGTTATCTCTTAATGTCTATGGACTGCTAAAAATAACTATTTCTAGCAGAAAATATAGTTTATATTAAACAAATGATACCCACAAATGAATGCGGGCTCGGGGGGTGTGGGTCCTGCATCACTGATCGCCCTAGACTTACGGTGTAATTAGAGAGAGAGAGAGAGAGACAAGGGAACCACAATTAAGATAGAGCGATGGAGAGGGGGGGGTGCTCTGCTGATTAGTGACGCTCAAAAACACCCCCATTTTTTTTTTAAATAGACCAGAAATTAGGACCAATGGGAATACCCCCCTCCTCAAGACATCGCTCTTTACACAACTTTTTTTAGAATTTAAAAACAAAGCTTATTATTATTAAAAATATTGAATGAAACTTTTTATTTGATTATCTGAAGCTTAGTTTAATGTTTTACTTTGAACAAACTACTTTGTTAATGCATTACTTTTTATAAACAGCAAGTCTAAAGACATTTAATTATTTAGGTGTTTGAAAACCAAGTTCAAAACTAACGATACTGTTTTTTAAAAATTAGGTCCAACGCTTCGACATTGCTCGATAGAATTAAATGCTGGGAGTTTTTATCTTAGTTTTTGTAAGTAGGCTATTGTTTGTGTATAGTTTAATCTAAATAAATGGTAGACAAAAAAATGGATTTATAGACACTTAATTTTCAGGACCGGGTATTTCTAGCAAAAAATATAGTTAATTCTAATTAATGGTACGCAAAATGGGGTTTACAGATATCTATTTACAGATCTGGATATCTCGTAATGTCTAAGGACTGCTAAAAATATTTATTTCTAGCAAAAAATATAGTTTATTCTAAAGAAATGATACCCACAAATGGATGTGGGCTCGGGGGGTGTGGGTCCCGCATCACTGATCGGCCTAGACTTACGGTGTAATTAGAGAGAGAGAGAGAGAGAGAGAGAGAGAGAGAGAGAGAGAGAGAGAGAGAGAGAGAGAGAGAGAGAGAGAGAGAGAGAGAGAGAGAGAGAGAGAGAGAGAGAGAGAGAGAGAGAGAGAGAGAGAGAGAGAGAGAGAGACAAGGGAACCAAAATTAAGATAGAGCAATGGAGAGGGGGGGGGGGGGGTTGGGGGGGTGCTATGCTGATTAGTGACGCTCAAAACACCCCCATTTTTTAAAAAAAATAGACCAGAAATTAGGACCAATGGGAATACCCCCCTCCGCAAGACATCGCTCTTTACACAACTTTTTTTTAGAATTTAAAAACAAAGCTTATTATTATTAAAAATATTGAATGAAACTTTTTTATTTGATTATCTGAAGCTTAGTTTAACGTTTTACTTTGAACAAACTACTTTGTTAATGCATTAATTTTTATAAACAGCAAGTTTAAAGGCATTTAATTATTTAGGTGTTTGAAAACCAAGTTCAAAACTAACGATACTGTTTAAAAAATTATGTCCAACGCTTCGACATTGCTCGATAGAATTAAATGCTGGAAGTTTATATCTTAGTTTTTTGTAAGTAGGCTATTGTTTGTGTATAGTTTAATCTAAATAAATGGCATACAAAAATGGATTTATAGACACTTAATTTTCAGGGCCGGGTATTTCTAGCAAAAAATATAGTTAATTCTAATTAATGGTATGCAAAATGGGGTTTACAGGTACCTAATTTACAGATCTGGCTATTCCAAAATCGTCTCGTTTTTGTAAGAAAATTATAGAAATAAAATATATTTCTCTGGTTCAAATATGTAAAATCCATAGGGGAAAATATAAATTAAAATTTAAACCTACATTAACCATCGACGGACCGGTGAGTTCATTTGGACTATTCATTACTTTATATATATATATATCTATATTTCAATATGCACTGAAGTTGCAACCATCAAAACACTAAATAATATGCGGTAATAACGGTATATTTCCTTTCCTTAATCAAATTAATAAATGCTGACCTATAGGATCATGGAAAACAAGTTCATTTTATGTCTTCTTTTCATTTGCATAAGACCCCCAATGACATAAGCCATTCTATGACTTGTTTTTCAGAAATAAAGTTATTTCTATGTGAACAAAGTAACTTCTTATATTTGAAAGTTCTTGTCATAATGTGAATATTTTTCCAAAATCGTCTAATCAATTTTTAGATGGATTTTTTCTTCAACATAATTAAAAGGCACAATAACTATGTCTTTAGAGATAAAATGGACTCTTCAGCACCGGGGGATAGGTTTTTTAAGTTATGAAATTTTATACATAAGCCGATAAAAGTTGGGGTTGAAAAGATTTGTACTCCAACTCGAAACACAACAGTCGAGAGAGGGTTCATTCTAATTGAAAAAGATTCTAGTGACCCTTTTAAGTAACAAAAAATAATTGGAAGGGCAACTAGGTCCCCCTCCCGCATCACCTTTTTCCAAAATCGTCTAATGGGAGCCACGGAGCCGAAGGCCAACCACGGACGGGACCCACACCACCCGGGATCACAGACTGAAGGCCCACCGCAGGTGGGACCCCCCACCCCCCGGAGTCAAAGGCTGAAGGCCCACCGATGGTGGGACCCCCCACCCTCGGAGTCACAGGCCAAAGGCCAACCACGGAACAGGATCCCCCAGGGGTCACAGGCCGAAGGCCGGCTGCAAACGATCGGAGCCCCAGTGGGACCCTCCACCCCCCGGAGTCATAGGCTGAAGGTCCACCGATGGTGGGACCCCCCACCCTTGGGGTCACAGGCCAAAGGCCAACCACGGAACGGGATCCCCCAGGGGTCACAGGCCGAAGGCCGGCTGCAAACGATCGGAGCCCCACATCCCCAGGTTAGATTAGGTTAACTAACATTTCTAGGGTTAGCAACTTAGGTTAGGTTACATTAGGTTAAGTGGCCGGCCACTTAACCTAATCTAACCTAACCTAACCTGCTATTCCTAGACCTAACCTAACCTAATCTAACCTAACCTAACCTCACAAATATAGCTCTTAATATGGCTTTTCAGTGGAGGATTTTAAAATCCTCTGGAAAATTTGAGTTTGGGGGGAGGGGGGGTGGGGTGATTTCAAGAGCGAGGGTAACCTAACCTAAGTTCCTGTTATTCCTAGACCTAACCTAACCTAACCTCACAAATATAGCTCTTAATATGGCTTTTCAGTGTGTTTTCCAACGAAAATATTTAAAATACGATGTAAATCTTTAGGGACTAGTATTTTCAATAGTATGCCCTTCCCCCTCTCTATGGGCCCATGTTACATTAGGTTAAGTGAGGCCTCACTTAACCTAATGTAACCTAACCTAAGTTGCTAACCCTAGAAATGTTAGTTAACCTAATCTAACCTGGGGATGTGGGGCTCCGATCGTTTGCAGCCGGCCTTCGGCCTGTGACCCCTGGGGGATCCCGTTCCGTGGTTGGCCTTTGGCCTGTGACCCCGAGGGTGGGGGGTCCCACCATCGGTGGACCTTCAGCCGATGACTCCGGGGGGTGGGGGGTCCCACTGGGGCTCCGATCGTTTGCAGCCGGCCTTCGGCCTGTGACCCCTGGGGGATCCTGTTCCGTGGTTGGCCTTTGGCCTCTGACTCCGAGGGTGGGGGGTCCCACCATCGGTGGGCCTTCAGCCTATGACTCCGGGGGTGGGGGGTCCCACCTGCGGTGGGCCTTCAGTCTGTGATCCCGGGTGGTGTGGGTCCCGTCCGTGGTCGGCCTTCGGCTCCGTGGCTCCCATTAGACGATTTTGGAAAAAGGTGATGCGGGAGGGGGACCTAGTTGCCCTTCCATTTATTTTTTGTTACTTAAAAGGGTCACTAGAATCTTTTTCAATTAGAATGAACCCTCTCTCGACTGTTGTGTTTCGAGTTGGAGTACAAATCTTTTCAACCCCAACTTTTATCGGCTTATGTATAAATTTCATAACTTAAAAACCTATCCCCCCGGTGCTGAAGAGTCCATTTTATCTCTAAAGACATAGTTTTTGTGCCTTTTAATTATGTTGAAGAAAAAATCCATCTAAAAATTGATTAGACGATTTTGGAAAAATATTCACATTATGACAAGAACTTTCAAATATAAGAAGTTACTTTGTTCACATAGAAATAACTTTATTTCTGAAAAACAAGTCATAGAATGGCTTATGTCATTGGGGGTCTTATGCAAATGAAAAGAAGACATAAAATGAACTTGTTTTCCATGATCCTATAGGTCAGCGTTTATTAATTTGATTAAGGAAAGGAAATATACCGTTATTACCGCATATTATTTAGTGTTTTGATGGTTGTAACTTCAGTGCATATTGAAATATAGATATATATATATATATATATATATATATATATATATATATATATATATATATATATATATATATATATATATATATATAAAGTAATGAATAGTCCAAATGAAATCACCGGTCCGTCGATGGTTAATGTACGTTAAAATTTTAATTTAAATTTTCCCCTATGGATTTTACATATTTGAACCAGAGAAATATATTTTATTTCTATAATTTTCTTACAAAAACGAGACGATTTTGGAATAGCCAAATCTGTAAATTAGGTATCTGTAACCCCATTTTGCATACCATTAATTAGAATTAACTATATTTTTTGCTAGAAATACCCGGCCCTGAAAATTAAGTGTCTATAAATCCATTTTTGTATGCCATTTATTTAGATTAAACTATACACAAAAAAATAGCCTACTTACAAAAACTAAGATATAAACTCCCAGCATTTAATTCTATCGAGCAATGTCGAAGCGTTGGACATAATTTTTTTAAACAGTATCGTTAGTTTTGAACTTGGTTTTCAAACACCTAAATAATTAAATGCCTTTAGACTTGCTGTTTATAAAAAGTAATGCATTAACAAGTAGTTTGTTCAAAGTAAAACGTTAAACTAAGCTTCAGATAATCAAATAAAAAAGTTTCATTCAATATTTTTAATAATAATAAGCTTTGTTTTTAAATTCTAAAAAAAGTTGTGTAAAGAGCGATGTCTTGCGGAGAGGGGTATTCCCAATGGTCCTAATTTCTGGTCTATTTTTTTTAAAAAATGGGGGTGTTTTTGAGCGTCACTAATCAGCATAGCACCCCCCAAAACCCCCCCCCCCCTCCATCGCTCTATCTTAATTGTGGTTCCCTTGTATCTCTCTCTCTCTCTCTCTCTCTCTCTCTCTCTAATTACACCGTAAGTCTAGGCCGATCAGTGATGCGGGACCCACACCCCCCGAGCCCGCATCCATTTGTGGGTATCATTTGTTTAGAATAAACTATATTTTTTGCTAGAAATAAATATTTTTAGCAGTCCTTAGACATTGCGAGATATCCAGATCTGTAAATAGATATCTGTAAACCCCATTTTGCGTACCATTAATTAGAATTAACTATATTTTTTGCTAAAAATACCCGGTCCTGAAAATTAAGTGTCTATAAATCCATTTTTTTTTGTCTACCATTTATTTAGATTAAACTATACACAAACAATAGCCTACTTACAAAAACTAAGATAAAAACTCCCAGAATTTAATTCTATCGAGCAATGTCGAAGCGTTGGACCTAATTTTTAAAAAACAGCATCGTTAGTTTTGAACTTGGTTTTCAAACACCTAAATAATTAAATACCTTTAGACTTGCTGTTTATAAAAAGTAATGCATTAACAAAGTAGTTTGTTCAAAGTAAAACATTAAACTAAGCTTCAGATAATCAAATAAAAAAGTTTCATTCAATATTTTTAATAATAATAAGCTTTGTTTTTAAATTCTAAAAAAGTTGTGTAAAGAGCGATGTCTTGAGGAGGGGGGTATTCCCATTGGTCCTAATTTCTGGTCTATTTAAAAAAAATGGGGGTGTTTTTTGAGCGTCACTAATCAGCATAGCACCCTCCCCTCTCCATCGCTCTATCTTAATTGTGGTTCCCTTGTCTCTCTCTCTCTCTCTCTCTCTAATTACACCGTAAGTCTAGGGCGATCAGTGATGCGGGACCCACACCCCCCGAGCCCGCATTCATTTGTGGGTATCATTTGTTTAGAATAAACTATATTTCTGCTAGAAATAGTTATTTTTAGCAGTCCTTAGACATTACGAGATAACCAGATCTGTAAATTAGATATCTGTAACCTGAAGTGGAAGCTTTTTATTTTCTCTGGAGAAATTAGAATTGAATTATGTTCTTTGGTAAAATTCAGAAGAGAACTTGAACTTTTCTATCTTCTATGAAAAATTTAGAACAGTATTTTAAATTCTTTCATCTGTTTGAGAAAAATCTCAATTGAAGTGGAAATTTTTATATTATTTTAGGAAAATAGAATTGATATGGGTACACACACAAAAACACACACACACACAAAAGCTTACACACACACACACAAAAACTTACACACACAAAAAAACTTACACACACACAAAAACTTACACACACACAAAAACTTACACACACACAAAAACTTACACACACACACAAAAACTTACACACACACAAAAACTTACACACACACAAAAACTTACACACACAAAAAAAACTTACACACACACAAAAACTTACACACACACAAAAACTTACACACACACTAAAACTTACACCCACACAAAAAAACTTACACACACACAAAAACTTACACACACAAAAAAAAACTTACAAACACACAAAAGCTTACACACACAAAAACTTACACACACACATAAACTTACAAACACACACAAAATCTTACACACACACACACAAAAACTTACACACACACAAAAAACTTACACACACACAAAAACTTACACACACACAAAAACTTACACACACACAAAAACTTACACACACAAAAAAAACTTAAACACACACAAAAGCTTACACATACACAAAAACTTACACACACACATAAACTTACACACACACACAAAATCTTACACACACAAAAACTTACACACACACAAAAACTTACACACACATAAAAACTTACACACACACAAAAACTTACACACACACACAAAAAAACTTACACACACACAAAAACTTACACACACACGAAAATTTACACAAAAACTTACACACACACACAAAAGAACTTACACACACACACACACACACAAAAACTTACACACACACAAAAAACTTACACACACACAAAAACTTACACACACACAAAAACTTACACACACACAAAAACTTACACAAACACAAAAAAAAACTTACACACACTCAAAAACTTACACACACACACAAAAACTTACACACACACAAAAACTTACACACACACAAAAACTTACACACACACACAAAACTTACACACACAAAAACTTACACACACAAAAAAAAACTTACATACACACAAAAACTTACACACACACAAAAACTCACACACACATAAACTTACACACACACAATGACTTACACACACACACACACACACGCATAAACTTACACACACACACACGCAAAAACTTACACACACACAAAAACTTACACACACACACAAAAACTTACACACACACACACAAAAACATACACACACACACAAAAACTTACAGACACACAAAAACTTACACACACATAAAAACTTACACACACACAAAAACTTACACACACATAAAAACTTACACACACACAAAAACTTACACACACACAAAAACTTACACACACACACACAAAACTTACACACACACATAAAAACTTACACACACACAAAAACTTACACACACAAAAAAAACTTACACACACACAAAAACTTACACACATATCCCAAATCATAAGTTTCAGACAACATTCACCTACGAAATACTATGAAACCTTAGCTCAGAAAGGCCTGAAATAGCAAATTAAACACCTCAAGTCATAAGTTTCAGACGACACACACCTATGAAATACTAAGAAACCTTAGCTCAGAAAAGCCTGAAATAGCAAACTACTCATCCCAAACTATAGGTTTCAGACAACAAACACCTATGAGGGACTAAGAATCCTAGCTCTGAAAAGTCCAAAAAGCAAAACTACAAATCCCAAATCATAGGTTTCAGACAACACACACCAACGAAAGACTAAGAAATCTAGCTTAGAAAAGCCCGAAATAGTAATTTACATATCCCAAATCATAAGTTTCAGTCAACACACACCCACGAAAGGCTAAGAAATCCAGCTCTGAAAAGTCCAAAAGCAAACTACTTATCCCAAACTATAGGTTTCAGACAACAAACACCTATAAGGCTAAGAAATCTAGCTCAGAAAAGTCAAAAATAGTAATTTACATATCCCAAATCATAAGTTTCTGACAACAAACACCTATGAAAGGCTAAGAAACCTAGCTCAGAAAAGTCAAAAATAGCAAACTACTCATCCCAAACTATAGGTTTCAGACAACAAACACACATGAGGGACTAAGAAATCTAGCTCAGAAAATCCCGAAATAGTAATTTACATATCCCAAATCATAATTTTCTGACAACATTCACCTACGATATACTAGGAAAGCCTAGCTCATAAAAGTCTGAAATAGCAAACTACTCATCCCAAACTAGAAGTTTCAGACAACAAACACCTATGAGAGACTAAGAATCCTAGCTATGAAAAGTCCAAATAGCAAACTACACATCCCAAATCATAATTTTCTGACAACACACACCTATGAAAGGCTAAGAAATCCAGCTCAGAAAAGTCAAAATAGCAAACCACCCATCCCAAATCATAGGTTTCAGACAACACATACCTATGAAAGACTAAGAAATCCAACTCAGAAAAGTCAAAAATAGCAACCCATACACCCCAAATCATAGGTTTCAGACAACATACATCAACGAAAGACGGGGCCCAGGGAGGGCCTTTGGGGTCTGGGGGGCCGGGTGGGAGCCCGGGGAACCTTTGGGGACCGGGGGGTTCCTTCGGGATTGGGGTATGGGGATCGGAGCCCTTTGGATCGGGGTAGGGCGATCGGGGCCCTTTGTGGTTGGGGTAGAGGACCTCACGACACTGTTCAAATAGAACTTGTTTACTATAACGACCACACTCAAAACCTCTTCTAAAACCCTTTCTAAAATCATCTTTTAAAATGTCTCTAACTGTTTCGCCGAAATAATTCCCTAAAATGTCTAAAACCGTTTCACCCAAATAATCCCCTAAAAGTAATCTCAGCGTGTTCCTTTTGTTTTTGGCATCTCTGTGCTTTCACATTTCAAATTTCTAGGAAACCCTTTCCTACGTTAATCTCTTCATCTCATAAATGTTCCTAGCTACACTATTAAGGTTTCGTTAGAATATCAATTTATCTCTCCGACTTAAAGCTCAGTGAAGCCGTATTTAAAAATAGAATTTCTATCTCTTTAGCCTCCCGCATAATTCCAAGATAACAAGTGATGTCATTTATAATTCCTGACACTAAAGATCAATGAAGCCCTATTTAAAAATAGAATATTAATTTTTCTCTCTGACCTAAAGAACGTTTATCCCTCAGACCTAAGATTAAAGAAAGCCATAATGTTTCTTAATTCCCCCTTCGTGAATCAATATATTCCCCTAGCAATTATGTAAATTAATTTCTCAGGTTAGGTTAGCCTAAAGATCAAAGAAGCCATGTTTGTTTCTTAATTCCCCTTCGTGAATCAATAATTCTCCCGCCGATTATGTAAATCAATTTCTCAGGTTAGGTTCGCCTAAAGACATAAAACAGACATAAATTGCTGTTGACATCCATAAATGTGAGAAAGTTCCTGTTTTTTCATTCTCACTGACAAAAACCATAAAACAGACATGAATTGCTGTTGACATCCATGAAAAACATCAAATAAATTGACCAACACCCATAACCATCCAAGAAAACATCCATCAATGTGAGAAAATTCATGTTTTTTCAAGTGAGAAAATTCCTGTTTTTTCATTCTCACTGAGAAAACCATAAACCACGTGGTCATCGTGGGAGTAGCACCCCCCTTTCTACTGACATTTCGACGTATCTACGCAAATGAAAAACAGAAGATTAAATAGAAAATTGTTTTCTATTGCTGCAAATGCGGAGAAAGTTTTGGAAAATGCTGGAAGGTAGGTGTGATATCAGAAGTTTCAAGTTTGGACTAAATAGTCTGTTCAACTCCCAACTGAGTCACCTCTCAGCTTTGAGAAACAGAAGATTAAATAGAAAATTGTTTTCTATTGCTGCAAATGCGGAGAAAGTTTTGGAAAATGCTGGAAGGTAGGTGTGATATCAGAAGTTTCAAGTTTGGACTAAATAGTCTGTTCAACTCCCAACTCAGTCACCTCTCACCAACTGAGTCCCCCCCCCACGCCAATCATTCCCCCAAACACATCCAATCAAAACTTTGAGATAGCCATTTTGTTCAGCGTAGTTGATTTCCTGATAGAAAATATCTTTTTGAGGAGAACACTCCCCCACAACCCTCGGGGCAAGGGTTTTAGGTTGTGCCCTGAGGGTATATAAGAACGATGTTGGCACATATGTATCATTTATTATTTTTTTCCTTTAGAGCAGGGCACTTCATATGGAATGGGTCGTCGTAGAAACTTGAAAAGGGGCTCATTCGATTGAAAATCGAAACTTCTAGTGCCCTTTTTAATAGTCGATAGTAATTGGAGGGCAAGTAGCCTCCCTCCTCCAGACCCATCATTCCCCCAAACACATCCAATAAAAATTTTGAGATAGCCATTTTGTTCAGCGTAGTTGATTTCCAGATAAAAAAAATACGTTTTTGAGAAGGGCACTCCCCCACAACCCTCAGGGCAAGGGTTTCAAGTTATGCCCTGGGGGCATATAAGGTTTTTATAGAAGGTGTTGTCATAGAAACTTCAAACAGTCTCATTCGATTGGAAATTCAAAGAGCTAATGCCCTTTTCAATAGTCGAAAGTGATTGGAGGGCACCTAGTCCCCCCCACACCCATCATTCCCCCAGCCACATCCAATAAAAATTTTGAGATAGCCATTTTGTTCAGCGTAGGCTAGTTGATTTCCAGCTAGAAAATACGTTTTTGAGGAGGACACTCCTCCATAACCCTCAGGGCAAAAGTTTTAAGTTACGCCTTGGGGACATATAAGGTTTTATAGAAGGCAATGTCGCAGAAACTTCAAAACAGGCTCATTCGATTGGAAATTCAAAGGTCTAGTGCCCTTTTTAATAGTCGATAGTGATTGGAGGGCAACAAGCCCCCCTCCCACGCCCATCCAATCATATCCAATCAAAATTTTGAGATAGCCATTTTGTTCAGCGTAGTTAATTTCTACATAGAAAATATGTTTTTGAGGAGGACACTCCCCCGTAACCCTCAGGGCTAAGGTTTTAAGTTATGCCCTGTGGGCATATAAGGTTTTATAGAAGGTGATGTCGTAGAAAACTTCAAAAAAGGCTCATTCGAATGGAAATTCAAAGGCCTAGTGCCCTTTTTAATAGTCAAAGTGATTGGAGGGCAACTAGCCCCCCCCCCCACGCCCATCATACCCCTCAACACATCCAATCAAAATTTTGAGATAGCCATTTTGTTCAGCGTAGTCTATTTCTAGATAGAAAATACGTTTTTTGAGGAGGACACTCCCCCGTAACCCTCAGGGCTAAGGTTTTAAGTTACGCCCTGTGGGCATATAAGGTTTTTTATAGAAGGCAATGTCGTAGAAACTTCAAAACAGGCTCATTCGATTGGAAATTTAAAGGTCTAGGGCCCTTTTTAATAGTCGAAAGTGATTGGAGGGCACCTTGCCAACCCCCCCCCCCCCTCCCCCACGCCCATCATTCCCCCAAACACATACAATCAAAATTTTGAGATAGCCATTTTGTTCAGCGTAGTTGATTTCCAGACAGAAAATATGTTTTTGAGGAGGACACTCCCGTACAACCCTTAAGGGAAGGGTTTTAAGTTATGCCCTGGGGGCATTTAAGGTTTTTATAGAAGGTGTAGTCGTAGAAACTTCAAAACAGGCTCTCTCGATTGGAAATTCAAAGGGCTAGATAGATAGATAGATAGATATTTATTTCGAGAAATTACTATCACAAGCCCTGAAGGGCCGAATTCGAATTTCGAAGTCCATAAAAAAACAAACAAGCAAGAAAATCATAACAAAAGCACAACAACTAAAAAATTGGCAACCAATGCAAAAAAATATAAATAAATAAATAATTAAATATCGGAATGCTATATGATTCCTTTGTCACTTATATTAAAAACTGCAAAATGGCAACTAGTTAAAAAGATAAAAACTGATAAAACTGAAAAAATAAATAATATACACATTAACAAATGTTTAAAAAACAACATAAAAAGGGGATAGGGAACAAAAAAAAGAGTATAAAGAAAAACGAGCTGTTTCTTTTATTATATAAGAGAAAAGACAAAATTTATGTACAAATTAACCACTATTTATTATATCAGTAAAAAAAGGGATAAAAGATTTCTTATACCGCAAGGTAGTACAAAGAATGGGAGATAAGGTGGGGATAGGCTGGGACACAGTTCGTGGAGGACGATTTCTATCAGGTACATGGTATTCAGGGAAAAGAGTTCGCAGTACGGGGGTTCAAAAGTGCCAACTTACCAAAACGGAGGCACAAATTATTTCTTCGTCTCTCGAGGGTCTCTAGGTTTGAAATATTTAACAAATGCAAATAAGGTATCTTGCCCTGTTTAAAAATAATTCTTAGAGCTCTCTTTTGGACATTTTCAATTTTTTGTGTTGCTTCATTTGAGAGGCCAGGGTGCCACACAGGACAAGCATACTCTAATATGGGACGCACAAAAGAAATGTATACTTGTAGTAAATGTGATTGGGGGCAACTGAATTTATTTTAAAGTTTAAGGAGGGAAAGCGAGGAGTTTGCTTGTCGTAGGATATTATTTATATGGGCATCCCATTTCAAATTGGAAGAAATTGTAACACCAAGGAGTTTAAGAGATGTGACAGAGGTTTCAGGAGGAATAGGAGCAAGAAAAAGGGGAGGGGATTTAAGGAAACTTACTGAGACTATTGCGGATTTAGAAGGGTTAACTGTCATGTCAAGGGAAGAGGCCTCACAGGCAATATCTTGGAGTATGCCCATTGGGTTGCTAAAGATGTTTTTATGACATATCTCTAAAACTGTCAAGTCATCGACAAATTTCCACCTATTGTCATAAAGGGTTGAAAGGCTGTTAATCATAAGAGAAAAAAGGAGAGGGCCTAGAATAGTCCCCTGAGGAATGCCATTCAATATGGGGAGATGATCTGAGAAACAATTTAGATATTTAACTGCTTGAGATCTATTAGAAAGAAAAGAGGCAACGAGCTTAACAAGGAAAGTTTCAATGTGGAATTCATTTATAAGTTTATCTATGAGTAAATTGTGGTTAATCAAATCGAAAGCTTTTTGAAGATCAATAGAAATTAGATTAAGCCAGGTGTTAGGTTTTTCAAGTAATTTACCCATGGTATCAACAAGATGGATCAGGTAATGAGAGGTTGACGTGGATTTGAGATTACCAAACTGTCTAAGATCAATGAGGGGGAGGACTTTCATCTTAAGCCAGTCTGCGAGAAAACTTTCATACAATTTTGAAAAAATCGAGGTGAGGGTAATAGGACGAATGCCATCAAAGCCAGGCTTCCCATTTTTCTTTTTGATTGGGGTAATAAAGCCTTGTTTCCAATATTGAGTGCCCTTTCGATTCGAAATTCAAAGGGCTAGTGCCCTTTTTAATAATCGAAAGTGATTGGGGGGGGGGGCAACTAGCCCCCCCCCAAACGCCCATCATTCCCCCAAACACATACAATCAAAATTTTGAGATAGTCATTTTGTTCAGCGTAGTTGATTTCCAGATAGAAAATATGTTTTTGAGGAGGACACTCCCCTACAACCCTCAGAGCAAGGGTTTTTAGTTATGCCCTGGGGGCATATACGATTTTTATAGAAGGCGTTGTCGTAGTAGAAACTTAAAAACAGGCTCATTCGATTGGAAATTCAAAGGGCTAGTGCTTTTTTCAATAGTCAAAAGTGATTGGAGGGCAACAAGCCCCCCCCCCCCCACGCCCATCATTCCCCCAAACACATCCAATCAAAATTTTGAGATAGCCATTTTGTTCAGTGTAGGCTAGTGGATTTCCAGATAGGAAATATGTTTTATAAGGTTTTTATAGAAGGCGTTGTCGTAAAACTTCAAAACAGGCTCATTCGATTGGAAATTCAATGGGCTATTGCCCTGTTTAATAGTCGAAAGTGATTGGAGGGCACCTCACCCCCCACGCCCATCTTTCCCCAAAACACACCCAATCAAAATTTTGAGATAGCCATTTTGTTCAGTGTAGGCTAGTTGATTTCCAGATAGAAAATATTTTTTTAAGGAGGACACTCCCCCACAACCCTCAGGGCAAGGGTTTTAAGTTATGCCCTGGGGGCATATAAGGTTTTTATAGAAGTTGTTGTCGTAGTAGAAACTTCAAAAAAGGCTCTTTCGATTCGAAATTCAAAGGGCTAGTGCCCTTTTTAATAGTCGAAAGTGATTGGAGGGCAACTAGCCCCCCACGCCCATCATTCCCCCAAACATATCCAATCAAAATTTTGAGATAGCCATTTTGTTCAGCGTAGGCTAGCTGATTTCCAGATAGAAAATATGTTTTATAAGGTTTTTTATAGAAGGCGTTATCGTAAAACTTCAACACAGGCTCATTCGATTGGAAATTCAATGGGCTGTTGCCCTTTTTAATAGTCAAAAGTGATTGGAGGGCAACTCTCCCCCTCCCCGCCCATCATTCCCCAAACACACCCAATCAAAATTTTGAGATAGCCATTTTGTTCAGCGGAGGCTGGTTGATTTCCAGATAGAAAATATGTTTTTTGAGGAGGACACTCCCCCACAACCCTCAGGGCAAGGGTTTTAAGTTATGCCCTGGGGGCATATAAGGTTTTTATAGAAGGCGTTGTTATAGAAACTTCAAAAAAGTCTCATTCGATTGGAAATTCAAAGGGCTAGTGCCCTTTTTAATAGTCGAAAATGATTGGAGGAAAACTAGCCCCCCCCCCACGCCCATCATTCCCCCAAACACATCCAATAAAAATTTTGAGATAACCATTTTGTTCAGCGTAGTTGATTTCCAGATAGAAAATATGTTTTTGAGGAGGATTCTCCCCCACAGCCCTCAGGGCAAGGGGTTTAAATTCTGCCCTGGGGGCATATAAGGTTTGTATAGAAGGCGCTGTCGCAGAAACTTCAAAAAACGGCTCTTTCGATTTGAAATTCAAAGGGCTAGTGTCCTTTTTAATAGTCGAAAGTGATTAGTGATATTTTTTTGTTTTTGTTGTTGTTTAGACGAGGGCACTTCGTATCGAAGGAGTTTTCGTGGGAACTTCGAAAAGGGCTCATTCGATTGAAAATAGAAAGGGCTTATGCCCTTTTAAATAGTCGAAAGTGATTAGAGGGCAACTAATTCCCCTTCCACACCCACCCTCCCACGCCCACCCACCCATTTGCCCATTATGTTTAAAAACTAAATGTTGCCTTAAGATTAAATCAAAATGCACTGTGATAATGCTAATTCCCAATAAGGCATCTCAGCAGTATCCCAAGAACGACTGAGTGTATTATGTTCAAATTTTCGGGGCTACTTCTGCTCTTAAAATTTAACCCAATCAAAATAGCGTAAGTGTATCCAAGATATCAAAGAAAGTAAACAGATTTTTTACGAATGGTATCAAGTTTTTCATTTCAGGTCAACTAGAGGAGGTATAAAACTAAATTAAACAGTACTATTTGTGTCCAGATTTTTAAAAGGGTGTATGTTGTTAAAAATTGCTGAAAATTTTCTCCAGCATAAAAATAGCAGGCCAAACTATAAAGTCTTAAAAAACGAAAAGATTTAAAGTGTTATTTTTTTCCCTGAAAAGACTATGTCAATATAAAACGAACAGAAATTAATTGAAAAAACTTTTTCCACAAAATAAGTTTTTCAAAGAAAAGTAAAGAACTCCATTAAACAAAAAATGAGTAAAAATAAAATCAAATTATCTACCAAGCCTGAAACTACCACAAATCAGCATTGATAAATAAATGAAACCCAAAACGAACAGAAATTACAATAAATAACCGAGTCAAACTCAAAACGAGCAGAAATTAATATAAGTTGGGCACAAAACCCCTATGCCTACCCAAGGCCAGAACAATATTTGCACATTACTGAAAAAATACAAATGAATGTGCATTGTTAGTTTAACATAGATATACTGATATTTAGTAATCAAAATGTTAATATTATTTGATTTATTTAAGTTATAAAAGTAAAAACATTAAATTTTTTTCAGTAAAGTGCAAATTTTGTTCTGGCCTTGGGAAGGCATAAGGTTTTGCGCCCAACTTATGTTAGTTTCTGCTCGTTTTGAATTTGACTCGGTTATTTATTGTAATTTATTTATTGTGTTTATTAAAAGTAAGAAGCATGGAAAAGAACGTCAGATAAAAGTGAGCAAGTGCATTTCAACATGTCCCTTCTCCTGTTACACAATTAGCCAAGAAGAGCGACAAAAGATTTTTGAATCTTTCTGGGCTTTGTCAAAAGAGATGAAATTTTTTTATCTTAAGATTACTAAATACTTTCCAAAGAAACGCAAAAAAAAGGAAAGAAACTAGGAGAAAGAACACCCTGTTTTATTATGTGATAGCCAAGGAAAAAATATACCGCGTATGTAAAGACTTACATGTCAACATTGAACATCGACCAGAAACGGCTTTATTATGCACATTAAATAAAAAAAAACAAGTTTTTTAAACTGAAAGTAAGGAGCGACATTAAAACTTAAAACGAACAGAAATTATTCTGTATATGAAAGGGGCTGTCCCCTCCTCAACGCCTCGCTCTTTACGCTAAAGTTTGACTCTGTCTCACAACTTTATTTTTTAAAACAATAAAAAACTTTAGCGTAAAGAGCGAGGCGTTGAGGAGGGGACAGTCCCTTTCATATACGGAATAATTTCTGTTCGTTTTAAGTTTTAATGTCGCTCCTTACTTTCAGTTTAAAAAACTTGTTTTTTTTATTTAATTTCTGATCGTTTTTTAGTTAATGCAGGGGATGTTTCCCCCCTCTTTAAAAAATCGAGTAAATTTTCTCAGGCTCGTAGCCTTTGATGAGTAATACTAAACTTAATAAAATTTATATATTTAGAATCAGCATTATAAACACATTCTTTTGATACATTTATTGACATCAAAATTCCGTTTTTAAAAGTTTCGATTACTATTGAGCCGTATCGCTTGTTTTTTTATTGTTTTTTTTTATTACGTATATGTTATTACGTATATGAGGGGGTTCTCCCCTTAGTCAATACCACGCTCTTTACGTTAAAAGTTAAAAAAAAATTTGATTCACAAACCCCTGAATCACAAAGGCCGTTTAATTAGAATAGATAGCTCTTTTGAAAGCACTAAAAAAAAACTGTAGCGTAAAGAGCGAGGTATTGACTTGGGGGAGAACCCCCTCACATACGTTATAATTTCTGTTCGTTTTAAGTTCTAATATTCCTTCTTACATTTCAGTTGAAAAAACTTGTTTGTTTTTTTATTTAATTTCTGATCGTTTTTTAAATAATGCTTGGAAATCCGGCGCCCCCTTCATAGAAATTTCCCTTACCCCAAAGAAACATCCTCCACGGAAATATTCTCAGGATTAACCCCCTCGTCTAGCCCCCCCCCCTCCAGAAAAAATCCTTCCTGAAAATGGTTGTATACTTCCCAATAACCAATAAATAATGCTGGCAAGTCCGGCGCCCCCTTCATGGCAATTTCCCTTCCCCCATGAAAACTCCCTTCATGAACAGATCCTCCAACATAACCACCGACCCACCCTTCCCTCCCACTACCAGAAAAAAAACCTCCTGAAAACTTCTGTATACTTCCCAATAACCAATACTATATGTTAACATTGGGTAAAGTTCATAACTTTTAGCCCTCCCTCTGGGAACTTCGGGGGATTAAGTCATCCTAAAAGACATATTTATCATATTTTCGACCATTCTGAACAAAATGGCTATCTCAGAATTTTGATCGGGTGACTTTGGGAAAAAAATAAGCGTGGGAGGGGGCCTAGTTGCCCTCCATTTTTTTTGGTCACTTAAAAAGGGCACTAGAACTTTTAATTTCCGTTCCAATGAGCCCTCACACGATATTCTAGGACCACTGGGTCGATACGATCACCCCTGGGGAAAAAAAAAAAAAAAAAAAAAACAAACAAACAAACAAATAAACACGCATCCGTGATCTTTCTTCTGGCAAAAAATGTAAAATTCCACATTTTTGTAGATAGGAGCTTGAAACCTCTACAGTAGGGTTCTCTGATACGCTGAATATGATGGTGTGATTTTCATTAAGGTTCTATAACTTTTAGGGGGTCTTTCCCCCTTTTTTTGAAAATCAGCCAAATTTTCTCAGGCGCGTAACTTTTGATGGGTAGCACTAAACTTGATGAAAGTTATATATTTGAAATCAGCATTGAAATCTGATTCTTTTGATATATCTATTGGTATCAAAAACCCGTTTTCTAGAGTTTCGGTTACCATTGAGCCGGGTCGCTCCTTACTTACAGTTCGTTACCACGAACTGTTTGATAATACCAAGACTTCTGATGATTTACCTAGTAGTATGCAAGACGTAAGTTACCACACGGTAAGTTACCACTGGGTAACTTACCCGGTAATGGTAAGTTTTAGGTCACACATACTGGTAAGTTTAAGTTTTGATGAGCAAAAATGTTCTCAATTGAAACAAATCCATCCCTAAGAGAGCTGCCACTTCACTAAAAATCTATCGTAAAGAAATTTTCATTCATCAGATTCAATGCACGAGTCATACCCCTTTGAGCTTATGGTGATATCGTTCTGTCGTACTACCTTTTTGTCATTTACTGCACGAGTAAACAAAAAGATTAAAAAAGGGGATACGCGATGAGTCAGTCAGTCTGAATAAATAAGACATTCATAGCAGAGGCCAATTTAATTTGGTGAGTGTTTAACTTTTGACTCGAATTTTTTGACTGGCTATCTTTAACTAAAGTACAAATAATCAGTGATTTATAAATCCGACTATAAGGCAGGTAGTAATGCCTATTAATAAAAAAAAATCCCGTCCAATCTCTTCCAATTTAGCATCGCGATGGTGACACAGCAGCAATTAGTGCCCAAAAAAAAAATTCTTTCCCATCATCCCACTAGATTTTTAATTATTTCTGAAGGAAGTGACGTTATATGAAACCGTGGGATGAAACCGTGTCAGTATGGAAGGAAGTCCAGCGAACCCTAAAGGACCAAGAAATCCAAGAGTGGCAAGCTCATAAGGACCAATCTATGTCTTTGAGGTTTTACTCCCGAGCCAAAGACGGTTGGGGGGAGGAGGTTTATCTTAAATTTGGGTTGAATAAAGAGGATTTGAAGAATGTGTTGTTGGTAAGAGGGGATAGTTTGGATTTAGGTGAGAGAAGGAAATTTGTGGGAAAGTTTAGGCTGGCGGCTGGCCCTTATTTCTGCCCAATGTGTGGATTAGTGAATGAAAACTTATTTCATTTTGTATCCGAGTGTGAAGAGCTGTCTGAGTTGCGGAATGAATGTTTCGGACGAGTGTTTGGGAGCGAATGCTGGTTAATAGAGCGGATGACTGAGAGGAGCCATGTTGAGGCTCCAAGCGGATGGATGAGAATCATGTTTGAGGGGATAGCCTGATACTATTTTTATGATTTGAATTTATTATATGGTGTTTGTTGGTTAAAAGTCAAACCTTGGTGTGTTTCTTTTTTGTCGTTTCGTTGTTCTTTTTCTTTTTTCCTTTTTTGATTTTTACTATCTAAAGTTGTATTTTGTTCCTGAGTGTTGTTTTATAGATTGTATTATGTGTTGCTATGGCCCACAGGCTTTTTGCAATAAATCTTATCTTATCTTATCTATAAGGAAAAAAAACAAACAAATTGAATCTTTTCTTTGGAATCTTGCCTTTCAACTGGATACCTGTGCTGGCTTGTCCGACCTACTATGAAAAGCTTAGACCAGTATGTCAATAATGTCTTTAAGGTCATCATATTTGTTAGGTCTCATCGCATGGGTCAAGTTGTTCTTAACGAAAAGCAGATTGCACTTCTTTGCGAAACTGTCAGCCCAGAACTACATACCAAAACTCGCTGGGGATCTATCTACCGATCTATGCACTTCATGAAAGAGTTGTGGGAACCTTTACGGTCTATGTCAATTGATAGAAAATGTGATATAAATGAGGGTATTCAGGATATCAGAAAAGTGCTTTTCAGTGATGTGAAACTGGATCAATTAACAGGCTGTCTGATATTCTTGAAGCCAATTTCACTTGGCTGCCACTTCTTTGAAGGAGAGGAATCTCTTGCTTTGTGTGTCATCCCGTACCTCAATTTGCGACAGTGGTATTTCCAGGAGACTGTATCGTTTTTGCCAGTCTCAAAGGCCGAGGAAAGTAAAATCTACAAGTACCTAGAAAATAGGAGGATATTTTTTTATGATCCCGACCTGGCTGCAGCTACTCTACTTGATCCACTTTTTGGTGCAAACTTACTGACACAGGATGAGTCTACGGATGCAGTAAGTCGAATCAATGAGATTGCCAAGTTTTCCTAGCAATTTCGGAAGGATGGTGGTTCATTTAACGAAAAATCTGAAGCTGACTTTGTCGGGGTCTTGAACACAGAGCTCTGTAGCTACATCTACAGAAGTGGCCCGTTTTCCAAATCACTGTACTTTGAAACTACTAAAGCTGTCGAATTGGCAGCTTTTTGAAAGGCTGTTTTGTTTTTTTTGCAAAGTTGGTGCTTACGGGAGTGGCTGCAAAAATTTCAACAATTTGTGCTATCGTAGTCTCCTGCAACAGACTCTGGTCAGGTTATTGACTAGTACAGACCCACTATAAAAACCACATCAAGTATGAAACAGCAAACAAAATTGTAATGGTCTGTCAGTCACTGACAGTCACAGCAAAAAAAAAAATGAGCATCGCCATATAGCTTCAAAAATACCTGCAAATCAATATGAAAGCCTGGAAGGGATGTTCACGCTGCCATCATGTCTTTCTACCAATAATTCAATGCCACGTGATAGTGGAGATGATCTGCCAGACATGACGTCTGAAGATGCACCAGATGAGGAGGAGGAGCAGCAGCTCTAGCTTATCTCTTATAAAGAATTTTCTGAAGCCTAAAGTGCAATTTTTTATAATGTTTTCCCCCGTGTAAACGAAGTAGAAAATATCAAATAAAATGATGCAAAAATAGTATTTTGTCTTATCAATCTGTCAGAGAAGAGAGAATAATTTCTTTTAAATTCATGAGTATTTGAAACTTACCACTTATGAGGTAATACCAAAGTTACTGGTAACTTATTCGGTAAGAGTAGGTTTAGAAACTTACCTCTAAATCTTGCAAACTAGAACCTAGTCCCAAACAAACTCCACCACCTGCAAACAAAATAAGCTATAATGCCTTAAGTTGTGTTCGCGAACATATTATGTCTTTTTTAAAAGTGGAGTCTCATTACCGTCGGTCTGAAACTTCTCGTGAATATCTTGACATCAATTTTAATTTACGAAAAAAGTTTGAAATTTATGAGGAAAAATGCCGTTTTGATTCTGAAAAGCCTGTGGGAGAGACAGTATATTGCAGTGTTTAATACAGAATTTAACTTGGCTTTTCATGTACCCAAAACTGATAGATGTGACTCGTGTGAGGAAGTTAAGGTTGCTAGTAGGAACGGCATTGATTTACCAGAATCAGTCGGTTGAATTACGAGAAGGACGCGAAAGAAAATCAGAGAGTAGAGAAGAGCGTGATAAGGACTGTTCTAACCATTCAGAGGTAGTTCTCTGTTTTGATCTAAAAAATGCTTTTTTCGCTACCCAAGGGAAGTGTCTGCTTTTTTTTTACAAACGGAAGATTACAGTTTACAACCTCACATCTATACTAGTTTTTGCGAGAAACTAAGGGGAGTCTATCAGCAAATTTTGCTGTGCCTTTTGGTCCAAGATGCAAGGTGGTAAAAGCGGAAATGATATCGCAAGTGCTTTGGCAGATATTCTCGATATAGTGTTTCAGATATTTCCTGATATTAGGAAGTTAATAACATGGTCAGATTCATACGTTCCGCAAAATAGAAATTCCATCATGAGCTACAATATGCAGAACATCCTGTTCAAAAATCCTCAGGTTGAGAGAATCACTATGAAATATTGTGACCCGGACACTCTCTTATTCAAGAAGTAGATACAATGCACAGTGTTATTGAGAGGGCACTTAAGAGCCAGGAAGCGTACTTGCCTCTAGACCTAGTGAAATATTGATCAAAGAAAAGCGTCAAAATCCATACATTATCATTCAGTTGTAACCATCACATTTTCTGAATTTCCGGTCATGCTTGAAAAACTATAGAACATATTCAGCAGTGCCTTTCTCAAAGGTCAAATGGCTCTAATTCCAGCAGAATTTCTGTAAAAGAGTATGACACAAAGAGTGTTTTGTAGATGATCATTGTAAAGTTGTCCAACTGTTCTATTTCGCCCATGCTTTTGAGCTTGATGAAGGGAGTGCGAAGAGAATAGAAAAGATTATTTGGAGGTTTGTGTGGAGAGGAAAAATTGAAAAGTTGAGCATGAAAATACTGTTTATCATAGGAAGCGCGCTAGCGCTGCCTAAGTAAAGAACGAGGTGGCCACAATGTGTTTTGTTTTCTTTGACAGGCACTTCGTATGGAAGGATTTGTCGTAGAAACTTCGAAAAGGACTCATTTGATCGGAAATTCAGGTGGCTAGTGCCCTTTCTAATAGTCAAAAGTGATTGGAGGGCAACTAGACCCCCCACGCCCATCATTCCCCCAAACACATCCAATCAAAATTTTGAGATAGCCATTTTGTTCAGCGTAATTGATTTCCAGATAGAAAATATCTTTTTGAGGAGGACACTCTCCCACAACCCTCAGGGCAAGGGTTTTAAGTTATGCCCTGGGGGCATATAGGGTTTTTATAGAAGGCGTTGTCGTAGAAACTTCAAAACAGGCTCATTCGATTGGAAATTCGAAGGGCTAGTACCCTTTGTAATAGTCGAAAGTGATTGGAGGGCAACTAGCCCCCCCACACCCATCATTCCCCCAAACAAATCCAATCAAAATTTTGAGATAGCCATTTTGTTCAGCGTAATTGATTTCCAGATAGAAAATATGTTTTTGAGAAGGACACTCTCCCACAACCCTCAGGGCAAGGGTTTTAAGTTATGCCCTGGGGGCATATAGGGTTTTTATAGAAGGCGTTGTCGTAGAAACTTCCAAAAAGGCTCATTCGATTGGAAATTCAAAGGGCTAGTGCTCCTTTTAATAGTCAAAAGTGATTGGAGGGCAACTAGCCCCCCCCCCCAATCCCATCATTTCCCCAAACACATCCAATCAAAATTTTGAGATACCTATTTTGTTCAGCGTAGTTGATTTCTAGATAGAAAATATGTTTTTGAGGAGGACACTCCCCCAGATCCCTCAGGGCAAGGGTTTTAAGTTATGCCCTGGGGGTATATAAGGTTTTTATAGAAGGCGTTGTCGTAGAAACTTAAAAAGGGGCTCATTTGATTGGAAATTCAAAGGGCTAGTACCCTTTTCAATAGGTGACAGTGATTGGAGGGCAACAAACCCCTCCCACGCCCATCATTCCCCCAAACAGATCCAATAAAAATTTTGAGATAGCCATTTTGTTCAACGTAGTTTATTTCCACATAGAAAATATTTTTTTGAGGAGGATACTCCCCCACAACCCTCGGGGCAAGGGTTTTAAGTTATGCCCTGGGGGCATATAAGGTTTTTATAGAAGGCGTTGTTATAGAAACTTCAAAAAAGGCTCATTCGATTGGAAATTCGAAGGGCTAGTACCATTTTTAATAGTCGAAAGTGATTGGAGGGCATCTAGCCCCCCCCCCCACACCCATCATTCCCCCAAAGACCTCCATTAAAAATTTTGAGACAGCCATTTTGTTCAGCGTAACTGATTTTCACATAGAAAATATGTTTTTGAGGAGAACACTCCCACAACCCTCAGGGCAAGGGTTTTAAGTTATGGCCTGGGGGCATATAAGGTTTTTATAGAAGGTGTTGTCGTAGAAACTTCAAAAAAGACTCATTCGATTGAAAATTCAAAGGGCTAGTGCCCTTTTTAATAGTCGAAATTGATTGGAGGGTAACAAGCCTCCCCCCCACGCCCATCATCTCCCCAAACACATCCAATCAAAATTTTGAGATAGTAATTTTGTTCAGCGTAGTTGATTTCCAGATAAAAATATGTTTTTGAGGAGGACACTCCCCCAGTCCCCTCAGGACAAGGGTTTTAAGTTATGCCCTGGGGGTATATAAGGTTTTTAAAAAAGTCGTTGTCATAGAAACTTCAAAAGGGGCTCATTTGATTGGAAATTCAAAGGGCTGGATTTGTCGAAGGATTTGTCGTAGAAACTTCGAAAAGGACTCATTTGATCGGAAATTCAGGTGGCTAGTACCCTTTTTCATAATCGAAAGTGATTGGAGGGCAACTAGACCCCCCACGCCCATCATTCCCCCAAACAAATCCAATAAAAATTTTGAGATAGCCATTTTGTTCAGAGTAGTTGATTTCCAGATGGAAAATATAATTTTGAGGAGGACACTCCCCCACAACCCTCAGGGCAAGGACTATAAGTTATGTCGTGGGGGCATATAAGGTTTTTATTGAAATCTTTGTCATAGAAGCTTGAAAAAGGACTCATTCAATTTGAAATTCAAAGGGCTAGTACCCTCTTCAATAGTCAAAAGTGATTTGAGGGCAACTGACCCCCCAATCACGCCCACCTTTTCCCCAAACACATCCAATCAAAATTTTTAGATAGCCATTTTATTCAACGTAGTTGAAAGTTTTG
Organism: Artemia sinica; assembly: GCA_027921565.1. Classification (NCBI taxonomy): domain Eukaryota; kingdom Metazoa; phylum Arthropoda; class Branchiopoda; order Anostraca; family Artemiidae; genus Artemia; species Artemia sinica. The sequence goes on along the minus strand of CM051271.1, from coordinate 7,519,250 downwards.
GAAATTAGGTCTTTAAGGATGACAACACCTCCCCCCACAGCCCTCAGGGCAAGGGTTGTAAGTTAAGCCCTGGGGGCATATAAAGTTTTTAATGAAAGGCAACTAGCTCCCCCCCACGCCCATCATTCCCCCAAACACATTCAATAAAATTTTGAGATAGCCATTTTGTTCAGAGTAGTTTGATTTTCAGATAGAAAATGTTTTTGAGTAGGACACTCCCCCACAACCCTCGGGGCAAGGGTTTTAAGTTATGCCCTGGGGCATATAAGGTTTTTATAGAAGACATTGTCGTAGAAACTTCAAAACAGGCTCATTTGATTGGAAATTCGAAGGGCTAGTACCCTTTTTAATAGTCGAAAGTGATTGGAGGGCAACTAGCCCCCCCCACGCCAATCACTCCCCCAAACACATCAAATTAAAATTTTGAGACAACCATTTTCAGCGTAACTGATTTCAAGATAGAAAATATGTTTGGAGGAGGACACTCTCCCACAACCCTCAGGGCAAGGGTTTTAAGTTATGCCCTGGGGGCATATAAGGTTTTAATATAAGGCGTTGTCGTAGAAACTTCAAAAGGGGCTCAATTGATTGGAATTTCAAAGGGCTAGTACCCTTTTCAATAGTCGAAAGTTATTGGAGGGCGACAAGCCCCCCTCCCCCCCACGCCCATCATTCCCCCAAATGTGGTAAAGCTTTCTAATTTAGTTAATTATCAATTTAGTAAAAATATATTAAGGCGCAAATACAAAGTTTAGAAATACCACTTTTTATTAAGATAAGGAATATATCCTGCCAAGTTTCTGCTTAACGGGAAATTGAGAAATAACCACTTCTTAGCTATTGCGTCGGTTGGTTAAAGGAAGGTGTGGTTGATAAAAATGTATAAAAGATACATTTTATGGGAAGGGGCAGATTTAGACTGTTACTAATTTTATGCCGGAATGACTTCTGGTCCGTTGTTTTTCGAAATACCTTGGAATCTTGTCGGATCATTGTAAGTGTCTAAGTATCTTATTATATATTATTGTAGTTTCCGAGACTTGTGGTCTACTTGGGACAGCCAGTCCCAGTAGAAAATATATATCTGTTATTATTATATGTTAACCAAATAAAAGTATTGCATTATAGCCAATCTCTCTACGATCTATCTTTAGTCCCTCGAACATACCCAGTTGGTACGCCTCATTAGTTCGGTCATAGCCTAAGGCACGCTACCAAAGTTTAATTACCTTAGGGCCAGAGTTTACCTCCCCTATAAAGGGAGAAATAAAGGCATCTACGACTACACCACCCGAATACCATAAAATACACTTCACCACAACTGGTGGCCGCTGTAAAAACTGTGTCGAGAGGGCTAGATAAAATAGTAGATTGAAATAAAATGGCTTTACCAGAGGAAAAAATGACTTCCCTATCCACAGTACTTGAAACTGCAAAAATTATACCAGAATACGCGGGAAATTCAGACGTAGATGAGTTTATCGAAAAATTAAAAATTTTCGACGAACTAACTGAAGCGTTTGAGGATAAGGTCAAAGAGCAATGCGTTGCCGCCAGATTAAAGGGAAGCGCCCTTAAACATTTTGAGGCAATTAAGAAAAAAAAAGCCCAAGGACATCAGTACTCGAATTGAATCTTTTAAAACAAGATTCATAGAGACAAGCATCTCCGAGAGGCTAAGAACAGAGGTAGTCACATTCAATACCTCAACTAGTATCAGGGGATATGCGGACAAAATTTGTAGATCTGTGTGCTTACAATTAGGGAAAGGCGGAAATGACGAGACAGTACAGAAAGTACAACTACATACTTTTACCCAAGGGTTACCAAAAAAGTTATTAAGACTAATATTATCACGGAAACCAGAAAATTTAGAGCAGGCTATAATACTAGTCGAAACAGAGGTAAAAATTGACGAGGCTATGAAAAAGTTTGATCAGATGTGAATAAATAACACAGGAGCCCAAGAAAGTATAAAATATGAAAGGGGACGGAAACGGGTGAACTTTGAGGAGCCAAATCGTGAACCAAAAAGGCGCGACGGAGGCCGAGGGTCACCTTCTAGGGAAATAGCTGACAGATTCCACGACCTTGAGAGATTAGCAGGTAATAACTATATAAAATATGGGCACCCTCCCCCACCAAAGACAGATAGTTGGGGAACCAACAATGACAGATCAAAAATATTTAGAAGTAACCAGGAAATAAATAAACAATGTAAGAGAAAATTTTATTGCTATTATTGTAGCAAACCAAACCACTATGCAGCAGATTGCTGGCATAGAATACGCAAAGAAGGCCAGACGGACAAGACAAACCACCAGTTCGGAACGCAGGGGGGCAGAAATTTAGGAAGGCAGGGAACAAATAATACTTGGCGAACACCTAATAATATTCCTGAATTTAGGCCTAGGAGGCAAACGGTTAACAATACCCAGGGTCAAAGTAGCAACGCTGAAGAAAACTGGGATAACCCCAGAAACTTTTGGCCAAACAGTGGGCATTTAAACGGAGAAACCAGCCTGTAAGGGTCGACAGAGCAGTTTCCTTTCAAAGACCCCTATATAGTTTAGAATGTTGCGATACAAAAGCAAATAATAATAGTCTACCGATTTTGCGTTGTTTTAAAATTGAGTGTTTTCAAAATTTACCATGTTTACTAGATACAGGTGCATCTAAATCACTAATTCGAGAGGAAGTTTTTAAGAGGTTTCCTCCTAGTGTCAAAAATCGTGTAAGCAGATGCCAGAATACTCTGACATCAGTGACAGGGCACAGGTTGACAATCTTGGGAGAATGTCCATTAAAATTTAGCACAGGAGATAAAGAAATAACAGTAACAGTGATAATATGCAAGCAGCTACCATTTACTTGTATTCTAGGAGTAGATGCCATCAGAAAATATGGGATCGTATGGGAACCCATATCGGATACAATAACCATAAACCAGGCAAATGAAAATAATAGGCAAATTTGTGTAACAACAGATAACGAAGGTGACGATTCGAATTATAACCTAAAAATAAGCGGAAAAATCACAATAGAAGGGGGAACGACAGCTCAAGTTCTAGCGACATTAAATACAAAAGAAGGAAAGGTTAAAACAATGGACGCCATGATAGGAGGATACACGATAAAAGAATACCCAATGATTTTCGTGGAAAATCAAGTTATAAAAATTCAAAATGGTATAACATACTTAAAACTATCAAATCTAAGTAATTATAAAGTAAGACTGAACCAGATAGAACTTGGATCAGTGGAAAAGATTTCAAATTCAGAAATGAAATCTCTAAACAGTCCAGAATTAAGGGTAAATTTCACTAGCCACGAACAATTATCCTCATTAAAACCGCAACCACAAGAAAAGTATGGAATGTCAAAAACGGATTTTTTGCAACAATTTCATTTAAAACATTTACCGGAAAACGTAAAAACTAGGGTGGGAAATATTCTTTGGGATTTCAAATGGACTTTTGCAAGACACAAAGCGGATTACGGATTAACTCACTTAATAATTCACAAGATATCAACAGAGGGCCCTCCAATCAAAAAATCACCGTATAAAACACCTTATCATTTAAAACCATGGCTAGAAAGCCGAATAAAGGAAATGGAAGATCAGAGAATAATTAAAGAAAGTGTTAGCGATTGGTGTTTTCCACTAGTAATAGTCAGGAAAAAAGATAACACCTGGAGATTATGTATAGATTTTAGAGCACTAAATACCGTCACGGTTAAAGACGTGATGGAGTTACCAAGAATTGATACGATTTTAGATTCACTAGGAGGTACAAAATATTACACTAGTTTTGACTTAATAGCAGGATATTGGCAAATCGCTTTAGATGCAGAAACAAAGCATAAAGCTACAGTAATCTTAGACGATGGAAGAACGTTCACATTTGAACGTATGCCTTTTGGCTTATCATTTAGTCCAAATTGTTTTAGTCGACTAATGAATTTGGTGTTAAAAGATAACGAACCAGGAAGAAAAAAAAGATACATTGGCTTATTTAGATGATGTAATTCTGTTTAATGAAAACTTGGAAGACCACTTGGTCGGACTTAGAAAAATACTGGAAAAGTTTGAAAAAGCAGGCTTAAAATTAAAACCAGAAAATTTATAAATAGTAGTACCAAAATTTGTTTTTCTTGGACACCTGATAAACCAAGGTACTATTTCACCAAATCCAAAAAAATTTACAGTCATAGAAAATTTACAGCCTCCTAAAGATAAAAAAAGCTGCAGATCAGGTTGTGGTTTGTTAAGCTGTTTTAGACGATATATTAAAAATTATGTAACAATAGCGCAACCTTTGACAAACCTTTCAAAAAAATCAGGTAAATTCGAATGCCCAGCGGACGCAAAACAAGCGCTAAATGAAATAATGAGACAATTATTACAGGCACCAATACTTAAACTACCAGATTTGTCACAAGACTTCTGTTTGCAATCAGATGCGTCGGGGTACAGTATAGGAGCCATATTATTAAACATAAATTCTGAAGGAGTAGAATCAATAGTCCAATACGCCAGCAGGTCACTGTCGGAGGCAGAAAGAAAATATTCAACAGTTGAGAGGGAATGTTTGGCAGAATATTTTCGACAATTTTTACTTGGAAAAAAATTCATTTTACGCGTAGACCAAAAATCATTAATATGGCTACATACGATGCAAAATACTTCAGCCCGGCTGACACGGTGGATACTACGTCTGCAAGCATATTCATATACCCCAATATATATAAAGGGCCGTACAGACATTTTACCAGACTATTTGTCACGAAATCCAGATACGGAAGGATATTTGATAACAACCATCCAGAACAAACTGGAAGGGTTAGAAATACTATCTAATGAAAATATTTCGAATCATCAAGATAAAGATGATTTTGTTTAGTGAAGAAATCCTTTTTATCAAAAGGAACGGAACTGCCAGAGCACTTTAAACATTTTTTAAAGGACTTAGATAATTTTGATCTTGACGAAAGTAAAAATCTTTTGGTAAGATATCATAGACCATCGCAAGAATATAGAAAAAATGACTGAAAAATTATTCCAGTAATTCCAAAATCACTGGAAGGAGAAATTTTACAGATGGCACATGCAACGATTGGCTGTCACATGGGAGAAGCAAAAACTATGGGGAGGCTGAAAGGAAATTTTTATTTTCCAAAAATGTACTCAAAAGTAAAAGCTTTCATACAAAGCTGCCAAGAGTGTACCAAACAAAAGTCGCCACCAAAGACCCCTAGGGCCGAATTAGGTCTCTACCCCACCCCTTCAGGGGTAGGAGAATCGATGTCAATAGACATTTGGGGAACAGGAGGAAGTTTACCAGTTTCCAGGAAAGGAAACAGGTGTGTACTAACCGTAGTCGACCATTTTAACTTATACTTATACGCTTTTCCAATTAAAGACGAAAAGACAAAAACCATTGCGAACACGGAATTTTTCCTAGAGTTTTACTTAGCGACAATGGGCCATGTTTTAGAGTCAAATTATTAGACGAAATTACAGAATATCTGGATGTGAGACGACCATTTTAACTCATACTTATACGCTTTTCCAATTAAAGACGAAAAGACAAAAACCATTGCGAACACGGAATTTTTCCTAGAGTTTTACTTAGCGACAATGGGCCATGTTTTAGAGCCAACTTATTAGACGAAATTACAGAATATCTGGATGTGAGACGATGGTTTACATAGTCTTATATGGCAGCAGCTAATGGAAAGGTTGAACGTAAACATAGGGAATTAGCTTACATGCTGGGAATACATGCAAGAGAGGAAAATGAAAATTGGGATGAACATTTACCATTTGTAGTATTTGCAATAAATACGGCTTTTTCACGTTCCTTAAAAGAAACGCCATTTTTTTGCAAGATCTAAGAGATCCCAGAATTTGTTTAGATGAAATACAAAATGATAGAATATATTACAACCTAGACCAATATAAGCAAGAAATGGTGACGCGAATGAAAAAAGCTATGGAACAAGTTAAAGACAATCTGGAAGATGCGAAAACAGAACAAAAAAAAAATATGACCGAAAAAGCAAAAATAAAACAAATTACTGTTTAGGAGACTTGGTTTACGTATACAAAACCAACCTGGAAGGGACAAAAAAGTTAAAACCGAAATGGGATGGGCCCTACAGGATTATAAAAATTCTACCAAATAACTTAACATATGTTCTAAAGCATCAGTATAAGGAAAAGGAAGAAGTAGTACACCATAATAGAATGAAAAAGGGATATTTTTCAAAACCGTGGAAAAAAGAGCCTATTCTTTCAGACGAAGAAATAGAGGACACAATTTCACCAGTATATATCAGAAGAGCATATGAATTTTATGACCTTTTTAATGACCATAAAGGTTGGGAGGAGTGGAAGGAGTATTTAGCCCAGTCTTGGCTACAAACTCTCCACAACAAACAAGAGAAAAGGGGAAATATTCGATGCTCATCGGATACTAGTGATGAAGAACATCAAACACAACATAAGGGTTTAAAACGTGATAAACCAACGGAAAAATCCACAGAGGAAGAAAAATTGGAAGGAACCAATGAATTATCTGATTTTTATACACTAGACTCACCTACAGTCTTAACGCAAAAATGGCTTTTGGAACAAACGCCATCTACCAGACGCGAGCTAACAGAATGTGACACCGATAATTCTTCTACAGAAACCGATATCACTAAACCTGCACCATCGTTAAGAAAACCCTCCTTAAGAGAGAAATTATGGAGAAAAGTAAAGAAACCAGAAGGACAGCAACAAGTTCCTTCGTCAGCAGCACAAGTAGCTAAATCACTTCTGAAAAAGGCCAAACATCAGGAGAAGCAAAGATTAAAGATATTCGACGAGGCAACAAAACCGCACTCGGATTCAGAGTCTTGTAAACCACACTATAGAGACCACGGAAAAACTTGCAAATATTATAAAGAAGAGAAGCAAAAATTTGGAGTCCAAAATTCGGACCAGGAAACGGAGAAAGGCAGAACAAGCGTAAACCCCAGCAGATTAATATTTGAATAAAACAATTATAACGGAAAAAAAATAATAAATAAAAATTAAACGAGTAAAGCCTCTAAAGAAATATCTATATTTTCCTTTTTTTAATCGAAATGTAAATAACTTCAAAGTTTTCCTTTCAATATATATCGCCAGTAAAAATTATTACCGTCACGTAGAAAAGAAATTCAAAAATTTTTAGCCTAAATACTCGTAAGTTCCCAGAAAAGAAATAAGCTCCGATCTGAAGTGACATCATAGCTACTTGCAAAAATTTTGTTTCCGAGACGAGATAAAACTTCGCGAATGGTGTAATGACAAGACTTGTCAAAACGAATTAGGCTACGTTTCATAAAAGAAATTAAGTAAGACCACGTAACTTTTAAATAGGTGTTGTGAAACTAATTAAACTATACGTATTTAGAATCAGCATTAAAAGGCAATTCTTTTCATATGTATATTGAAAAAATATATTTTGGGGGGATAATAAAAAAAAAAAAAAAAAAAAAAAAAAAAAAAAAAAAAAAAAAAAAAAAAACGAAGGAGGTTAGTTTACTGAAATAGGGTCATTGAAAGCTAGCAAATTTGGAGTGAGCTCAATCACTGCTGGTCTCTCGTTGTTAAGTAAATGCGAAGCATCTACTAACCTTTGACTCTCTGAGGTGACACTTTCAGTCAAATTTAGAAAAAAAATTGTTTTGAAGAAATTTAAAAATAATTATAATGGGAAAGGCAGCAAGAGTTTACATTAAGTGCGCGCGACATGTATAAGCTAGCTGTAATCTTGTTATAAATAGTAGAAGATATAATAAATTAAGCACTTACCAATAAGGACGGTATATATAAACAAGAAGCCGTAGATAAAATGGGTCACAATTTAAAAAGTATAGCACAGTGTAAAACAAAGTTTTCTCGGGTATAATTAATTTCATATATTAAATAAATTCACAACACACCATTAACAGAAATAACCAGGGCGAGGACATTGCAGGTGAAAGACACCAATGACAGGACCATTGGCAATTAAAAAAGAAACTGCTAAACGTCTTGTCATTGGGGGGGATCCACCAAGCTAACCAAATATAGATCAGAAATAAAAGTCAAACTTTGGAGGAGGTTTGAGCTGAATGTTCGGGTAGAATTCCACATGCTAGGAACAAAAAATAATTAGCATGTGGGGAATTTTACCCGGGCACTAAACCGATAAGCTTGTAGAACACGGTAATAGTCAAAATATCACGAAAGGGACAAATTGCACTCAATGACTATATAAAACTAAGGCGCAAATTAAACTGAGGATAATACCAGACGCGAATAATATAAAAGATTAGTAATTAACTTTAAAAGTAATTAAAAGTAATTAACTTTCGTTAAAGAAAAAGAATGCAGTGATATATACAAATTTTGAGTGTTTCTTTTTACTATATATAGGTAACAAATTATGCTTTATGTGTATACTAATGTGAATATTTATTTTAGATACAGCCTTAGCTTTTTTTTGAGAATAAAATTTTTCGTAACATCCTTTCGGATCTATTTTTTTCAATCATATTTTGACACATTTTTGGAAATAACAAATTGTGAAGCCACTTCAAATGTATCCTGATACTATCATCTCATACCATCAGAAACCAAACCATACTTGATCAACTGATATTTTGGAAACTATAAAAGTATTACAGACTTTACTACAAGTTCATCAGAAAGTGAGATAAAATCAGAACTTAATTTAGGCCTAGAGAATGTGCTACATAGCCCAAATGGCTTATGTTATTGAAATATGTGAAAATGCTTTGTGCTGGAAAAATATGTGAAAATTTTAAAATCAAAAATGTTATGTGTAATTTATCCAAGGCATTTCTAAAACGAAAAATAAACGGTATATCAACCACATCACACAGATAAATTAAATTATTAATGGGAATTAAATTTAAACTCAAATAATTCATAAACCATAAAGAAGGCGTTGTCGTAAAAAACTTCAAAAGGGGATTATTTGATTGGAAATTCAAAGGGCTAGTACCCTTTTTAATAGTCGAAAGTGATTGGAGGGCAACAGGCCCCCTCCCCCCCCCACGCCCATCATTCCCCCAAACACATCCGATAAAATTTTGAGATAGCCATTTTGTTCAGCGTAGTTGATTTCCACATAGAATACATATTTTTGAGGAGGAGACTCCCCCACAGCCCTCAGGGCAAAAATTATAAGTTATGCCCTGGGGCATATGAGGTTTTTTATTGAAATCTTTGTCGTAGAAACTTGAACAAGGGCTCATTCAATTTCAAATACAAAGGGCTAGTACCCTTTTTAATAGTCGAAAGTGATTTGAGGGCAACTGACGCCCCTCTCACGCCCACCTTTTCCCCAAACACATCCAATGAAAATTTTAAGATAGCCATTTTATTCAACGTAGTTGAAAGTTTTAGAAATTAGGTCTTTAAGGATGACAACCCCTCCCCCCACAGCCCTCAGGGCAAGGGTTGTAAGTTATGCCCTGGGGGCATATAAAGTTTTTAATGAAAGGCAACTAGCCCCCCCCCACGCCCATCATTCCCCCAAACACATCCAATCAAAATTTTGAGATAGCCATTTTGTTCAGCGTAGTTTGATTTTCAGATAGAAAATATATTTTTAGGAGGTCACTCCCCCACAACCCTCAGGGCAAGGGTTTTAAGTTATGCCCTGGGGCCATATAAGGTTTTTATAGAAGGCGTTGTCGTAGAAACTTCAAAAGGGGCTCATTTGATTGAAATTCAAAGGGCTAGTGTCTTTTTTAATAGTCGAAAGTGATTGGAGGGCAACTAGCCCTCCCCGCGCCCATCATTCCCCCAAACACATCTAATCTAAATTTTTAGATAGCCGTTTTGTTCAGCGTAGTTTGATTTTCAGATAGAAAATATATTTTTAGGAGGTCACTCCCCCACAACCCTCAAGGCAAGGGTTTTAAGTTATGCCTTGGGGCATATAAGGTTTTTATAGAAGGCGTTGTCGTAGAAACTTCAAAACAGGCTAATTCGATTGGGAATTCAAAGGGCTAGTGTCCTTTTTACTAGTCGAAAGTGATTGGAGGGCAAGTAGCCCCCCCCCCACGCCCATCATTCCCCTAAACACCTCCAATCAAAATTTTGAGATAGCCACTTCGTTCAGCGTAGTTGATTTCCAGATAGAAAATATGTTTTGGAGGAGGACACTCCCCCACAACCCTCAGGGCAAGGGTTTTAAGTTATGCCCTGGGGGCATATAAGGTTTTTAAAGAAGGCGTTGTCATAGAAACTTCAAAACAGGCTCATCCGATTGGAAATTTCAAAGGGCTAGTGCCCTTTTTAATAGTCTAAAGTGCTTGGAGGGCAACTAGCCCCCCCCACGCCCATCATTCCCCCAAACACATCCAATCAAAATTTTGAGATAGCCATTTTGTTCGGCGTAGACTAGTTGATTTCCAGATAGAAAATATGTTTTTGAGGAGGACACTTCCCCGCAACCCTCAGGGCAAGGGTTTTAAGTTATGCCCTGGGGGCATATAAGGTTTTTATAGAATGCATTGTCGTAGAAACTTCAAAAAAAGCTCATTCGATTGGAGATTCAAAGGACTAGTGCCTTTTTTAATAGTCGAAAGTAATTGGAGGGCAAGTAGCCCCCCCCACTCCCATCATTCCCCCAAACACATCCAATCAAAATTTTGAGATAGCCATTTTGTTCAGCGTAGTTGATTTCCAGATAGAAAATATATTTTTGAGGAGAACACTCCCCCACATCCCTCAGGGCAAGGATTTTAAGTTATGCCCTGGGGGCATATAAGGTTTTTATAGAATGCATTGTCGTAGAAACTTCAAAAAAAGCTCATTCAGTTGGAAATTCAAAGGGCTAGTGCCCTTTTTAATAGTCGAAAGTGATTGGAAGGCAACTAGCCCTCCCCCCCGCCCATCATTCCCCCAAACACATCCAATAAAAATTTTGAGATAGCCATTTTGTTCAGCGTAGTTGATTTCTAGATAGAAAATATGTTTTTGAGGAGGATACTCCCCCACAGCCATCATTGGAGGAGTTTTAAGTAATTCCCTGGGGGCATATAAGGTCTTTATAGAAGGCATTGTTGTAGAAACTTCAAAAAAGGGCTCAATCGATTTGAAATTCAAAGGGCTAGTGTCTTTTTTAATAGTCGAAAGTGATTAGTGATATTTTTTGTTGTTGTTGTTTTTTGGACCAGGGCACTTCGTATCGAAGGAGTTGTCGTGGGAACTTCGAAAGGGGCTCATTCGATTGAAAATAGAAAGGGCTGATGCCCTTTTTAATAGTCGAAAGTGATTGGAGGGCAACTAATCAACTTCCACTCCCACCCTCTCATTTGCCCATATGTTTAAAAACTAAATGTTGCCTTAAGATTAAATCAAAATGCACTGTGATAATGCTAATTCCCAATAAGGCATCTCAGCAGTATCCCAAGAACGACTGAGGTTATTATGTTCAAACTTTCGGGGCTACTTCTGCTCTTGTAATTTAACCAAATCAAAATAGTGTAAGTGTATCCAAGCTATCAAAGAAAGTAAACATATTTTTTTGCAAATTGTATAAGTTTTCCACTTCAAGTCAACTAGAGGAGGTATGAAACTAAATTAAACAGTACTATTTGTGTCCAGATTTTTAAAAGGGTGTATGTTGTTAAAAATAGCTGAAAATTTTTCTCCAGCATACAAATAACAGGCCAAACTTTAAAGTCTTAAAAAACGAAAAGATTTAAAGTGTTATTTTCTTTTTCGCTGAAAAAACTATGTCTATATAAAGCGCACAGAAATTAATTAAAAAAACTTTTTCCACAGAATAAGTTTTTCAAAGAAAAGTAAAGAACTCCATTAAACAAAAAATGAGCAAAAATAAAATCAAATAATCTACCAAGCCTGAAACTACCACAAATCAGCATCGATAAATAAACGAAACCCAAAACGAACAGAAATTACAATAAATAACCCGAGTCAAACTCAAACCGAGCAGAAATTAGCATAAGTTGGGCGCAAAACCCCTATGCCTTCCCAAGACCAGAACAAAATTTGCACTTTACTGAAAAAATATAAATGTTTTTACTTTTATAACTTTAATAAATCAAATAATATTAACATTTTGATTACTAAATATCAGTATATGTATATTAAACTGACAATGCACATTCATTTGTATTTTTTCAGTAAAGTGGAAATTTTGTTCTGACCTTGGGAAGGCATAGGGGTTTTGCGCCCAACTTATGTTAATTTCTGTTCGTTTTATATTGACATAGTCTTTTCAGAGAAAAAGAAAATAATACTTTAAATCTTTTCGTTTTTTAAGACTTTATAGTTTGGCCTGCTATTTGTATGCTGGAGAAAAATTTTCAGCAATTTTTAACAGCATACACCCTTTTAAAAATCTGGACACAAATAGTACTGTTTAATTTAGTTTCATACCTCCTCTAGTTGACCTGAAATGGAAAACTTGATACCATTCGCCAAAAAATCTGTTTACTCTCTTTGATAGCTTGGATACACTTACGCTATTTTGATTTGGTTGAATTTTAAGAGCAGAAGTAGCCCCGAAAGCTTGAACAGTCGTTCTTGGGATACTGCTGTTGTATCCCAAGTCGTTCTTGGAAACGACTTCCCGTTCGTATCCCCTCAATCGTCCTTGGGATACTGCTGAGACGCCTTATTGGGAATTAGCATTATCACAGTGCATTTTGATTTAATCTTAAGGCAACATTTAGTTTTTAAACATAATGGGCAAATGGGAGGTTGGGCGTGGGAGGGTGGGAGTGGAAGGGGGATTAGTTGCCCTCCAATCAGTTTCGACTATTAAAAAGGGCATCAGCCCTTTCTATTTTCAATCGAATGAGCCCTTTTCGAAGTTCCAACGACAACTCCTTCGATACGAAGTGCTCTGGTCTAAACAACAACAACAACAAAAAATAACATTAATCAGTTTCGTCCATTAAAAAGGGTACTAGCTCTTTGAATTTCAAACTGAATGAGCCTTTTTTCAAGTTTATACGACAAAGATTTCAATAAAAACCTTATATGCCCCCAGGGCACAACTTATAACCCTTGCCCTGAAGACTGTGGGGGGATTGTCCTGCTCAAAAGTATAATTTCCTGAACTTTGAACTGCGTGGAACAAAATGGCTATCTCAAAATCTTTATTGGATGTTTGGGAAAATGGTGAGCGTGAGGGGCATTAGTCGCTTACCAATCACTTTAACTATTAAAAGAGGCACTAGCATTTTCAATTTCCAATTGAATGAGCCCTTTTGAAGTTTCTACGCTTTCAATAAAAACCTTATACGCCCCAGGGCATAATTTACAACCCTTGCCCTGAGGGCTGTGGAGGGGTTGTCATCCTCAAAGGCCTAATTTCCAGAACTTAAAACTACGTTGAATAAAATGGCTATCTCAAAGTTTTGATTAGATGTGTTTGGGGAAAAGGTGGGCGTGAGAGGCGGGTTAGTTGTCCTCTAATCACTTTCGACTGTTAAAAAGGGCACTAGCCCTTTGAATTTCCAATCGAATAAGCGTTTTTTAAAGTTTCTACGACAACACCTTCTATAAAAAAAACCTTATATGCCCCAGGGCATAACTTACGACCCTTGCCCTAAGGGCTGTGGGGGACTGTCTTCAAGAACGTAATTTCTATCTGAAAATCAACTACGCTGAACAAAATGGCTATCTCAAAATTTTGATTGGATGTGTTTCGGGAAATAGTGGGGATGGAAGGGGTGTTAGTCGCCTTCCAATCGCTTTCGAATATTAAAAAGGGCACAAGCCACTCCAATTTCCAATTTAATGAGCGCTTTTCAAAGTTTCTACGACAACTTCTTCGATACGAAGTGCCCTGCTCTAAAGAAAAAATTAATAAATAATACGTTGTGCAAACATCGTTCTTATATGCCCCCAGGGTATAACGTAAAACCCTTGCCCTGAGGGTTGTGGGGGAGTGTCCTCCTCTTCACTTAGTCCCCGTTTCTTGTCTCATTCTCGAGTATCCCTGTTCTTTACTTAGGCGGCGCGATCACGCTGCCTATGATTTATACAGCAACTTTCTATATGAACCTTATATGCCCCCAGGACATAACTTACAACCTTTGCACTGAGGGCTCTGAGGGGGTTATCTTCCTAAAAGACCTAATTTCTAGAACGTTCAACTACGTTGAACAAAATGGATATCTCAAAATTTTGATTGCATGTGTTTTGGAAAATGGTGGGCGTGAGAGGGGCCTTAGTCGCTATACAATCCCTATCAACTATTAAAAAAGACAATAGCCCTTTCAATTTCCAATTGATTGAGCCCTTTTGAAGTTTCTACGACAACGCTTTCAATAAAAACTTTGTATGCCCCAGGGCATAACATACAACCCTTGCACTGAGGGCTCTGAGGGGGTTATCATCCTAAAAGACAAAATTTCCAGAACTTTCAACTACGTTGAACAAAATGGATATCTCAAAATTTTAATTCGATGTGTTTGGGAAAATGGTGGGCATGAGAGGGGCGTTAGTCGCTATCCAATCACTTTCAGCTATTAAAAAAGGCACTAGCCCTTTCAATTTCCAATTGAATGAGGTCATTTGAAGTTTCAACGACAACTCTTTCAATAAAAACTTTATATACCCCCAGGGCATAACTTACAACCCTTGCCCTGAGGGCTGTGGGGGAGGGGTTGTCATCCTAAAAGACCTAATTTCCAAAACTTTCAACTACGTTGAATAAAATGGCTATCTAAAAATTTTGATTGGATGTGTTTGGGGGAATGATGGGCGTGGGGGGAGGGGGACTAGTTGCCCTCCAATCACTTTCGACTATTAAAAAGGGCACTAGCGCTTTGAATTTCCAATCGAATGAGCCCCTTTTGAAATTTCTACGACAAAGCCTTATATGCCCCAGGGCATAACTTAAAACCCTTGCCCTGAGGGTTGTGGGGGGAGTGTCCTCCTTTAAAAATATATTTTCTATCTGGAAATCAACTACGCTGAACAAAATGGCTATCTCAAAATTTTGATTGGATGTGTTTGGGGAAATGATGGGCGTGGGGGGGCTAGTTGCCCTCCAATCACTTTCGACTATTAAAATAGGCACTAGCCCTTTGAATTTCCAATCGAATGAGCCTTTTTTGAAGTTTCTATGACAACGCCTTCTATAAAACCTTATATGCCCCCAGGGCATAACTTAAAACCCTTGCCCTGAGGGCTCTGGAGTGCCCTCCTCGAAAACATATTTTCTATCTGGAAATCAACAACACTGAACAAAATGGCTATCTCAAAAGTGTGATTGGTTGTGTTGGGGGAATGATGGGCGTGGAGGGGGGGCTAGTTGCCCTCCAATCACTTTCGACTGTTAAAAAGGGCACTAGCCCTTTGAATTTCCAATCGAATGAGCCTGTTTTGAAGTTTCTATGACAACGCCTTCTATAAAACCTTATATGCCCCAGGGCATAACTTAAAATCCTTGCTCTGAGGGCTCTGGGTAAGTGTCCTCCTCAAAACCATATATTCTATCTGGAAATCAACTACGCTGAACAAAATGGCTATCTCAAAATTTTGATTGGATGTGTTTGGGGGAATGATGGGCGTGGGGGGGATAGTTGCCCTCCAATCATTTTCGACTATTAAAAAGGGCACTAGCCACTCCAATTTCTAATCGAATGAGCCCTTTTCGAAGTTTCTACGACAACTCCTTCGATACGAAGTGCTCGGGTATGGAGAAAAAAAACACATCGTGCACACATCGTTCTTTACTTAGGCAGCGCTAGCGCGCTGCCTGGGTCTGAGTCTGATCTGATCTGTTTTCGGTCGGATATAATCTGTGTTTGGTCTGATCTGATCTGTTCTCGGTCGAATCTGATCTATTCTGGGTCTGATCTGTTCTCGGTCTGATCTGATCTGTTGTTGGTCTGATTTGATCTGTTATCGGTTTTTATCTGATCTGTTCTCGGTCTGATCTGATCTATTTTTGGTCTGATAAGATCTGTTTTCAGTCTGATCTGATCTTTATCTTATCTGATCTGTTCTCGGTCTGATAAGATTATTTTTTTTTTGTATTAAAAATTAAATTCAACAAAATCACAATTTTCAACCAAGTACTATCACCAAAAACTTCTCTTCTTCTGTTTTCTTCTCCTTTATACCTCTGTAATTTAAAAAACTAAATTATTTCAATATAAAAATTTCATCATCCTAACTATAAAACTCCCTTTTTCAAAACAAATTACAAAACCAATTTACACCTTTTACTTTTACTATACTACCTTTTTCCATTTCAATAATAACTTCTCACACCCCAAAAGCCATTCAACACAACCCCCGCAAATCTTTTAATTTTCAACTAAAACAACCTTAAAACAAAAGAAAAAAAATTCCTTTTTACCTACTAAATATTAATTAAGGCAATCAAATACAACAGGTTACTCTTCGGGATATACTACTACACAAATAAAACCAACACATTTTAAAAAGCAAGTCTCGCTTATAGGATGCTCCCCCTCCTTAGGAGAATCCTTTGGCGGTGGCTTCAATTACTTTCCAACTTTATTTTATCCCTTCAAGCTTCCATCATCAAAGAAAAATAAATAAATAAAGTAAAATTAAATAATAATAAAAAAAAATAATAAATACATAAATAAAATAAAAAATATATACAATTTGAACCATTCTTCATTGCAAAAACCTCAACAAACAAAAAAACATATACTTAAACAACACAATACTTATTTAGGAAGAAAATAGCGACGAAGATCGCACTGCCTTTCCGTAACAAACAACAAAAGCACAAAGAACAATAGGGAAATTTTTTTGCAAGACAGTGGAGATAATTTGAATGAATATTTCGGCCCTATGTCCAAGGGCCGTCCTCAGCAAGACAAAACTATATAATAGAAAAAAGACTCACAACAACATGCGACCAATAAAACCAAAAATAATTGTTTTTTTTTCTAAGCAGTCCTAGCATCCTGACTTCAGCGAAGTTCAACAAGAACTGATAGAAAGTAAGGTAAAACAAGGCGATTCAATGAGATGAAAGAAAAAATAATTTAAAAACACGTTCTTATTGCTAATCCAGGCTTTTTGGCAGCTAACCTCAAAGGTCTTTTTGTGATAATGTCTATTGATTTTTCAAAATAATTTGTAAGATCATTTTTAATTAAATTTGTGTATAGAGCATTTAGTGTATATTCCCCCAAATCCCTATTTAAGGAAATATTATTAATCATCTCAAGTCTGATTTCAATTGATTCTCGGACTACCTGCTTTGTGCCTAGGTCATTGCTAATAAGGGCGGATTCATCAAAAAGTATATTGTGGCTAGGATTTTCAAAAATATGGCTGCCTAATGCAGACTCAAATGAAACAGTGGAAATATTAGAATTTAGAGCTTTGACTATATCATCTTTATGCTGTTGTATGCGCTTTTCTAAATTCTGGTGTGTTCTAACTACATAATATTTGCCACAATCGCATGGTATTTGATAAACCCCTCTTTGGCGAGTAACTGGGGTTTTATCTTTACCATAATTTAGAACATTTATGATTTTAAAATTATTTGTCAATACTACATAGATTATTTTTTGTGCAGCTTCTATAAGATTTGAGGTGATTTTTGGGATGTAGGGGAGGTAAATTATGTTTAAGGGCTTGTCAGAAATCTCACGTGGTAAACAATCATTAATTTTACAGGAATGTCTTTTCAGTCTACAGTTAATTACACTATTAATATATAAAATAGGATACGTTACCCATTTCCAAAAAGTATGTCCTTGATAAAGTTTAATTCTGCTGTGATGTGGGAATCAGAACAAATGTTTAGGGCACGATCGACAAGGGATATTACGACTGCTCTTTTAACTTGTGGGGGGTGGTTTGATTTAAAATACAAATATCTATTATTTTGTGTTGGTTTTCTATAAATAGTAAAATTGAGTTTATCGAAGCTATGAATAACTAACACATCTAGGAATGGGATTTTATTTGCGATTTCTAAAGTAAACTGTAAATTTCTATCGTATGTATTAAGGTGATCTAAAAAACCCTTAAGCTCATTTTCCCCAAAGTTTTAGAGTGAAATTACGTCATCCATGTAGCGTCCCCAAAAGATATGTTTCAAAAAATACGAATCTAATGGCCAATTTTCAATATGTTTCACATAAATATTCGCCAGAAACCCGGAGAGGGGCGCGCCCATCGCTAAGCCATTAATTTGCTGGTAAAAAGAATTACGGAATTGGAAATACATTGAGTACGTGTTACAACGTTTAACCAAGGTCATTAAGACTTCAAAATCTATTCCTGCTGCTGAAACTTCTATTAAGTGATAATTTTCTTTGATTTTCTAATAACTGTTCATATACTGCGACATCAATATTTGTATACATTGAAACAATGTCAAAGCTACTTATAATTGTATTTTCTTAGATATTTACGTTTTTGAGTTTTTCAACTAAATCTACCGAATTACATATATATGATTTTTGAGAGTAAAACAAAGGTTTAAAGGCTGTACATAACCATTTCCCAATAATGGATGTGGGGGCTTTCGTACAAGCTACTATGGGCCTTAAAGGAATGCCTTGCTTGTTTAATTTTGGTAGACCATAAAACTTTGGGCAAAAGCTACCGCGGGGGAAAAATTTATTATATAGTTATTGAGTAATTTTACCATTTTGTTTTAAACTTTTTAATTCATTTATAATTTTGTTTGCAAATTGATCAGTATGATCGTGGGTTATAGTTCTATATGTTGTCTCGTCATTTAGATGAGAATAAATTTTGTTCCATGTTGGTAATGTGTATAGAAAATGTGGGGATGATATTAATTTAAACAATTTATTGAGGATTATTCGGTTAAAACGTTTTTTTTTTTTGGACAACTGAATCATAAGGCACACCCTACCTTTTTTTCAAGGTAGAAAACAGTAGCAAACAGGTTAGCTGTGGGGATCACCGAATTGGAATGAAAAAAAACAACAAATGTTTGACTATCCTTTCTAAGGGACGTCCTAGCTAAACAAACGGACTGGGACCCGAACAACCCCAATTAAATAGAAGAATCTAAGATTTTTCAGAATGAAATTACATCCCCGGTTTTGAAAATCCCCTCTCAAGTATACTCAAATTGCACTATCTGCCTGTAAAAAGTGAAATTCCCCCTATTCAATAATTGGCTCTTTACGCTAAATTTTATAGTGCCTAGAAAAGTTTTTATTCCAATTAAACGGCACTTCTAATTCAAGAACCAGCCGTTCTTAAAGGATTGGGGGGGGGGGGAGGAGGGAGTCAAACTTCAACGTAAAGAGTTAGGGATTGAGGAGGGGACAGTGCCCCTTATACATGCAATATTATCTGTTCACTCTAAGTTTGAATGTTACTTCTAACTTTCAGTTAATGTTTTTTTTAATTTCAGATCATTTGTCGATCTGACAAATTTCAATTAATGCCAGACAATATACTTCCTTCCTCTGTTGAAACCTTCCCCCAGAAAAAATTTCTTCATGGACAATTTTCGTCGCATATTATCCCCGCCCCCCCCCCCCCCAATGAAATCCTTGCTGAAAATTACCAACGGAAAATTGCATGCAGATAATTCACCCTGGAGGATTATTCTTGCTTTCATTAAATTGTTTTAATCATTAATTTATGATTGTTTTTCAAATAATGCCTGAAAATGTCCTCCCCTTGTCAAAAAAAAAAAAATCCTAAAATACCCACCGTCACGAGATAGTGTGGTCCCACTGAAAATAACCTCGTCGAGAATTTTTCCCATGGAAAATCCTTCCAAATGGTTCCAACCCCAGCAAAAAATTTGCCCTGGATATTTCACCAAGAGCAGTCAACGTAAATCTGTTTTTTATTTCTTCTTTTTTTTTGTATTTTGCTTTTTCTTAATTTTTCCGTCGCGCAAAATAAATCATCATCAAGAACAAATCGGACATTTTTTATCCTCATTTGTCGAGAAAACAAATAAATCGTCACTGAATGGGAAATGAATTCAACCATTGGGTGTTTCATATCGGATTCTGATCCTAAAATTTTTCGATAGAAGCCATGCACTCTACTTTGTTCAAACAATGTCTGGTACACAAAGTAAAATCTTTGTGCCTCATCATCTGAGATTTGAAATGGAAAATCTTGAAATTCAAAAGCATTTTCACTCGAAACAGGAATATTACGTGCATTATATTCCAGATAGGATGCCATATCCAATTCTGTCTCCCAACAAGAACGTTTCGAATAAAAGACATTGGGCATGCTTTTACAGATTTTCTTAAGAACACACAATTTTTTTTTTATTTATATTTTAACCCAGGCTAATCGGCACGAGTGCATATCTCCATTATAACATACTGCTGTAATTGTGTCGATATGGTCGTCTACGATCTATTGATGAGGCAAATTAATATAGGCTATGAAAGTATAAACTCATCTATGTGGGATGGGTATAGCTATGTGGTTAGAAATTTTCCTGCTACTTCAAAACCAGGGAGCAATTTACTCATAGGATTAATAAAATACAAAAGATATAGGTATGAACCTATTGACTCCAAAGGGTAAAATTCTAGTTCGGGGACTTCTTGTTATGTTGCAAAGTAGTTGAGTTAGGCGAACCAAACTTTCATAAATTAATCCAGGGCCAACAGGAATTGTGCCCTTGGGAGGAATTGCCACTCTACTGTTTCAACACTTTTCTGGTTTCTAGGACTTAAAACGTATCTCAAAGCTTACGGCCGAAAGATTATTAAAGGTTAGTACCCTCTACTACTGTTACTAAGAACTTACTGCAGCAGGAAGCCACCTGAGCTAAAAACGTCTACATACTCCCCTCCTCCATCCTAATCTATTCAAATCCATCCTCTCAAGAAGTTCCTATTTTCTTTATACCTATACGGCTGGCAGACAAAAACAATTTGCAAAGTAATTTGCTTCCTACAGAAAACAAACCAATTTAAAATTACCCCAATCACTCTTATCACCTTTTTTTATACAGGGGCTTAATTAGAGTTTTCTTAAAATCATTTTTTTTAAATCATCATCAAAAATCAATAATTTTTTTTTTTAATCAGGATGTTTCACTTGTATGCATTTTTTGGTCTTGTTCAAAGAATACAGAAAATTCATACTTTGTATGTATAAATATTTCATGTCTGCAAGTAGAAATTAGCACTTAAATGGCTTGGATCAGATATTTCTTATATACAACAAATTATATACATAAAATTGAATGGGTTTTAAGGGCTTATATACATATAATTTAAAGGGTTTTTCCTCTGTAAGCCCTCATTGGACTTATTCAAAGAGCTTGATTTTTCTTATATATATTACACTAAAAGGATTTTTCACTCGTGTGCACTTGTTTATGTGTAGTCAAATTTGCCAACCTAGTAAAGGTTTTCTCGCATATATTACACTGGAACGGTTTTTCACCTGTATGCACTCGTTTATGTCTAGTCAAATTTGTCAACATAGCAAAGGTTTTCTCGCAAAAATTACACTGGAAGGGTTTTTCACCAGTATGCACTCGTTTATGTGTAATCAAATGTGACGACTGACTAAAAGTTTTCTTACATATATCACACTGGAAGGCACCAGTATGCACTCGTTTATGACTAATCAAAGACTTTGAACAAGAAAATTTTTTTTCACATATATTACACTGGAAGGTTTTTCACCTGCATGCACTCGTTTATGACTAGTCAAATGAGCCATCCGAGCAAAGGTTTTCTCACATATATCACATTGGAAGGGTTTTTTCACCTGTATGCACTCGTTTATGTCTAGTCAAATTTGTCATCCGAGCAAAGGTTTTCTCGCATATATTACACTGGAAGGGTTTTTCACCAGTATGCACTCGTTATGTGTAATCAAATGTGACGACTGACTAAAAGTTTTCTTACATATATCACACTGGAAGGCACCAGTATGCACTCGTTTATGACTAATCAAAGACTTTGAACAAGAAAATTTTTTTTCACACATATTACACTGGAAGGGTTTTTCCCCTGTATGCACTCGTTTATGTCTAATCAAATGTGCTGACCCGGAAAAGCTTTTCTCACATATATTACACTGGAAGGGTTTTTCCCCTGTATGCACTCGTTTATGTCTAGTCAAATGTGCCGACTGAGCAAAGTTTTTCTTACATATATCACAATAGAAGGGTAATTCACCTGTATGCCCTCTTTTATGTCTAGTCAAATGTGCCAACTGAGCAAAAGATTTCTTACATATATCACACTGGAAGGGTTTTTCACCTGTATGCACTCGTTTATGTCTAATCAAATGTGCTGACCCGGAAAAGCTTTTCTCACATATATTACACTGGAAGGGTTTTTCCCCTGTATGCACTCGTTTATGTCTAGTCAAATGTGCCGACTGAGCAAAGTTTTTCTTACATATATCACAATAGAAGGGTAATTCACCTGTATGCCCTCTTTTATGTCTAGTCAAATGTGCCAACTGAGCAAAAGTTTTCTTACATATATCACAATGGAAGGGTTTGTTCTGGCTTGTTGTTCTCGAATTCAACTGAAATGATTTTAAGCTAACGCTTGCGGAAGATTCCTGCGTTGTAACTTGAGAGGTGCCACCCTGTAATACTGTTGCAGACTCGTTTTGTGAAAAATGACCCTGTAAAATTAAATGTTCTTTCATGTTATCAATATTATCTTGAAAACAAATTGGACATCTTCTTGTTTCTCCCATTTGATGCTCCATAAAATGAGCCACAAAGCTTCTATAATCTCGAAACACAGCAGGACAGACGTCGCACTCTATTGGCGAAAGTTCTTCACAGCCAGTGTCAATATGAAGATCCAGCATTAAAAATGATTTCTCTGTCTTTCCGCAGGAGTTACAACGCCAGAGCTTCGGTTGAATTACACCATCAATGTTGTTAATAGTTGAATTCATTACTTCTAAAAGTAGAATGTAAGATTATACATATATATATATATATATATATATATATATATATATATATATATATATATATAATATATATATATATATATATATATATATATATATTTACCAAAATGTGTATTTCCTATTAACTAAAAATTTTAGGATTATCATGAATGGATGTATTTACAGCACCTTTTTCCCCAATCCATACTAGTGGTCCATCAAATAAAAAATGATACAGTTAGTGGTCCTTCTAAAGGTTGAAATTCTAAGGAAATTCTAAAGAATTTCTAAAGGTTGGCGACCGATGTTATTCATTCATTAAAAAAAGGCGGGATCTGTTCTCCGTCATTTGTTCTCCGCACGTTGCTTAAGATATAGATACTTTCTGACTGATATTGCACCTTTCATGGTGAGGCTCCACCTGACTCTTAAATTTGTTCATATGAAATTAATATCAAGAGTATAAGGCAAAGTGATGAATTGGTAAAACTGGAAACTTAAATTCCAGTACAAGTAGAAATGCAAGCCTATACCCGTTTTGACAACCACGAGGGGTTGTCACTAATTTTTTAGGACTTTGGAAATGGAAACAAGAGATCATCTTTGCTGAAACAAAAGCTAGAGAATTATTACAGCACTTAGAATATTTCACATAAACCTAAATTTTTAAAATATTTCAAATAAAGTCTTCACATTCATTCTTGAAAGGAACATAGAATCTGTAAAACGAAAAAGAATATATTTCTAATTTATATTTTTCTGATTATATTGGAAGCGCATTGTTGTGTTTTCATTATTAAATAAAAAAAATCAACTGAAAGTACAGACTAATGGCAAAGCTTGAAACGAACATAAATTATACCGTATATGGGGGGAACTGTCCCCTATTCAATAATTGGCTCTTTACGCTAAATTTTATAGTGCCTAGAAAAGTTTTTATTCCAATTAAACGGCACTTCTGTTTCAAAAACCAGCCGTTCTTAAAGGATTGGGGGTGGGAAGTCAAACTTCAGCGTAAAGAGCTAGGGATTGAGGAGGAGACAGTGCCCCTTATACATGCAATATTATCTGTTCACTCTAAGTTTGAATGTTACTTCTAACTTTCAGTTAATTTCTTTTTTTATTTTCATATCGTTTGTCGATCTGACAAATTTCAATTAATGCCAGACAATATACCTCCTTCCTCCGTTGAAACCTTCCCCCCAGAAAAAATTCATTCATGGACAATTTTCGTCGCATATTATCCCCGCACCCCCCCCCCCCAAAATGAAATCCTTGCTGAAAATTACCAATGGGAAACTGCATGCAGATAATTCACCCTGGAGGATTATTCTTACTTTCATTAAATTGTTTTAATCATTAATTTATGATTATTTTTCAAATAATGCCTGAAAATGTCCTCCCCTTGTCAAAAAAAAATTTCCTAAAATACCCACCGTCACGAGATAGTGTGGTTCCGCAGAAAATAACCTCGTCGATAATTTTTCCCATGGAAAATACTTCCAAATGGTTCCAACCCCAGCAAAAAATTTGTCCTGGATATTTCACCAAGAGCTGCCAACGTAAATATGTTTTGTATTTCTTCTTTTTTTTGTATTTTGCTTTTCCTTAATTTTTCCGTCGCGCAAAATAAATCATCATTTTTTATTCTCATTTGTCGAGAAAACAAATAAATCGCCACTGAATGGGAAATAAATTCAAGCATTGGGTGTTTCATATCGGATTCTGATTCCTAAAATTTTCGATAGAAGGCATGCACTCTACTTTGTTCAAACAATGTCTGGTACACTAAGTAAAATCTTTGTGCCTCATCATCTGAGATTTGAAATGGAAAATCTTGAAATTCAAAAGCATTTTCACTCGAAACAGGAATATTACGTGCATTATATTCCAGCTAGGATGCCATATCCAATTTTGTCTCCCAACAAGAACGTTTCGAATAAAAGACATTGGGCATGCTTTTACAGATTTTCTTAAGAACACACAATTTTTTTTTAAATTTATATTTTAACCCAGGCTAATCGGCACGAGTGCATATCTCCATTATAACATACTGCTGTAATTGTGTCGATATGTCGTCTACGATCTATTGATGAGACAAATTTGACCGCAAAAGGGTAAATTTGACCGCTATAAGAATCAATGGGCAGTTTCAACTTGCCGTCTGGTCAATTTCCCATGAACTATGTAATATTCCACAAACGCATCAATTTTTTTTACTATTATTACCTCTTGCCCAAGATTGTGTTTAATTATTTACCGATTGTCTCTATTGGGGCTATTTCCAGCAAAATCTCCTCGAAACCTTAGCAAGTAGCTTAATTTTTTAGAAATTGGAATTAAAATAGCAATAGAATGATAAGACATTGGGAACCCGCTGTAATGCAAGTCATCATATATGGTTCAAGTATGGTTATCATTAGTGAATATGGTGGATGGAATGAATATATTAAAGTAGAATAGCCAATACCTAGGGTATTTTGACAAAAATATTTTTTTTAGAAAAATTGAAGAAAATATGTCTACAAACCAAGATTAGAATATTGAAGGCTAGAGCGCCAACAGTGGTCGAGTATGGTTCTGAAATAGAGTAGCATGAAAGACTGAGGAGGATTTGTTAGATTTTTTTCCAGACAAATTGTCTACATTTTATTTTGGGCACCCATCTTGCTGACCGTATTTTGATAAGAAAGGTGTAAAAGATATTTGGATCTATCCAGATCTAAATTATTTAACATTTTATTTCATTCCATTTTTTTCATTAAATTTCAACTCTCTTGATTTCAAAGTTATTTACGAATCTAAGCAATATTTTGGGTTCATATGGTTCAAGTATGGTTATCATTAGTGAAGATGGTGGATGTAATAAATATATTAATGTAGAATTGCCATTATCTAGGGTATTTTTAACAAAATATTTTTTTTAGAAAAATTGAAGAAAATACGTCTACAAACAAAGATTAGAATATTGAAGCCTTGAGCGCAAACCTGGTTTCAAACCTAGTGTCCTCTTCTCCCTTGACACGACCCTGGTTGATACTGAATAGTAAGTATCTAACAGGTCTAGTGATGGGGCTCTATTCTCTGCAGAAATTTCCAGTCTTCCTTAGCCTTAAACTTCAAGTGTCCAATTACGGAAATATTTTTGCCTTTTTTTCTTTTTTTTTATCTCTTTAAAAGTGTGCAAACATGGATGCACCAAGCTTTTGAATATACTAATCAGAATGTTTTGTGAGTAGTGTCCAACTCTAAAATATTTACCTTGATCAGTAATAAATGTGCAGCCCAATTCTTGAGAGTCAGGTTTAAGATTAAATGGTACCGAAATGCTGGGAGAAGTACTCATCGGGCCATCTTCAACTTCGGGATACAAAAATGGGTCTGAACTGTTAGCATTTTTCTTAATGTCACTGTGTAAAGCACAATCAACTTCTAAAACATAAAATTAAGAGTGATATAAAACAATTTCTACAAAAATGTATATAGCTTTGACGAAAAGATTAAGTTAATTTCGGCATGAATGTGGTTCCAAAAAAAAGTGACGCAAATGAACCATCTTGTTCTTTAACAAAGCTCTACGTAGAGATCCCCCCCAAAAATAGAAAACAGATTCTAACAGCAGAAAACAGCAACAGATTTTTCCCTAAAAAATAAACTTTCAATTCGCAGCAGCGAACTTTCATTTGATCTTCCGCGCCATAATAAGACTTTTAACGAAACAAAACTAATTAATTAATCTTTTGTGATATCACAATTTTTGAAAAAAAGAAGTAAATTGATTAAATCAAATTTATAAGAGCTTCTTTAGAAAATTCAGATTTATATTATCAGTCTTGAACCAGGGATTGACCAGTCCAGTGCCTTTATATTAAAACCTATGAAATAATCTAGAAATTTTTTTCATTTTGTCATTATATCAAAACCTATGAAATACACAGGGGAGTTGTTTCGTTTGCTCGGTTTCGGTTGCAGGGTTTCTGTTTGAACTGCCAGTCTTCCTCTGGAATGATTGGAAAGAAAAAAAAAAAAAAAATAATCACGTATTGTCAGTTTGATATGCATATTCTTTTTTTTTATAGAATTTAAAACAAAGCTTATTGTTCTAATTAAACGGCCATTTTGTTTCCGGAATCGCTCTTCAAGAATTAGGAGAAAAAATTCGAAACTTTAGCGTAAAGAGCAAGGTCTTGTGGAAGGAACCACTCCTTTCATATATGTAGTAATTTCTGTTCGTTTAAAGTTTTGATGGTGCTCATTACTTTCAGTAGAAAAAAACTTGTTGTTTTTGATTAATTTCTTATCGTTTTTAAAAAATACCGGGAAATCCGGCTGTCTCCCCATGAAAAATTTCGGTACTTTTATATTATACGCCAGTCACACAAGTTTACGATGTGTAAAACAAGAGAACAAACCACTTTCTTCGTTATTTTAGAAAAAAGATTGGACTACGTATTTGTAAATTAGGGGGGAGGGGGTGGGTAAAGTATAGCTGATCTGCATGCAAAATGTATTAGGTACAATTATTTTGTATATTATTAAGTAAGAATTGTTTTCTGACTTCAAACTGTCCAAATAATTTACCCTCCCCCTTATGTGTAAATACATAGCCAAAATTATATATTTTTATCTATTCTGTCACTTGTCTTTGTCTTGTCTCGTGGTAAGCTGAAAGAAACTAACGAAGAAACCGGTTTGTTCTCCAGTTTTAAAGAGTGGAAACTTGAGTGAGTGGCGTATAATACACAAGAACCAAAACTCCCTCTCTCTACAGAAAATAAAATTTGGAAAGCCTTATTTTCCACGGGGGTAGTTTCTACGGGGGCGGGGGAAGGGGGGTAAATGACTGGAACCCTTCAGTTGATCCTCTCAATGGAGGTGGGACGCGAAAAATAGTATGACGTATGACGAATGGAAAAATTATAACCATTTTCCATAATTTTGGGAACAAAATAAATGGTTGAATACTAGCGCATATTCAGGGATTCTGTTAGGAGGGGGGATACCAAAATTACTTCTGTTAAATTATTTTGGGAGGAGAATTCAAACCTTGTATTCTCTTCCCCCTAGACACGACCATGGTGATACTGAATAGTAAGCATCTACCAGGTCTAGTAATGAAGCTCTATTTACTGCAGAAATTCCCAATCTCTCTTAGCCTTTAACTTTAAGTGTCAACTGACAGAAATATTTTTGCCTTTTTTTTTATCCCTTTAAAAGTATGTAAACTTGGAAGAACCAAGCTTTTGAATATACTAATCAGACTGTAGGCTACTCTGAGTAGTGTCCAACTCTAAAATATTTACCTTGATCAGTAATAGATGTGGAGCCCAATTCTTGAGAGTCAGGTTCAAGCTTAAATGGTACCGAAATGTTGGGAAGAGTACTCATCAGGCCATCTTCGAGTTTGGGAAACAAAAAAGGGTCTGAACTGTCAGCATGCTTCTTAATGTCACTTGGTAGAGCACCATCAACTTCTAAAAACATAAAATTAAGAGTGATATGAAACAATTTCTACAAAAATTTATATACCTTTGACGAAAAGAATATTCAGTAAATTCAGGCATGGATATAGTTCCAAAAAACAAAGTGACGCAAATGGAGCACCTCGCTCTTTCAGAAAGCTTGACGTAGAGATACCCCCCCCCAAAAAAAAATAAATAAATAATAGAAAACTGATTCCAACAGCACAAAAGAGCAACATATTTTTTCTTAAAGAATAAACTTTCAATTCGACAGC
This sequence comes from Artemia sinica, assembly GCA_027921565.1. Lineage (NCBI taxonomy): Eukaryota > Metazoa > Arthropoda > Branchiopoda > Anostraca > Artemiidae > Artemia > Artemia sinica. The sequence goes on along the minus strand of CM051271.1, from coordinate 7,490,580 downwards.
AGCGAACTTTCATCTGATTGAATAAAGTTTTGTGATATCACAATTTTTGAAAAAAAGAAGTAAATTGATTAAATCAAATTTATAAGAGCTTATTTAGAAAAAAAACGGGTTAAAACCATAAATACTTTCAATGGCGAAGAAAATCAAGAAATTTTGCATAATTAGCCTCATAAAAATTTGAATTTAACAGATCAAGAAACAATAATCTTTAGAAGTCAATAAACTAGTTGCAAACAGTGCAAAAACTGAGTTAAATTCATCTAAAGCAAGTTTTAAAACCTTAAGCTCATTATAGTTAGTTGAACCTAGATCCAAAGGGAGGGAAGATTTTTCAATAAAAATACTATTTCATACTGCAAGAATCCAAATTCAAAAGAAAATTCAGATATAAATTTTCAGTGTTCAACAAGGCATTGAACAATTCAGAGGCATGACCAGTCAACAAGGCATTGACAAATGTATTTCAAACGTATCAAAACCTATCAAATATACAGGGGAGTTGTTTCGTTTGCTTGCTTTTGGTTGCAGGGCTTAGTGCAGTCGGTTCCAACATTGGTTTCATTCCAAGTGACAAAATGATGAGAAGTTCTGTTTGAACTATTTGAATTACCACTCCTTCCTTCCTCTGGAATTATGTTCCTGAAACATCAGAAATACCTCATTCTCTGCTCATGGTTGCCAAGGTAAAGACCCAGGACAGTTGTAAAATCATCTACCCCAAAATAGGTGTATAAAAACAAGTCAACTCATGAATCGGTCATAGATGGTTTGAAAAAAAAAGTCGAAGTGTTTTGCAAATGATCTAAGAAAAGGAACTGATATACTCCACCAACGAAATTTGGAAAGTAAAAAAAAAAAACAATAAAAAAAACAGAGTTTGCTGAGACCAATCCCCCCCAGACAATTTCATTTTCACCACAAATTTCACCCGGAAAATGTCTTGCGAAGGATTCCACCTAAAATTTGTTTCTTAACACACTTTTATTTGAAAGACTATAGTTTCAGATTGTTTTCAAATATGGTCAGAAATGCCCTCCTCCGTTGAAAATTTTTACCGAACCCCCCCCCCCCCCTCCAAGCAAAAATTTGTTACTACACGAAATTCTTCCCAGAGAAAAAAGCCCGCGGAAAGCTCCCCCATGGAAAATTTCTCCCCTGGAAAATCCCCACCCACAATAAGATCCTCCTACAATAAGACCATCTTCCTTAGCATCTCCACAAAAACAAATTAATAGGAAAAGAGATAGAGATAGTCGGAAGTAAGACAAATAGAAAGAATTTCGAATTGAAATTCAGGCAAGTTGCCCTAGCTTAAAATTTCCCCTGTAAAGTCTACCCCTGGAAACTTCCCTCACAACAGAAAATTCTTTCAGATAGAAATTCCTCCAGACAATTCCACCCCCACCAAAGAATTTCTGTCTTCTTCCCAATAACATATAATATATGCAAAGAATGTAACATTTCATGACTAGCAGACCTTTCCTCATGGGCTTTTTTTTTGGGGGGGGGGAATCATATTCTCCCAAAAGGTATAGTTACTGGACTTTTCAACCCGTTTGAAAGAAATGGCTTTCTCAAATTTTGATCAGACGACTTTGAGGAAAAAAGGAAAGTGGGAGTGGAGTTAGTTATCCACCAATTTGTTTTTAGTTACTTAAAAAGGGAGCTAGAACTTTTAATTGTCATTCAAATCAGCAATCTCCCGATATTCTAGAACTACAGCTGCAATACGATCAACCTTGGGAAAAACAAACATACACGCATCTGTGACCATTCTCTTGTGAACATTACCTGGGGGGAAATATGGAGCCAATTTTCCCAAATCAAGTGAAAATGACAGTGAAAAATTAAAAATATGCCATTTATTAACAGTAAAGCAAAAAAAAAGAAAAACAAACACAGAAAACATCTGACTTTTTTCTGTGAAAAATACAGGCTTATCTTAGATATGAAAAGATTTTTGAAGAAACTAAATTTCAGCTGGGGGAAGGGCTCACCCTCTCCCCTGCCCCATAGTATGTTATGTGCCTGGGTCTGATTTGTATTAAGATTTCTTGACTTCTAGGGGGTGATAACCCCTCCCCCTTTTTTGGAAAATCAGGAAAATTTTCTCATGCTTATAGCTTTTGATGGGTAACACTAAATTTAATTAATGTTAAATACTTGGAATCCACACAATAAGCTAATTCTTTTCATGTGTCTATTTACGTCAAAATTTCGTTTCTAGAGGTTCTGTTACAATTGAGTAGCGTCCCATCTTACCTATGGCTCCTTACCTCGAACTGTTAGACTGCGTATCAACCTCTATGGTATGTGAATGGTGCAATGACTTGGCTTGAGGCTCCTGTCATACAATATGTAGTGTAGAACGTAGCAACTTTGCTCCACAAAGTGGACGAATCTAAGGCTATGAGAGGGGGTTTTGTTTGCAGCAGAGTCGACCAAGCTAAGAAACTTCTACACGCTTTCATTTAACCTGGTCTGATATCTTTTCTTCAAGCACAACCAACCATTGGATGTGCGATCAAAGTCATATATGATTTTAGCAAAGGCTGTCAGTGTCGTCCAAGGAAGATGTCTACACCACAGACTTTAATGCATTCCGGTGGCCTATCTAGACTGGCATATTGGCTGCAATTATTTTAGTATTTTGCCAGTTTTCCCGCTCCCATTTTAAGTCAGAAGATAAATAAACATAAAGAAGATAGAGGTTATTGATACATAATATGCAGATAACATATTCATTAGTTTTGAGAAACTTGTGAAAAACTAAAAAAAAAAATGGTAAGAATAATCAAAAAGAAAACATGATTTGTAACCATTTTAATTGTAACTTTTTTTTACAAGTTTCGCTTAAAGCATCAATTAGCCCCTTTAAAAAAGACAAAAGACCAGGTTTTGAGGGTTTTTGTCCAATTTTCCTTGCTCCTTTATTCTTGAAACTATATAAAGGGTATTTTGCAGATTGACTAAAGGATATAATCCCACAACTTACTGACCTGAGGTATTTCAAAAACCTCAAATTCATTTCTTCTTACCATTACCTTGTTTTTCCTATTGATAACATTGGGAAAATTCTTGAAAAACCTAATTCTTTGCTAAATTTAATTTCCATCAATCTTTAAAAATCAGTTGAGCTTGTTAGTAAAAGAAATTTATACAAATTTTGTAAAATACAGTTAATTTTTCTTATCATATTTTTTTACTTAAGCTAACAAGAAAGAAAAAAAAAAGAATGAGAAATGTTTTCCTTCTATTTTGTTATCAGAACAGTAATTAGATAACTTACCTTTCTTAATATCAGAATCTTCTGATAGAGTGATATTTTCAGCCATATTTTGAATTAAAGGTGAGTAAATAAGAGATTCTTCCAATACACTTAAAGTCTCTTAAAAGATGTAGACTACCACTAACAACGCTTGAAATCTGTCTTCCCTTTTACACAGGATATCAAAAGCAAAGGACCCCTATAAATTAGGCAATATATAATAACTGATGTTGAAAACTGTAAAGCAAAAATTATATTAATAAAGAAAAGGGACAAGGTTCAAAAGATTCAACAGTCAAAACCATACGAAATAATATTTGTTTTTCATCTTTCTTTCATTGAGGAGAGGTGGAAATAAAGATTAAATATATATATATATATATATATATATATATATATATATATATATATATATATATATATATATATATATATATATATATAATATATATATATATATATATATATATATATATATATATATATATATATATATATATATATATATATATATATATATATTATATATATATATATATATATATATATATATATATATATATATATATATATATATATATATATATATATATATATATATATTATATATATATATATATATATATATATATTATATATATATATATATATATATATATATATATATATATATATATATATTTATATATAAGTTATAAAAAAGAAAACATTTAAAATCTATTTTTCAACAAAGCGCAATTATGTTCAGGCCTTGATAGGCATATGGGTTGTGAGCCCAACTATTGTTACTATCTGCTTCCTTTGAGTTTGACTTGGTTGTTTATTGTAATTTCTACACGTTTTGGGTTTCATTCATTATTGATGCTGATTTGTGGTAGTTTTATGCTTGATAGATTATTTGATTCTATTTTTGCTTGCTTGGTTTAATCAAGTTCTTTACTTTTCTTTGAAAAACTTTTTTTGTGGAAAAAGTTTTTCTAATTGATTTCTTTTCGTTTTATATTGACATAGTCTTTTTCAGGGAAAAAGAAAATAATAGTTTAAATCCTTTAGTTTTTTTTTTCTTTAAGAATTTATGGTTTGGCCTGCTGTTTGTATGCTGGAGAAACTTTTTCAACAATTTTTAGCAACATACACCCTTTCGAAAATCGTGACACAATAGTAGTGTTTTATTTAGTTTTATACCTTCTCTAGTCAATCTAAAAAATAATAAATTACTATTCCCAAAAAATTATGTCTTTGCTCTTTAACAGCCTGGATACACTTACACTCTTTTTATTTAGTTGAATTTTAAGAGCAGAAGTAGTAATAGAAATAGCACAGAAATTAAAACCTAATATCCTCAGTCGTTTTTTGGATATTGCTGAGATGTCTCATTGGCTTTAATTTTAAAGCAACATTAAGTTTTTAAGCATAATGGACAAATTACATAATTGAGGGGAGTTGATCTACCCAATAGCCCTAAAAATGTAGTTGCTAGAGAATTCAGTTATGCTTGACAAAATGGCTGTCTTGAAGTTTCAATTGGAAGTGTTGAGAAAATTATGGGCTAAAGAGAAGGGCTGATTGACCTCCAATCACTTTTGACTCTTAACAAGGGCAGTAGAACTTCCAATCAAATAAGCTCCTTTAAAATGTCAATGAAATTACCAGCTATGATAGAGCAGCACTGCCTATGATATTACTAATATGCCCTTTTAATACCTGCATGCATACAGTTTTTTTTTTTTTTTAATAAAACTTCCCCTGAACGTTCCCTAACAGTTTCAACTATTTACCCTTAGTGTCACTATCTACAGTAGTTGTAGAAGTAGTACACAAGTAGTACACAAAGTGTCTTTTGGCTAGTTCAAAATCCACCATAACTTACCCTGAAACGTCTTACTTAAATAACATGAGCAATTATTATGATATTGCTTTGTCACCCTTATGACAATCTATGTGATCATAGTTTGTTTTGATTTAGTTCAACATCTGAATAAATATTCCTTGAAAGCTTCACCTTAATACCAATAGCTTGTGCAGTAGCATTAGTAGCAGTATGCACACAGCACTTCTGATTTTTTTTCAACATCCCCTTCAAGAGAAAATGAATGTTGCAATTGAATACCATCAACCGTTCTGGAAGTATTGCTGATATGTCCTCTTGACAACCGTGTTTCGATTTAGTTCGATACAGTTCTAATAATACCCAAAAGTTTTACCTTAATACCCTTAGCTGTAGTAGCAGTAGCACCAGTAGTTATAGCATTAGCAGTAATAATAGCAGTAGTCATAGCTTTAATAGCAGTAGTAATAGTAGCAGTGACAATGAAAGTGGCACTAGTAGTAATTTTAGGAGTAGAAGCATTAGTATTATGATGCAAATATCGTATTTCGGTTACTTCAAAACTCCCCAGAACAAGCCTTGTATGTTTTAATTTAAAACACAAAATCATTCCTAAGATTTTGTCAATACACCCTTTTGACAACCTGCATACAGAAGGCATGTTGTGATTCAGTTTACCTCCCCCTTAAAAACTTCCCCTTCATACCCTTAGATAAAGTCGTAATAGCAGTCACAGCAGTAATGTTAGTGCTAAACTTAATGCAATTAGCCATGGCTATGAGGTTCTTTTGATAACCTGTATATCATATACTTCTAGAAATTTTTCTCTTAATGCTCTTAGCCTTACAAGTATTTCCAATATAAGTAGTAGTTGGGGCAATATTAATAGTGGTAGTAGAACTAGTAAACATACAAGTGGTAGCTGTAGTAGAAGCAGTGGGCACATATTGCCTTTTGGTCAATTGGTCTTCCCCTTTAAGCATTCTCTGAGAGCTCTAACTTAATACACACATCAATTCTTAAGATACGCTCTTTTGACAATCTAAATGCACATAGGGTCTTTTTTTTAGTTCAAATTTGCTGTCAATATTCTCTCAAATTTTAACGTCATAGGCTTATCCTTAATCTTACTAGTATCACAGTAGTTGTGGGGGTACCAACAGGAGTAGTTGCAGTGCTAGTATTGCATTTATAATAGTAGTAATAGTAGCAGCAGCAGTATTAATAGCCATAGTAGCATGTATATCTTGCCTTTTGGTTTCTTGAACATCCCTTTCATGATGCCCTGGGAGTTTTAAATTGGCATGGAATGCTGCTCCAAAAAATATTGCTGAAGTGCACTTTTAACCTACTTTTGACACTATTTTCATTCTAATACTCAAAGCCTTACAAGTTCTTACAACTTAAGTAGTAGTTGGAGTAGTTTAGTAGCAGTAGTAGTAAAGGTAGCACTGGTAATAGTGCTAGTAGTGATATGTGTCTATTACCTTTTTGTCAGTTAATCTTCCCCTTTAAGTATTTTCTGAAAGTGCCAACTTAATACCCAAATCCATTCTTGAGATAAACCCTTCTGACAATCTACATGCATATAGTGTGTTTGATTTAGTACAAATTTCCCCTCAACATTCTGTCAATTGATCACCTTCATATGCGCAGCCACAATTATTCTAGTGTCATAGTGGTAGCAGTAGCAGTAAGAACAGTAATAGTGTATTATTATTAGTATTCATGATGCCCTGATGTTTCCTCTTGTTACTACAAGCTGTTCCAAAAATATTGATGATAAGCTTGTATCAGCAATTCCTATGCACATAACATGATTTGATTTAGTTCAACTTTCCCCTCAACGTTTTGTCAGATGTTTATTTCAATATTCTCAGCCTTAGTAGTACTCACTACAGAAGTAGTACTTTTGTCACAGTTGTGGTAATAGTAGTAGCAGGAGAAGCAGCAGTAGTTGTAGTAGCAGTAGCATGCAAATATTGCCTTTTGGGTCAATTTATCATATCATCTCCCTCATCATTTTCTGAAAGTTCCAATCACTCCTGACTTACACCCTTTTGACAACCCATACACACATAACATGTTTTGATTTAGTTCAACAATCCCCTGAATATTCCCTGAAAGACTCACCTTAATGTCCTTTCTATTTTAGGAAAATGAAGTCAAACATGCATACCTTTTCTCAATAACATATAAAATATGTAAACAATGAGCAAATTGCCTAACTTACTGCCCTTGCCCTGAGGTCTCAGGAGGGGGGGGGGGTGATGTTGACATTCCCAAACGCGTGATTCCTAAACTATTCAACAATGCTGAAAAAAATGTCTCAAAACATTTTGTGGAAGGTTTTCATTTGGGAAACGATGAGTGGGAGGGGGGGGGGGTGGTTGCTCTCAAACCCCTTTTGACTCTTAAATAGGGAACTAAAACTTCCAATTTTCAACCAAATGAGCTACCTCTAAAATTCATATAACCATCCCTTCCATAAAAATCTTAAATGCCCCCAGGGCATAACTCAAAACCCTTGCCCTTGCTCTAGTGGTTTGTATCAACCCCAAAAGCCTTGTTATATAATCTTTGGACTATTCTAAATATGACATATACCAAATTATCATGAAAATTGAATTTTTGGGATGTATTGTTATCAAATTCGATTTTTTGAAGTTTTTGTTACAATTAGTGTTGGTTCCTTTAGTCTTATGGTTAGTTATTACAAAGTGTGATATTTTTACACTTAAACTAATCACTCAAAATTGACAACTTATCTAGAACAAAAATATAATAAAGAAAGGAAAATTAAAGATTTGCCTTTAATGACTCCCTTTAATACTACTTGTGTACTTTTAAAGTATCCCTGATTGACTCCATTGCTGATTTCTTAATGGTCAACATCAATAACTAACTCAATAACAATGTCAATAACAGCATAGTCAATAAATCCTCCATTTGCCAGCCAGCAGGAACTCAAATTGCCGCCAAACAAATCAATTAATACACTAAAACAAAACTTAAATATCAATCTCAATGGGAGAAAACAAGATCTGATACTGCTCTGAAAATTAATACTAAAATAATAATTAATTACATTTATCCATTTTTAATAAAATAAAATCATAAAATTCAAATTCATTTATTTATTTAATAAAATTCATGAATGAATTTAATAAAGTTCATTCATTTTTTAATATCATTATAAATTACTTACTATTATCAGACACACATGGACACAAATGAACCAACAACAAAAGAAAAAGTTTTTAAGAATTAAATGCTTACTTGTAAAAAAATTATCATCACTGTCATAGCAACTTTTCATTGTGTCTTTGTCTTTTATGATAGAAAAACCAAACCATGTCTCTATTAGCAAAAATGGATATCTTTGTCCAATATTGGTAAAAGCTGTCAGGCACCTTGCCCAGGGCTTGGCAAACACAGGCGGGCATCTATTGAAAGTGGTGAAGATAGTTTCTGATATGTTAGAGTAAATTAAGTATCTAACAATTAAGACAAATGAAAACAATTGAATATGAAAGATCTTAAGCAAAACTGGCCAGCCATTTCTAATGACAGAGGTTATACTCAATAGAGTTACTAATAGTAACTGTATTAAAAACAGTAATCTAAGTGGTCTGTTCCAACAGTTGTAGTTTAATATTGGTGGTGGTTTTTATGTATTTTTTTATGTATTTTAGTTATTTAATCTTTGTTTCTTTTATACTGAAGACACCTTTTTTTTATACAGGCAAAATATCTGTGTTTTTTTTTTGTCTTTTTGCTACTGGCTGAAGTCTTGTTTTGTCTGTTTTCTTCATTGAGTTTTTCTCTCTATATCTCACTCTTATCAACTTTCATATAAGGGGTTTAATTAGGGTTTTCCTAAAATTGGTAAGTACTTCCCCTTTTTCAAAAATTATATTCATAATCTTGTAACTTATTTCTAACCTATAATTTCTATAACTCTATCCTGGTTTAGCACATTCTCAAAATATTCTGCCCACCTCTCTTTAACTCTCTCCTTATCACTTATTCTGATCCTGTTCCTATCATAAAAAGGAACACTTCCAGATTGACTACTTCCTTTGAATTTATTAACATTCCGAAACAATGCTTTACTATTATGCTGGCTAGCTGCATTTCCTTGATCCTTGACAATTTTATTCCAGGTCTGCACTTCATACCTCATTAGTTCATATTTTAATCATTTCCCCACTTTCTTAACATTCCTCTTATTTTCCATAAATCTATCACTTCTCCAAGGCACCTAAAATATTTTTACATACACAAAAAAATCATTATGTATGTAATTTAACTTGGAATCATTTGATTAAAACTTAATTTGGTATAACTAACTCTCAAAACTGGGTCCAATCAGACATAAATCTGCTTAAAATTGATTTATCCTCAGCAAATAGCTTTAAATCATTGCAAGCCCTGTTTTTAGGCATATAAACTATGTTAGCTGTATCTTTCCTTGTGCAATTGAAACATTTTGCAGATGGTTTGCCAAGGAACTATTGCACATAACCCTATCTGTTATTTGAATTTTTTATTGGCTATTTTTATTTTCCTCTATCTTTTTATATTATATGCTCTTTTTCATATTTGATTGGAAAGTTCTATTCTAGTTCATTGAGGGTTCCAAAGATAATGCATCTTTTGAAAATCTATACACTTTTTCATTTCTAGCCATTCCACTGTGGCTAGGATACCACTGTAATACAAACGTATGATATTTACTAATCATTTCATGAACAGCTTCAATTGATATTGGATTTTGATTCTATAGAGAAACAACAAAAGCTTTAATGTCAGTTAAAATAACAGCTATTTCTACTTGAAGATGACTAGGTAGCACTAGTTTTGGTGCTTTTCCTATACAATACAGAAACTTCTGTGGTAAAATTCTAGTTTAGCTACTTTTTGCTATCTTGGAAAGGGGTTAGGTACTGAAAGTTTCATTTTCCTAACCTAACCTCTTTCCAAGATAGAAAAAAGTAGGCTAGCTAAACTAGAATTTTACCACCAATACTTCAGTTTCTCCAATTCCATTAATCAATAGATCAAATTCCTTTCTCAATTTCTTATAAATATTCATTCTCAAAAAATCTATGTTTTTTGGGTTCAAATTTTTGGGGTGGGGTATTTAGGTATAAATTTGAGACCAGTACTACTCACAAGGAGACATGTTAAGAAAACAGTTCTTACTTTATACTGATCCTAGTTAACATATAATCCAAGGGGAGAACCTTTATTCTCACTTCTTTCCTCTTTTTTCCTTCTTTTTTTAACTTAAAGAAAAAAATTATGAAAAAGCCATGCTTCCAACAAACGCTTTCTATGCTTTAAAATTTGTGCCTACAATTTTTTTTACAGATGGCACTCTTCCTAGCTGTTCTTAAATAGGTTTAGCCATAATTACAAATATAACTAAAAAATTCATGAATTTCTTAGAATTTAGGGTACATATTAACAGAGTATATACCCCCACCCCCTAATATGCAAATATATACCCACAATTGTATTTTTAATCTAAATATAAACTTCATTTGTATCATAAATGAATTTTACCCCCAACCCCATAATGTGCAAATATATACCCTGATTTGGATATATTTATGGGTTGGAGTAAAGTTCATTTGGTTACATTTATATTCAGAATGCAATTTAGGGTATATATTTGCACATTAGGGGGTGGGGGTGTATACTCTTTGAATATATAGGTTCTAAGAAATTCATGAATTTCTTAGAACCATATTAAAAAAAAACTAAGAGTGGACAGGATGAACACCATCTATAAAAAATTTATAGCACAAATTTCAAAACATAGAAAACATATTGTTGGAAGCATGGCTTTTTCAATTCTTTTTTTTAAGTTGGAAAAAGAAAGACAAAAGAGGAAAGAAGTGACAACAAAAAATCTGCCCTTGGACAATATGCTACAATCACATTTTTTAATATTTTATCTTTTCTCTAAGTCTTGAAAATTGTTTTAAAACAAACACCCAAGAGCCATCTAGCTAACCTAACCTAAATGTATTAATATTAGCCAATTTATACCTTTTTGGTAGATGGCAATGATGATGTTTAACCTTGCTGTATAGAATATTTGAAAATAGAAAAATATAATCAAATATGTTAATTTTTCATTAATTTTGTTAAAAATAATTGTACAACAGAGAAAATAGTGATGATCTCTCTAAATGATCAGTGCTGGTTGTAAATTTATACTGGGGTAAAATTCAACTTTAAATACTTTTGGCTATCTTGGAAAGCAGTTAGGTTAGGAAAATGAAACTTTCAGGGATGGGTCTATAGGCTAAAATATGTTCTGGGAAGATATTTTGAAGTAACCTACCTCCACTCCTTCTCCCTCTAGAGGGTCCTGAAATTTACTTACATGATAGGTCTATTACCTCTTGAAATTTTAACAAAACAACATTTGGTACTCCTATGTTATACCTACTCTTTTATATATGTCAATCTGGAGACATTACAGAAAACCTGTTTTGTACTGGTTAATTCAAGACACTGCTATACAGTAATGAATGCTTTGCATGGTTTTCAATGTGTTGACAATATTTAAACTGTTGTTTTTTGGGGATTTAGGGGGAGAAAAAGGTACCTAGGTTAGGCTACATATTTAATATATGAATGTTTGTATGAATGTTTTTTTCCAAATTTATGAAATGTATTTGCATATCTTTAAAACCTTATAAATTGGGATTGAACAAGTTGCGAAGCTGAGAACAATTTTGTTGTACTTTATTTAAGCAGATCAATTTTGAAAGGTTTCACTTTTATAACACAGATTTTTAAAGGTCATCAAAGGTCAGGACCCTCTAAAGAGAGGAGTGGAGGGAGGTTCTTCAAAATAAGCTACCTTCCTGGGACATACTTTAGCCTGCAGACCCATCTCTGAAAGTTTAGTTTTCCTAACCTAACCCCTTTCCAAGATAGCCAAAAGTATTTAAAGTAGAATTTTACCAATAATGACCAGGGGTCAGGGCTGTTGAATCATTTGAAGTTATGGATAGCCTAGGCTAGTTTGAGGCCACCAACCTTATATTTTTGTTATTTTTACTTATGCTTTTGGACAGCTTGGAAGTCATCCCAGTCAATATATACCAAATCATATTGTTGAGTTTCAAATAAAGTGAATACACCATTCGATGCCTTTTTTTATGCTCATTACAAATATAATAAGCATTTCTATTGGAAATGAATTTCAGCCCCCCTCCCTATATAGGCTATACCTAACCTAACCTAACCCTGAATTGGCATATATAGGGGGGGGGCTGAAATTCATTTCCAATAGAAATGCTTAGGCTATTATATTTGTAATCAGCATAAAAAAAGGCATCAAATGGTGTATTCACTTTAGTCCTAACTCTATAACATGATTTGGTATATATTGACAGTCATCCCATGCCAGATGGTTTCACTACCTGGTAACTGACAATTAGCCTAGGGTCAACTCAGCTGGGGTGAACCTACATAAATCTTTGTGCCATCACTAAAAGTAGATGGTCTTAATGGCAGTCTAGAGGTGGCTGTTACAATTTTTCAATTCTCAATATTTGTAGGGTCAGGTGCACAAGAAGGAGAAATACCTGCATCACTCCAGGGAACAGCCTGGTTCCCATCCATAGAGGGGTCAAGTGGATGTGGTTTAGGCATCAGTCACAGAAACTCAAAATATCTAAAAGGCACTAAACCTATTAAATTACTTAATGAAAGGCTAATGCTTTGGGTATTCCGCCATTAGCAAGAATGTATTTAACAAATAGGCTATATAAGTTGCTACTATACGTTTACATCCGGGTTGCTGCTAGATGATGATGATGAACGAATTAAAGACCCCTCTTGACTGCTCGGTCACTTGGGTCTTCTTTCAATAAATCTGGATCCCACTTTAGTTAGTCAATCATCAATAATTTGCTCTGTCACATTAATTAATCATAATTATTCTTCCCATCACATTGTCCTATCTCTCCCAATGGCAGTTATAAACTGTACAACCAGCTTTAGGATTTGTATATTGTCACTATCATTTGCAAATCCTCCCAAAATCAAATTTACACTCAACTGTTTTCTTCTTTCATGAAAAAAGGCCTTGATATGCTGTCTTTGGAGAGTGTACTTATCACAATCTATAAGAAGATGTACCAGGCTTTCTTCTTTGTCACAAAACTCACAGTTACTTGACTCTCCATAAAACTTTGCCCTGTATAATTTTGTATCTGCATGGCCTGATCTAAGACGAAATGCTAATCTTCCCTCTTTCCTACTAATGGAATCTTCCCTCTTTCCTCTTTCCTACTTTTCTAATTAATGGAGCTCAGAGGCGGGGCTTAGTGACGGTTTTTCGGTGATTAATCATCATTAATTACGTTCTAGACAAGGAATGTACAAGGGCTTTAGATCTTTAGGCCTTTAATTAATCGTATTTAATGATTATTGTAAATCAATCATAATTAATGATGATTAATCACCGAAAAACGTCACTAAGTATGGTAAAGCTTTCTAATATTAGTTAATTATTAATTTAGTAAAAATATATATGACGCAAATATGAAGTTTGGAAATACCACTTTTTTTATTAAGATAAGAAACATATCCTGCTAAGCTCTGTTTAACGGGAAATTAAGAAATTACCACTTCCTAGCATTTACGTGGGAAGGTGTGGTTGATAAAAATGTATAAAAGATACATTTTATCGGAAGGAAAAATCTCTTACTAACTATATGCCGGACTGACCTGTGGTCCGTTGTTTTAGCAATACTTTGGGGACCTTGCTTTATAATCGTAAGTGTCTAATTTATATTTTATTGTTGTGTTATTGAGACTTGTGGGCTACTTGGGACAGCCAGTCCCAGTAGCCAGAATATATCCAATTTTATTATCTGATAAATGAATAAAAGTATTGTATTTTAGACGAACTCTCTACGATCTATTTTTAGCCTCTCGAACATACTCAGTCGGTACGCCTCATTAGTTCGGTCATAGCCTAAGGCACGCTACCAAAGTTAATTACCTTAGGGCCAGAGTTTATCTCCCCTATAAAGGGAGAATAAAGGCATCTAAGACTACAACCCCCAAATACCATAAATAACGCTTCACTACCACTGGTGGTCGCTAGAAAAAATGGGTCGAGAAGGCTAGATAAAAATAGTAAATTGAAATAAAATGGCTTTACCAGAGGAAAAAATGACTTCCCTATCAACAGTACTTGAAATTGCAAAAATTATACCAGAATACGCGGGAAATTCAGATGTAGATGAGTTTATCGAAAAATTAAAAATTTTCGATGAACTAACAGAATTGGTTAAAGATAAGGTCAAAGAGCAATGCGTTGCAGCCAGATTAAAGGGAAGCGCCCTTAAATATTTTGAAGCAATTAAGGAAAAAGAGCCCAAGGACATCAGTACTCTAATTGAATCTTTTAAAACAAGATTCATTGAGACAAGCATCTCCGAGAGGCTAAGAACAGAGGTAGTCACATTCGATACCTCAACTAGTATCAGGGAATATGCAGACAAAATTTGTAGATCCGTGTGTTTACAATTAGAGAAAGGCGGAAATGACGAGACAGTACAGAAAGTACAACTACATACTTTTACCCAAGGGTTACCAAAAAAGTTATTAAGACTAATATTATCGCGAAAACCTGAAAATTTAGAGCAGGCTATAATACTAGTCGAAACAGAGGTAAAAATTGACGAGGCTATGAAAAAGTTTGACCAAATGTCAATAAATAACACAGGAGCCCAAGAAAATATAAAATATGAAAGAGGACAGAAAAGGGTGAACTTTGAAGAGCCGAATCGTGAACCAAAAAGGCGCGACGGAGGCCGAGGGTCGCCGTCTAGGGAGATAGCTGACAAATTCCACGACCTTGAGAGATTAGCAGCTAATAACTATAGAAAATATGGGCACCCTCCCCCACCAAAGACAGATAGTTGGGGAACCAACAAGGACAGATCAAAAATATTTAGAAATAACCAGGAAATAAACAAACAGATTAAGAGAAAATTTTATTGCTATTATTGTAACAAACCAAACCACTATGCAGCAGATTGCTGGCATAGAATACGCAAAGAAGGCCAGACGTACAAGATAAGACACCAATTCAGAACGCAGGGGACAGAAATTTAGGAAGACAGGGAACAAATAATACTTGGCAAACACCTAATAATATTCCTGAATTTAGGCCTAGAAGGCAAACGGTTAACAATACCCAGGGTCAAAGTAGCAGCGCTGAAGAAAACTGGGATAATCCCAGAAATTTTTGGCCAAACAGTGGGCATTTAAACGGAGAAACCAGCCTGTAAGGGTCGACAGAGCTGTTTCCTTACAAAGACCCCTATATAGTTTAGAATGTTGTGATACAAATGCAAATAATAATAATCTACCGATTCTGCGTTGTTTTAAAATTGAGTGTTTTCAAAATTTACCATGTTTACTAGATACAGGCGCATCTAAATCATTAATTCGAGAGGAAGTCTTTAATAGATTTCCTCCTAGTGTCAAAAATCGAGTAAGCAGATGCCAAAATACCCTAACATCAGTGACAGGGCACAAGCTGACAATTTTGGGAGAATGTCCGCTAAAATTTAGTGCAGGGGATAAAGAAATAACAGTAACAGTAATAATATGCAAGCAGCTACCATTTCCTTGTATTCTAGGAGTAGATGCCATCAGAAAATATGGGATTGTATGGGAGCCCATATCCAATACAATCACAATAAACCAGGCAAATGAAAGTAATAGGCAAATTTGCGTAACAACAAATAAAGAAAGTGAAGATTCGAATTATAACCTAAAAATAAGCGGAAAAGTCACAATAGAAGGGGGAACGACAGCTCAAGTTCTAGCTACACTAAATGAAAAAGATGGAAGGGTTAAAACGATGGATGCCGTGATAGGGGGGTACACCATAATAGAACACCCAATGATTTTCGTGGAAAATCAAGTTATAAAAATTGAAAATGGTATAACATACTTAAAACTATCAAATCTAAGTAATGATAAAATAAAACTGAACCAGGTAGAACTTGGATCAGTAGAAAAGATTTCAAATTCAGAAATAAAATCTCTAAACAGTCCAGAATTAAGCGTAAACTTCACTTCTAGCCACGAACATTTATCCTCATTAAAACCGCAACCACAAGAAGAGTATGGAATGACGAAAACGGATTTTTTGCAACAATTTGATTTAAAACATTTACCGGAAAACGTAAAAACTAGGGTGGAAAATATTCTTTGGGATTTTAAATGGACTTTTGCAAGACACAAATCAGATTACGGATTAACTCACTTAATCACGCACAAGATATCAACAGAGGGCCCTCCAATCAAAAAGTCACCGTATAAAACACCTTATCATTTAAAGCCATGGCTAGAAAGCCAAATAAAAGAAATGGAAGATCAGGGTATAATTAAAGAAAGCATTAGTGATTGGTGCTTTCCATTAGTGATAGTCAGAAAAAAGATGGTACCTGGAGACTATGTATAGACTTTAGAGCACTAAACGCCGTCACGGTTAAAGACGTAATGAAGTTACCAAGAATTGATTCGATTTTAGATGCGTTAGGGGGTTCAAAATATTACACTAGTTTTGATTTAATAGCAGGATATTGGCAAATCGCTTTAGATGCAGAAACTAAGCATAAGGCTACAGTAATCTTAGACGATGGCAGAACGTTCACATTTCAACGTATGCCATTTGGCTTATCATTTAGTCCAAATTGTTTTAGTAGGCTAATGAATTTGGTGTTAAAAGATATCGAACCAGGAAGGAAAAAAGATACTTGGCTTATTTAGATGATGTAATTCTGTTTAATGAAAACTTGGAAGACCACTTGGTAGGACTTAGGAAAATACTGGAAAAGTTTGAAAAAGCAGGCTTAAAATTAAAACCAGAAAAGTTAAAAATAGTGGTACCAAAATTAGTATTTCTTGGACACCTGATAAACCAAGGTACTATTTCACCAAATCCAGAAAAATTTACAGTCATAGAAAATTTACAGCCTCCTAAAGATCAAAAAAGCTGCAGATCAGTTTGTGGGCTATTAAGCTATTTCAGACGATATATTAAAAATTATGCCACAATAGCACAACCTTTGACGAACCTTTTAAAGAAATCAGGTAAATTCGAATGTCCAGAGGACGCAAAACAAGCGCTAAATGAAATAAAAAGGCAACTATTACTGGCACCAATACTTAAATTACCAGATTTGTCACAAGACTTCTGTTTGCAAACAGATGCTTCGGGGTACGGTATAGGGGCCATATTATTAAACATTAATTCTGAGGGAGTAGAATCAATAGTTCAATACGCCAGTAGGTCACTGACGGAAGCAGAAAAAAATACTCGACAGTTGAAAGGGAGTGTTTGGCAGTTATAGCATTTACAGAATATTTTCGACAATTTTTACTTGGAAAAAAATTTATATTAAGAGTAGACCAAAAATCATTAGTTTGGCTACATACGATGCAAAATACTTCAGCCCGGCTGACACGGTGGATACTGCGTCTGCAAGCATATTCATATATTCCAATATATATAAAGGGCCGTACAAATATTTTACCAGACTATTTATCACGAAATCCAGATAAGAAAGAAAATGTGATAGCAACCATCCAGAACGAACTGGAAGGGGTAGAAATACTGTCTAATGAGAATATTTCAAAGCATCAAAATAAAGATGATTTTTGTTTAGCAATGAAATCCTTTTTATCAAAAGGAACGGAACTGCCAGAGCACTTTAAACATTTTTTAAAGGAACTAGATAATTTTGATCTGGACGAAAGTAAAAATCTTCTAGTAAGATACCATAGACCATCGCAAGAATATAGAAAAAATGACTTAAAAATTATTCCAGTGATTCCAAAATCTCTGGAAGGAGAAGTTTTACAGATGGCACATGCAACAATTGGCTGTCACATGGGAGAAGCAAAAACTATGGGGAGACTGAAGGGAAATTTTATTTTCCAAAAATGTACTCAAAAGTAAAAGCTTTTATACAAAGCTGCCAAGAGTGCGCCAAACAAAAGTCGCCACCAAAGACCCCTAGGGCTGAATTAGGTCGATACCCCACCCCTTCAGGGGTAGGAGAAATAATGTCAATAGACGTTTGGGGATCAGGGGGAAGTTTACCAGTTTCCAGGAAAGGAAACAGGTGTGTACTCACCATAGTCGACCATTTTAATTCATATTTATACGCTTTTCCAATTAAAGATGAAAAGACAAAAACCATTGCGAAAGTTTTGGTAAATCGCCTATTTTTGGAACACGGGATTTTTCCTAGATTTTTACTTAGCGACAATGGGCCATGTTTTAGAGCCAAATTATTAGACGAAATTACAGAATTATTAGACGAAATTACGAAATTACCAGACGCGAGCTAACAGAATGTGACACAGAAAATTCTTCGACAGAAAGCGATATAGCTAAACCTGGGCCATGGTCAAGAAAACCTTCTTTGAGAGAAAAATTATGGAGAACAGTGAAGAAACCAAAGGGGCAGGAAGAAGTTCCTTTGTCAGCAGCACAAGTCGCAAAAACACTCATGAAGAAGGCTAAACACCAAGAGAAACAACGATTAAAGAGATTTGACGAGGCAACAAAACAGCACTCGGACTCAGAGCCTTGTAAACCACACTATAGAAATCACGGAAAAACTTGCGAATATTATAAAGAAGCAAAGCAAAAATTTGGAGTCCAAAACTCGGACCAGAAAACGGAGAAAGGCAGAACAAGCACAGCACCCAGCAGATTAATATTTGAATAAAACAATAATAACAAAAAAAAAACATTAAATAAAAATCAAACGAGTATAAAAGCCACTAAATAAATATCTATATTTTTTTTTAATCGGTACATAGATAACATCAAGTTTCCTTCAAATACATATCGCCAGTAAAAATTATGAACGTCACATTCCAAAGTCAAATTATTATTTCCGATCGGAAGTGACATCGTAGGTTCCTGCAACACATTTTGTTTCCAATATGAGATAAGACTTCACGAGCGGTGAAATTGACAAAACGAATTAGGCTTCGTTTCAGAGAAAAAGGAAAATAAGTAAGGCCACGTAACTTTTAAATGGATATAGTAAACCTAATTAAATTATACATATTTAGAATCAGCATTAAAATGCAATTCTTTTGATATGCATATTGAAAAAACAAATATTTTTTTTCGGGGGGGATAAGTCAAAAAAAAAAAAAACGAAGGAGGATTGTTTACTGAAATAGGGTCATTGGAAGCTAGCAAATTTGGAGTGAGCTCAATCACTGCTGGTCTCTCGTTGTTAAGTACATGCAATGCATTTACTGACCTTTGACTCTCTGAAGTGACATTTTCAGTCGAATTTGAAAAAAAAAATGTTTTTGAAGAATTTTAAAATAATTATAATAGGAAAAACAGCAAGAGTTTACATTAAGTGCGCACTATATGTACAAGCTAGCTGTAATCTTGTTATAAATAGTAGAATATATAATAAATTAAACACTTACCAATAAGGACGGCATATATAAATAAGAAGCCTTAGATAAAATGAGTCACAATTATAAAAAAAAGTCAACACCGTGTAAAACAAAAGTTTCTGGGGTATAATTAATTTCACATATTAAATAAATTCACAATAAACCATTGACAGAAATCACAGGGTGACGACATTGCAGGCGAAAAACACCAATGACAGAACTGCATTTGAAAACAAAAAATGCTAAGAGTTGTCATTGGGGGGAATCCACCAAGCTAACCAAATATAGATCAGAAAAAAAAGTCAAACTTTGGAGGAGGTTTGGGCCGAGTGTTTGTGTGAAATACGTCGTGCTAAAATAAATAGCACCACCGTATTTCATACAAGCACTAAACCCATGCACTTGTAGAACAGAGCAATAGCCAAAGTATCACAAATGGACAAACTACACTCAATGACTGTATAAAACAAAAGCGCAAATTAAACTGAGGAAAATTCCAGACACGAATTATATATTCAAAAAAAATTATAGGGAAGCCACAAAAAGATGAACCCTATCTCTGAGCAACTTTTGGCTCGACATAGGCACAAATTTTTGGTAAAATACCGCAGACATGGAATATATGTCTGCTACAAAAACCACACAAATTTGTGGGAATCAGGATATGATAAACGTACATTTTTATTAATAAAGAAAAATTAGCAAATGCAAGGCAAAACTTAATTAAAAGTGTTAAAAAAAAAAAAAATTAGCTGAAAAACTTCAGTACTTTTCTAACACAAAAACTTTAGAAGAAAAAAAAATTGAATAATTTCAAAAGATACAGGTTGCAAAAATTAGACAAAATTTTGTCTAATTTTGAAATGCTCAAAGTAGTCAAGAAAAGAAATTTGGCTCTCATATGTGGAAGTCGTTTTCAGAAAAATGACTAGCATGACATAAATTGAAAGTAAGGCACATAAAAGCCTTAAGAAATTGACGTTAAAACCTAAGAATTTTACTTAGGTTTAAAACCACTAAAAGTGGGGAAGTTAAAGTGAAAATAGTCATTGTCACTTGTATGTCAAAAACAAAATTACTATGTGCCATGAAGGCCAGGTATTTTCGGCAGAAGGGCCACTTTTTCTGAAAAAAGAATAGCCCAAGAAAAAAAATTGTAGCCACAAATTGTTAAAACTAATTATTTTGTGTGCAGGTTCATAATAGTCTTTTTAGCTGTAGCTGATGACAAAAGAACTCAGAAACGTTTTAGGAGCTACCAGAAGGCAGCCCTGGTAAGCAAACCTTCAGAGTACGGGCACAAGTCAATTGGTAGTGCCGAAACAGGTAAAAAGGCGAATAGCTAAATTCTGAGCTTATCAAATCTAAGCTGTAAGCTAAGCCTTGTCCCAAAAGGACATTAAAACTGGGAAAAAAAGAGATGACAGTCGAATACTCTATTAAACTGTCTCAATGACCGGAAATTCAAAAAAATAAAAATGCTCAAGTTTTGGTACAAACGAACCGAAATAGAGTAAACTGAACAAATGTTATTGACGAAATGTACAGTTATAAATGTTTTTTGCAAACCTTTAATAAATATGGAATTGGCATCGTATAAAATTGGAAATGAATATATTTTAATAACAGTCGTATTGTAAGAACTGTTGCTAAGCCTTTAAATAGCAGCTAATCACAGTTCTCTGTTATAGTGTATAAATCTATTTGTTAGAGTTAAAAACAAATTGTGTAAATATTTTAATTGCAGTTTAAGACTTATCAGATTAAAAGTCTTGCTGGATTGATTTAAAATTTGTACAAAGAATAAACATTGCAGTGTTTAAATAAATTGTAAGATTACATAGTTATTATCTGTTTTTAAACAATTAAGTTATGCATCAACATAATTTATGTCAGTATAAACAATATATAAATATATTAAGTTGGTATTTTGAGTGTTCTGTTTTAGAAAAAGAGAGTTATACCAATTTTTAGTTTTGCTTTGTGAGAAATCTACTTGAAAAAAATGCTTCTTGTGTGGTTACATTACTACAGTGTCTTAAAGTAACTTTAAAAAAATTTTAACCAATGCTTATGGGGTAATTGTTCTTTTCAAGTTTTGTGACTTCTGGTCAAGTGATAAATCAGCGGTGTTGTTAAAAAAAAAAATATTCTGTATTAATGCTTTACTAATATGAGTGTTTAATATGGTATTAAGTGTTTAATAATTAATGCTAATTTTAATATGTAAAGAATATAAATACAATTAAAATAAACCAGAAACGGAATGTTTCTATTTTAGCGGCACATTGTGTTTAGAAAACGAATAAGAAAATAATTACAACGGTTGGCACTACGAGTGCATAAATATGAAAGTAAAAAAAGTACGATAAATAGTGAAGCGAATTCTTTGCTATGACAGTAGTAATACTTTTGATTGTAATTAAATTGGTATTTTGAGCGTTTTTTTAATTGAAAAAAAGAGTTATAACACATTTTAGTGTTGCTTTTTGAGAAGTTTACTTAAAAAAAAAAAAAAAGAAAAAAAAAAAAAAAAGAATGCTTGATGCTTTAAAGTATATTTGTTACTTAACATAATTGTGTAAGTTATTATACAATGCTTATTTATATATACGCTGTTTGAATTTAATTTAAATTTTAACTAGTGATGTAATGTTATATGTAAATGTTTGACCTCGAGTCAAAGTATTAATAATTTTTTTTTTGTATATGTTTCAATTTAAGCGGGATATTATTTTTGGAGTGATTAAAAAAAGTGGAGAAAGTAATTAAAGTAATTAACTTTCGAATGCTGAGTGTTTCATTCTACTATGTATGTAAAAATATATGCTTTATATGTATACTAATGTGAATATTTGTTTTAGATACAGCCTTAGCTAATTTTTTTTTGGAAATCAAATTTTTCATAACATCCTTTTGGACCCATTTCTCAATCATTTCTTTGACGCATTTTTGGAAAGTAGCAAATTTCAAAGCCGGTTCAATTATATCCTAATACCATCAGAAACCAAACCATACTTGATCAACTGTTATTTGGAAACTACAGAACTACAAAATCATCGAAAGTGAGATAAAAACAGAACTTAATTTAGGCCTAGAATATGTGCTACATAGCCAAATGGCCTATGTACGGAAATATGTGAAAATGCTTTGTGCTGAAAACAATATATGTGAAAATTTTTAAAATCCATAATGTTATATGTGATTTACCCAAGGCATTTCTAAAACAAAAAAAATATATACGGTATAGCAACCACATCACACAGATAAAATAAATTATTAATGGGAATTAAATTAAAACTCAAAAAAATTCATAAAACTATTCTAATATAAATCTAATTTAAGCAAAACCACTAATATTATGTATAAGCCGCTTGGGGTCAAGTAAAACAGAAGATGCATATGAAGAGGGTAAAAGAGTAATTGTTTGTCCTAGAGACAGAGAAAAAGAGAAACAAGGATGAATTTTAAATTGAAATCCTTCGACAAAAAAAAGAAGAACATGGCCTATATTGGACCAGAAACATAACCCTAAGGAAACCCATTGAGGGTAGATGCGCATAATGACCCAAAGATGGCAGCATAATAGCTGTAAACAATATTAAGTTGTTTTAAAAGTAAAATATTGAGAATTGGGACAATTCTTCTTTAAATGGGGAGTATTGTGGTACAGCTTTCTAATATTAGTTAACTATTAATTTAGTAAAAATATATATGACGCAAATATGAAGTTTGGAAATACCACTTTTTTTATTAAGATAAGAAACATATCCTGCTAAGCTCTGTTTAAAGGGAAATTAAGAAATTACCACTTCCTAGCATTTACGTGGGCAGGTGTGGTTGATAAAAATGTATAAAAGATACATTTTATCGGAAGGAAAAATCTCTTACTAACTATATGCCGGACTGACCTGTGGTCCGTTGTTTTAGCAATACTTTGGGGACCTTGCTTTATAATCGTAAGTGTCTAATTTATATTTTATTGTTGTGTTATTGAGACTTGTGGGCTACTTGGGACAGCCAGTCCCAGTAGCCAGAATATATCCAATTTTATTATCTGATAAATGAATAAAAGTATTGTATTTTAGATGAACTCTCTACGATCTATTTTTAGCCTCTCGAACATACTCAGTCGGTACGCCTCATTAGTTCGGTCATAGCCTAAGGCACGCTACCAAAGTTAAATTACCTTAGGGCCAGAGTTTATCTCCCCTATAAAGGGAGAATAAAGGCATCTAAGACTACAACCCCCAAATACCATAAATAACGCTTCACAACATAAGCCCCGCTTCTTAGCATCATTAATTATAATCACTCGACGTGGAATATACCCTTGCTGAAATCGGTTCCCGAAATCAGCTACGTGTGCCTAGGCAGGGTTGCCAACTTGCACACTTTTCGTGTGAAATATACTCTTTTTCTTTCACTGAAAATTGTGGCATCAATTTTCCAGATTTTGCAAATGATGTTGATGCAATTGGTATCAGTGTTGGGCTGAATAATTTAAAAACCTACATAATAAGCTTTTATAACCCTAATGGCCAAACTACAGATGCCAAGGATTTCTTTAATTATATAAAAAATTCTAATATATTAAAAAATATCATTATTTGTGGAGATTTCAATGCCCACAGCCTTTTGCGGGGGAATAAATCAGCAAATAAAGCTGGTAAATTCATTGAGCATATGACTTCAAATAATACTGAATTAGCTGTTGCTACCCCTCCAAACCTGAATACATATTTCAACCCCAAAAGTGGCAGATTCTCCACAATTGACCTACAAATTGTGTCATTAAATTTTTTGAATAAAATTTACATAAATAAAATAGATAGTCTATGTACTGACCACTTTGCTATAGTTTGCTCCCTAAATGAGGTGCTGAAACTTTATCTCATACCTCCAAATATATCAACACTAAAGCAAATTGGTCTATGTTCCAAAATAAGCTAAATGATGAAATCACAAGTTTCACCCAAATTTCATGCATTTCTAACACAACAGTCGACACACTTGCTGAAGCCTTGACAACTTTACTAACAAATACAGGTAATCATGCTATCCCCAGAACAACACCTAAGAAAACATTCCCTAAACAAATTCCTAAAGCATGGTGGACAAATGAGTGCCTAAATAAATGGGGAATAAAAAACGCAGCTAGGACAGAATTAATAAAAAAACCATCACCTACTACATATTTAAAAAAAAATTACAAGCAGAATCTAACCTAAAAAGGACTATAATAGATGCTAAATATAAATACTGGAATAATTTTGCAAATAATATCTCCAGAGAAACACATGAGCCAATTATAAATAAAGTCATAAGCCACATCTGTGGGAAAAAGACTTCCCCCAACCCACTCCTGTATGAGCTTATACATAATAATACCCACTATGACAATGATAATGAAAAGCTAACCTATTTGCAACTCTTTTTGTTAATAAGCTAACATCAAATAATCAAAGCAAACTGTCCCCAATTCCTATGAACCCAAGTTACCAACCACGCCCAGGATCCGAGTACATAACTAATCCATTTTCAATCCAGGAATTGAATAATGCAATACATCATATTAGGACCAAAACTAGCGGCAGCTATGACAATATACACCCTACATGGATAAAGAATCTCACACCTTCATACAAACAAGAACTGCTAAATTGTTATAATCACGCTTGGGCATCTTCTATGTTCCCCAATAAATGGAAATGTTCGTCCCTCCTACCAATCCTAAAGAAAAATAAACCCAAAAATAACCCTGAGTCTTATAGGCCCATAATGATTACTCCTGTGATGGGGAAAATAATGGAGAAAATGATCTATCATAGACTCCTATGGTTTGTTGAAAAAAATAATATGATCCCTAACACTCAAACTGGATTCAGGAAACACCACTCCTCAACAGATGCTTTCATTTTGCTAACAAATGCAATAAATGAATCTTTCTCAAAAAATAATGTCCTAGTTGCAGCTTTCCTAGATTTTGAAGGGACATATGACATTGTGAACCATCAAATCCTTTTAAACAAACCTGAAAACCTTGGAGTACCCCCTAAGCTAGTATCTTTTATTAAATCCTTCATAGAAGTGCGAAGTTTCATCGTTTGTGTTGGTTCAGCCTCTTCACCCCAAAAGACAATAACCAAAGGCCTACCTCAGGGAGCAGTCCTCAGTTGCCTCCTATTTGCCCTATATCTCTGGGACATGAACCTACCCCACACAAATCTACAATATGCTGATGATCTGCTGCTATGGTCATCTGGCAACACCTTTCAGATAGCACAGTCAAATCTGCAAAAGTCACTTTTCCAGATTGAAAAATTCTCTCAACATTCAGATTTACCCATTGCACCCACCAAGTCAAAAATAATCCAATTTCACCGGAAGCGAAACCATGTTAATGCAAAACTAACTCTAAATAAAACAACTATTCCAGAAGATAATCATATTAATTACCGAGGTCTCATGCTTGACCAAAAACTTAATTTCCACCTCCACATTTCAAACACAATAAAAAAATGCTATAGAAAAACCCATATACTAAAAAGACTTCTTTCCACACCCTGGGGCTGTAAGGAAAAAACCTTACTCCAGTTTTATAAATCACATATAAGACCCCATATTGACTATGGGCTCATCGTTTATGGTGCATGTGCAAAGACCCAGATGCAAAAAATTGAAACAACACAAAATGATATAATACGTCACATATTTGGTCTTAGGAAACCCACAAGCACCAAGTTTCTGCTTATAGAGAGTGGATTAACAACAATAAGGGAGAGACGTAGCTTTCTCTTGACAAAACATCTTACAAAAATTGAATCAAATAGCTCACACACACTACATAATTGGTTAAGAAATCCAGCCATGTATAGAGGCATTGCAGATGAGTATGCCAATATTCAGAAGAAGTTCCCCATACCAGCAAAGTCTATTGCACCCACTTTTCCCCGATCCCCCCCATGGAATTGGTCAAGTCCCATAATAAATAATGACTTCTCAAAGTGGAATAGAGATTTAACCCCCATTGCTTTTGTCCAGAAAAAATTTTCAGAACTTAATACAATTACCTATAAAAATCATTTCCAAATATTTGTTGATGGGTCAAAAATGAACGAGAAGGTTGCAAGTGGTGTTTTCCTTCCTCACCTGAAAATTGCGATGGGCGAGAGATTATATAATAATTTATCTATAATGTCTGCTGAGTTAAATGCCATAATCATGGCATTAGAATACCTTAAGGAAAACCAACCTTTGATTGCAAATTCAAATAATATTATCATATATTCTGACTCTCTATCAAGCCTTGAGTTTCTGGCCTCAGCTCCTCAATATAAGTTGGACATTGACATCTATCATTGTCTCAGTATTATAGATAATCTTGCTTCAAGTGGCATAAAAACTTATTTTCAGTACATTCCTAGCCACTCTGGCATAAGTGATAATCATCAGGTTGATGAAATAGCAAAAAATACTATAAATATTGACCATCCAAGTGGGAGACCAATCCCAATTAGAGATATTTACCGATGGAGGCTATCAGATATTAATTTTAATAAGATTAATCCTATTCTTTCCCCCTTTCCCAATACGTATCTTTCTAAAATTTATCATAGAATTCGTTCTGGAACAAATGGACTAAATTTCTTTGCATTCTCATATAAGTTTTCTAATTCAAGTGGTTCGATTCCCCTGTCCCCTCTTTGCAGGCATTGTAATATTAATAATGAAACAATTGACCATTGCCTATTTGAATGTAATATGCTGACGTCTGCACAACATATCTTGCTTTGTAAACTGTTAAAATGCTTCAAACACCACAAAATCTCACTATCAGCCAAGAGCCTAGCCAACTATACCTGCACACAGAGCACAGAAATCGATATCTATCATCTTATATTTGAACTCCTTGAGTCAAAAGATCTACTGAAAGATATATGAGAATATCTAATAATTAAGAGACGACCAAGCCAGTGGCTCTGTAGCCCACAGAGTGAAGCAAAAAGAAAAGGGCTAAATAGTACTAACTGAATAGCCCGCCTGCTGTGAATTAGAAGAAGAAGATTGCACTCTTTCACACCACGGACCGGATTTGCACTCTTTTTGCCCATTATTTGCTCTTTGCACTCTTTTTTGCACACTTTTATGAAATGATGATAGAAAAAGAATTAAGTGAAATATAAAATTAAACTATTTAAGTGCAAAGACAGAGCAGCTAGCCGGTATGATCTCTGTTATCTATGCCTGGACTGTCCCCCAGGCGTCTTTCTCGTTTTTTCAGCCATTTACCAAGAAATAGATCAAAGCATAGATGACCAGTGAAAACGTGGTAAATTCAAATCAAGTTTTATAAAAGAAAGTTGAAAGCTGTTGGGCACAACTGTTCTTCATGGAAATTGAAAAGTGAGTACGATACATGAAGTAAGGCGATGCAGAAGCAACAATTAAAATAAAACGTTTCAAAGTCTACTCTCAAACTGATAAAGACTTTAGGCCTGTGCACCATTTTAAAGCGTGAATGACCCATATCTTCTTGTGATAGCCGTTATTTCTGAAATAAACATCTTATCTTTCCAGCCAGGGGTACAAGAATTTGCTATGGATGGGACCCATACTATCAAAATGATATAAAAGGGTAAATTAGGAAAATATAGGGTAGCCTAAAATTGTAGTTTAGACTTTAGACACTTCTTGCTATCTTGGAAAGCAGTTGAGTTAGGTGAATGACACTTTCAGAAATGAATCTAGGGCAAAAAACATTCGAGCCAATTGAAAATGACAATGAACAATGGGCAAATATTGAGCAGTTCACACTTTTGACCTATGAATAAAGTAAACATACCACTCGATGCCTTTTCTTATGCTCTTTCCGAATCTAATAATCATTTTTGGCGCAAATTCGCTTCACCACACCCAAATATACCAATTCATGGTATATACTTGCTCATTAGGGTGGGGATGGGAGTAAATTTCAAACTTACCTCTATAGTCAAAATTGCATCCTGAATCCATATTTAACATTCCCTTGCATCAGAAATGAACTTTACAAGCCTCTCCCTCTAATGAGTAAATATATACCCTAGGGGTTGGGAGTAAAGTGAATTTACGCCAAATTCTATTAGTATATTTGGAAAGAACATAAGAAAAGGCATCGAGTTTTATATTCACTTGATTCATAGGTCAATAATATGAACTGCTCAATATTTACCAAAGAATGAGCAATATAGTACCAAAAAGACAGGTATACTAAAAAAAAAATATCATATTCTGTGGATACTATAATTATGCGGGCCTATCTTAGGTTTGATAGGATTTCTGAAGAATCAAAATTTCAGTTAAGGGAGGGGGCAAACTGTGGCCAGGTACTAAAATCATCCACATCCATTTCGCTTGCGGAATTTTAAGTAGGACTGAGTTTAAAACATCTTTGTTTTTGCCAAGCTTTGCTTATGGACAAAGCTTGGCAGAAATACTAAGTGCTTATATTCTCAATTTTAAGTAAAGCTAATTGTAGAATAGGATAATCACCCCTTTTAACATTCCCGAGAGCTTATACAGTAAGCAAGTAATCTTGTACAAGAATAACCTTGTACAAGGAGAAAAAAGGTGCCTAGTATTTCTGTCCAAGTCTTTTTCCTTTTTGCATACTTATATCAGCCTTGGTTTTTAACATTATTAAAAACAGGAAGTTTTTTCAACAGAAAGTAAGGAGCAACATTAAAGATTTAAACGAACAGAAATTGCCACGTATTTGAAGAGGGTCGCCCCTCCCCAAGACCTCGCTCTTTACGCTAAAGTTTTTTAGTACTTTTAAAAAAGCTTCTTATTGTTTTACTTAAACAATCCTTGTGTTTCAGGAGTTTTTTTTAAGAATTGGCAAAAAATTCAAACTTTAGCGTAAAGAGTGAGGTGTTGAGGAGCAGGCAACCCCCTTCATATACGTTGTAATTTTTGTTCGGTTGAAGTTTTAATGTTGCTCCTTACTTTCAGTTGAGAAAATTTGTTTTTTTATTTAATTTCTAATCGTTTTTTAAATGATGCCAGGACTTAGCTTACTGTAAAGTATGTTAAAAAGACATAATCGGATGTGTGGCAAACGTGAGGCGCCATCTTAGAACAAACTTCCACAAGAGCAGGGTTCAGAACAATCAGACATCAATGCTGCAGTATGAAGACCTTCCCAAAAAATAACATGCTGAGTCTATAATTCAAGTCAGCTTGAAGCTTACGTCATGGGTCGTCTTAGAAGACATTCCCATTACAAAAATGGACACTTTAATCCCAGTCCTGAAAAATACTTTTGGAGACCCAGAACTTTGCAGAAGCTTCAATCAGGGCAGAACTAATGCTAGTGGGATAATTAGACACGTCATTGCCCCTGTTGAAAGAGGTGTGCTTTCTTGTGAACTGAAAGAAGCTCATATCTCTTTAATAGTTGACGAATCTACCGATAAATCTTGGCAGAAGGTCTTCGTCCTTTTAGCAAAGTACAGAGACTCCAAAGATATAGTGCGAGAAGACTTTATGGGGCTTTTGCCAGAAGTGTCTAATACTTGGACATTTAGAAAGTATAGGAATACCTTTGCAAAATTTGATGGCGATTCCCTTTGACAATGCCAGTGTTAACACTGGACATCAAAATGTTCTTGGTGTACTGTTAAAAGAATATGTGCCAGATTTGCCTGTGCTAGGCTGCACTAGCCATTCCGTTACTCTCTGTTCTGCATTTGCAGCTAAGAAGTTGCCAGACGGAATTGACATTTTTATGCGTGACGTAGCTGCATATGTGGCAAATAGCCCAAAAAGACAGGATGAACTAAAGATATACCAAAATTTCTGTCATGTGGAAAACCATAAGCTTTTGCAGACTTCAAGTGCGCCATGGCTCACACTTGAAGCTTCCATTGAATGGATCCTTGAGCAGTGGAACCCACTCCTCTTATTCTTTACCAACCATGGAGAAGGTGATTCCGTTGGAGATAGAGGAGCCAAAGAAAAGGCAAATGAAATTTTTGCTTTTATGCCTGATTCATCTATGAAAGTTACCTAGTATTTGGTTTCATTTGTCTTACAAAAGATCAATGCACTAAACAAAGAGTTTCAAGCTGAGGGAACACGGATTCCCAGGCTTTTGGAAAGGTCGTGACAGACGTATCTGTTGCTCCTCAAGTGCTTTGTCAAAAAGGAAGAAATAGGGCGCGTACAAGATCGATTTAAAGTTGGGTTGAGCCCAGCTCGTTTTCTTGCACTTGATTGTATAAGGTTGGGACCAAATTATACTTTATTCACACTTCTTTTAACTCTTATGTATGTTTTTTTTTCAGAGGAAAGATGTTTTCAGCTCGTTTTCTTGCACTTGATTGTATAAGGTCGGGACCAAATGCATTGTGCCCCATGAGAAGCTGCAAAACACTGGTCTATTGAGTGCTCAGCAGGTTCACAGCATCCAGATGAGCTGTCTGACTTTTTTTGGCATTGTGCTTACAAATGAGCAAACGGATTGACTACAATGACCTAACGTTGGAAAATCTCAAATGCTTAAGTCCAAATGTTGCCTTATCTGGAGTTGTGGACACTCTTGTGCCTCTTCTTCAATGGTTTCCAAATTTGCTGGGTAACACTGAGGCAGAACGAGATAAAATGCAAATAAAAGTGCAATAAACATGCAATTTTGTGAGCTGTTTTGAAGGATGATAAATCCGTTTTGTTTCTGCTTCCATTTTTTTTTCGCTGTGCTAGGGTACAGTACTTGACTTGACTACACTGAAGTCAGCTATGGTTCACGACTAGTTACTTGCACCTTTTATGTTACTTTGGATAAAATGGAGATAAAACTTCAACTAAATATTGGATGCAGTCAACTATAGTTCAGTTAAAAATTTAAGCAATCAAAATAAACACCTTCAAATTTCAAGCAGAGCATTACCTTTTAAGCTAAAAAAAAGAATGATAATCATTGTCTAACTTATTATTTAGAAGTTGATTTCCTAACTTTATTTTAAATACAATAAAAAAATTCAAAGATAATATGTTTGTCGATCGAATGATAACTGATAATTATGTGTAAATGGCGTAAAAATGGTGAGAACGGTGAGAGGGGCTGCGCGCGCGCAAATTTTTTTACTTGCACACACTTTTAACAACTTGCACTCTTTTTTGGCCTTTATTTGCACTCTTTTCTCACGTCGGCAGTTGACAACCCTGTGCCTAGCCCTTTAGTTACATAAATTGCACTGTCCATCATTATAATTATGGTAGCGCCACAAGTTTCAATATTTGTGAAGAAGAACCAAAAAACCTATTCCACTTTAGAGCATGCTCAGACCTTCTTACTACAGTTTATTTTCTGCCAGTCTTCATTGAAGAGTCTGTCACCTATTCCAAGAATATGGACTAATAAAGATCAGCCCTTTTTTGATACATCTGTCAACAAATTACTGGTTTTCATTTGTCACGATTCTAGAATTTAGCACCAGAATTTTTCAATCAAGACATAACTTTGGTACTCAAAAGTAGGAACGCTAGGACTTTACTTGTTACTAGAGTAGGTACAAAAAGGTATCAACAGTTCTAGTAAGAAATTATGTATTTTCCTTGATTTAGGCAAGCAGTGATAAAAGTAATACCAAAGTAATAATTTTCTCTCCCTTTCTACCGCAGTAAGAAAAAAGTCACTTAAAGTAAGTACAATGGCTGTGCAAACATTATGACTCAAATTTCCTCCGTAGTTAAAACAAAAAGATATGAACGGTTGTGGTTACTATTTAGTTACAAAGGTAAGAAAACATCAGTGAGGTTAACCCTTGTTCTGACTAAACTCTTGCAAAAGTCATGGCGTCAAAAGTTTCTCCATTATTAATTACAAAGAAGTTTTTCAACTAAGAGAAAGGAGCAGGTTTAAATCTTTCAACAAATTAGGACAAACTTTTCTTTTGAGATGGCTTTCCCCTGTTTCTTTGATTACTACCCTGAAATTTTTGGCACCTTCAAGGAGCTTCTTATTCCAATTCAACAGCCTATTTCTTTCAGAAGTTGTACATAACATTAATTTGTAGACTTTGACACAGCTTTTGATTCTGCAGACCGCCGTTCACTCTGACAGATACCGAGAACCAAAAGCCTATCCTATAAATATTGCTCTTTTTTTGTAAAACTAAAGCCGTCCTAGACGAGTGGATTGGTGCGCTGGGTTTAGGATTATTTGTCGGAGAGGGCAAGGGTTCGAATCCTAGTGTACCCAGCTATTTGGTTTAGGACGAGAGTCAGTGGTGTGACTCTGTAAGCTCGGCCAGAGTCGACCCAGCTCTAAATGGGTACCTGGAAAAATCTGGGAAAGG
This sequence comes from Artemia sinica, assembly GCA_027921565.1. Lineage (NCBI taxonomy): Eukaryota > Metazoa > Arthropoda > Branchiopoda > Anostraca > Artemiidae > Artemia > Artemia sinica. The sequence goes on along the minus strand of CM051271.1, from coordinate 7,457,651 downwards.
TAAATCAGGAAGGGTGTGCAAAAGCACAGGATGGTTGGCCCCCAGCCCCCCATTGCACTTACTGGGTGTAAGGCCAAGAAACGAAGATCAGCACCGCCAGTTGGACCTTAATGGCCCTAATACCGTAAGCTTTACCTTACCTTTTGTAAAGCTACAGTATGGAATGGAAAATTGCTTGCAAGTCAGTGGAAGACACAGCCCAACATTCTCAGTGAAGATAGGCGTCCGGCAACTTCCAAGTTCTTTAACTGCGTGTTAGACTACATCATGACCTGCTCGACGAATCACCTTTGAATTGGTTTTCAGTTTGGAGACCAGATACTTATACTGACTTTGCCTATGATACAGGCTTAGTCACAAACATCGTCAAAAAGTCACCTAAGCTTTCCATGTGCTTTCAGAAGAAACATAGAAAGTTAGTCTGCAGCTCAACTGGTAGAAAACCAAAGTTACGCCCATCGAGTCCCCGCGTTACACTACTGTAAAGGAAGTCAATATAAATATTAAACTAACAGAAATGACCACACCACTTGGCTAAGATCCAACCTGTCAAGGAATCATTTGATCGCAAAATACCTTATATTTAGAATACTGAAAGCGTCAGGGTAGAGAAGCTGAAAATCACTTAATCTGCCACCTTAAAATGTGTATTTACAACGCTTGAGTCAGCACTGTGCCACTGTAAGGAGCAGAGACTTTACCAGCCGTAAAATCTGGCCTTAACACTGTCAATATTACTCGGAAAAAAACTTCTGCAAAGGATAAATGGTCTTCATGACACTAAATTTGTTACCACCCAGACATTTATGTCAAATACTTTGAAAACTCCTTTCTTGACGCAGCCTGCCCAGTGTACTCTTCAACGAAAAGACCACCTCCTTAATGTGCCACCTTACGTCTCAGGATGGGCTGTGTTTAACATCGACCCCTTACAGCACGGAAAGAAACGTTCCAGATGCAAAAGATTTGCTACTTGTGGCAATAGAAATTTCTCCGATAGCGCCACTTATAGCGCTGGAGATTGTGGCGCCGCTCTCAGTTAATGGGAGAAGATCGAATATGTAGACATACAAATGTGGCCTCTTCTTTCTTGAGCTATCTGGAGATCAGATTCCTTTGGGAGCATTTACCTTGGAGACTTACGAACTAATTACCTATTATTGGACTAGACGCAGACACATAAATGAAATAAACACAGATAAGAAAGACAATAGATTTATTGAACTTACATGCTTAGTCGCACAGCAACGGGTCACTTCAATGACAATAACGGTGACCAAAATATAACGATTGGTACTAATCGTTTCAGATCTGACTTCATATTAAAATTAAAAAACACATTTACCCCACTCCCAAACGCAGTTCTTTCGTCCTGCGCTGTAAGGACTGCCCACCATTGGCCCAAGAGGGCCAAGGATGTAAATCTTTCGTCCAATAGTCTCTTTTAAATGTTTTTGATGATTCAAGCATTCACACGGTTTTTTTGCCATTTAAACTTTCTTAGAAATATCGTACGTAGCATTTTTTTTGCCACTAATTATCTTAGCGAAATTCGAACGACTAGCGCCGTTGTCTGACTGAAGCTAGAAATGCAATTTCTCTTTTTGCTGATTAAGAATTTAGACTCTTAAAAGCGGTATTTGAACTCAATTAGGGGACGTTTAATTTCTGCCCGAATCATCTTTAGAAGGAAAGAATCTTATATTTTAAATGTATGGTATTCTACTGCTGGTGCACATCACCCTTCCCATCAAATAATGACGTTCCGTCATTAGTAACTGCTCATTAGGAGTGCTTAAAATTTTTCAATTATTTTTCTTATTTTATTCTACATTCCTATCTAAAATTCGTCTACCGGACTAAGATTATTTTTGGTTCTAGGTTAGCTACTGTATTAAATTTTTTTTTTCTATATCTAACACTGATTACTTTTACATTTCCAATAAGGTTGGGACTATTCTACTTTTACATTAGTTTTTTTTTGATTTTGCTGTCTATATGACGCACTACATACTATCTACACAACTTTAAATGAATAACATGATAATATTACACCTAATTCTACTTGTGGTACATACATGAATGATTTATAACATACAATATTTGGTTCATCATATTCACTGATGACATTAAAACACTTTCACTATTGGGATTTTTGAATTGTCAAAGTTATTAGGAAGTAACACATGTAGCTTCACATCTATTCATCACCTTTCGTGTCCTTATTGTACTACACCCTTCTGTTGTAAATTACTGTCCTTCACTCCTTTTGTCCTGGCAAAAATTTCGAAGCACTTACGTTATGGTTTCTTCATGGAACAGTTCGAGTCTAGTTGTCTTTACACGGTAAGTTTTCCCTAATAGTCAACTGGGAAATGACCGTTAAATATCGTTCTAATAGTCAACTGGGAAATGATTCTTCCCACTACAGGTGTTGGTGTTTTTCTTCTCAGCATATCATTTTTAGGATTTTTGAGGCACATAGAGAATGTATTCTCGCGTAAAATTGTCCCTTTGTGCCTTTTGAAACGGGTTGTCGTCATACTATAGTGACTTTCTTAATATATTGTCTTTAACTTCAGCTTCAAATATCTTCAACTATCATTTAACTTCAAATATCGTTAAATATCGTTTATCTTGTACTGCTCGATGGTGTTCTCAGAGTTGAAGTTCAAATTGTCTTTAATTTCTGCTTCAAATATCTTCAACTGTCTTTAAGTGTCATTTAACTTCAAATATCGTTTATCGTGTGCTGATCGATGGAGTTCTCAGAATTAAACTTCAAATTGTCTTTAATTTCGTCTTCAAATATCTTCAACTGTCTTTAAGTGTCATTTAACTTCAAATATCGTTTATCGTGTGCTGATCGATGGAGTTCTCAGAATTAAACTTCAAATTGTCTTTAATTTCGTCTTCAAATATCTTCAAATCTCTTTAAGTGTCATTTAACTTTAAACATCGTTTAATATCGTTTAGCTTCAAATATCATCACTATACTGTCAAATTATTCTGGGGTCCATAGTGAGTATCAACAGCGATATCTACGTATTTATATCTTGTACTGACCGATGGGTTTCTCAGCGTTTATGTGATTATATAGTTCGTTAAAGCACTTGATACTGAGGTTCAAATATAGTGTTACCTGATACATGATATGGTTCACAGTCGAAGAAACAACGATCAAGGGTAACTGTTGTTCTCGTAGACGAAGTTGGGATGAAAGTTGCCTGGAGTTATGGTGAGTACTCTTCGTTGGTTGAGATATGATGAAAATAGATGCTACTGGGTCGTATCTGTACTGGGCAGCTTATTGTAATACTCGATGACCAAAGTGTCCATTTACTTTCCTGTAATAAAAACAACGCGGCAGAATCACATGTTCTTTGAAGTAAATACACATACAATAATTCACGCATTAATTGGGTTATAATTTCTTAGCTATGAGACAGAATTAAATAAATTCACTAATATTAGTACTCTCAACAAAAATCTAAAAATTTAAAATAGAGATGTCTTCAAGTTTGTTTTGAGAACGGAAATATCGATATTAAATAAACATAATTTACCCTATATTATTAAGTTTGAGGTCTACTTTTACAATATTTTTCATGCCTGCATTGTTCACGCACGTCCGTGCTGTTTAAGAAACGCATGTTGCAGCGTCATAGCCACACGGTTTTACGCAAACAGTACTACAATGAGGGAACAAGACATAACAAGGACGAATGGAGACCTCTCTATCCACTCGTTTTCTAATGCCTTCCCTATTTCTTGGCTTAGACGTTCTCATGGGGTTGTCGGGTTTAACCTCAGCTGAAATGCAGAGGTGTTCTTCTTTGTTTCCCCGTGTTCTTCTCTTGAATTTTCCGTAATTACAAGTCAACATTGGTGCCTCATATTTGCCTTTCGAATAAGGTCATTAGATGCAGGGTTCCAAGCTTGTCCACGTATATTCCAGTTGATGCTTCGCAAAGAATATAAGCGTAATGAAGAACTGACATCAATATCTTTTTAGAAGGCTATTGTTTGAGCAAATCCTTCAGCACTAAATAAATAAATATTATATTAAAGTCCTATTAGAATCCGTTAAGCGAGAAACACCTTCACATTAATGGGGAATTCCTTGTGGGTTTTACTTAGTCGCCATTGGACATACACAGGGTTTCAATCCGTGTATCTTAACTGATCAAATGGTTTTAAAATTTTACATATTATTATTGAGATATAATTCCACATCCGCCGTGAAATTCTACATATAAACGTACCGATAGCCAACTATGGATAAAGTTCGGATCGGATTTTTTTTTTTTTGATAATATCCATCTTGGTTAGGACATGGGTCGATTTTTCATAGAAAATCTGAGGGAGACCTGAGTCAGTATAGGTAAGATATAACGTGACTGACTTGCGAAAATATGTCACAAAAATTAGAGCACAATATATGTCATAGATAAACCAATGAAATTAAAGAACATTTTTGTCACAGAACTATAGAACAGTGATCTCTCTGTTATTGTATACGTCATAGATATAAGCTAATGAAATTAAAGCGCTTTTCTCTTTTTTTTCTTTTTTTTTTTGCCTCGGAGCTATAAGAAAGTAAACTCTCTGTTTCTCTTTCAAAGCATTCAGATCCAAAAACGAAAACTTAGCTCACTGAAGTTTCTATTCAACCTTTAAGTATTGCTTTGACTGGCCCTGATTGGCATAAGAATACTAATTTCTTACACTTGAAGGACTGAAAAATATCCCTTCCTACGATCGTTAAAAAAAAATTGAAAAAAACAATCATGGGCTTTGAGTTCCTCCCCAGGCCTCCCACAAGACGTGGCCCAACACCATTTGTCGTTCTCAGTCGACCACGAGCTTCCTACTTTGGGCCTTTCTCTCTGATCACCAATGTTTTGACATCACTCGTATTTTTTTTTATTAATATTGACTTGGTTAACTTTACTTGCACACTGTTAAATTTATTATGGTGTTAAATTTGTTATCTTTGAAATTTGTCTTTACATTAGTTAGGGATATTTCCATCTGTCAGGTTTTTTAACCGTTCTACCTGACTGTGTCGTTATTTTCTCCTCTGTTTCTTGCGGTTTTTTCTTTTTCGGTTTGTCTAGCGAAATAAGGTCAAACTTTTTGTATTGTTTTTTCAAAAATTCTTGCCCTTTTAATTTCGTTTGTTTCCCGTGTGCGGCTGCTGAGGTTGGTCTTGATTTTCCTATTTCTTTAGCTACTATATGGTCTGATTCACCATCAGACTCTTCGGAACTAGTTTCCGACGATTCCAGATTAGAACTTTTAGAGGTGGCACTTTTTGAGGTGTCACCTACCCTTCCTTCGTAAATTCCCACTCCTCTGGAAGTAGAAGGTTTATTCTCTAAGTCCTCACCTTGAGTTCTCAACTCGGGGGATTTGAAAGATTCTTGAGAGCTTTGGGAGGAATCAATAGTTTTTGCGGGGTTCCTCCATTGTTTGAAGGCCATGTCTTCAGGGGGATGGGGCATTCTTTGCACAAAGGTTTCCCTCCATGAAGTCCGCTTTTTAGGTTTGACCTTGGACACAGTTATGTCATGATGTTGACCTTGCTGGTCATCCGTTGGAGTTTTATTCCCGGGCAATGTACTTTGACTCGTTTTTATGGGAAAACTCATCAAATCCACAGCCTCTCGCAGGTTTGTTTTAGTTAAAGCTTCGGGAGGAGTTTTCTTCACAGTAATACCGGGGGTTTCTACAGCTCTGTTTAATTCTTCCTGAAAAAGACAGGGGCCTTTCTATCGGGGTTGCAGGGGAAACCATATCGTCTGGAAATCTTTTGGGGGGACATGGGGTCGAAATTCTATCGGGGAAAAATTGGGTTTTTGGAGATATTGTATAATCTAAATCTTCTGCGTTTGCTGATGAATAACTTTTTGGACTTTTTGGCGTTTTTATTTCAGGAAAAAATCCTGGTATTAGGTATTTTTTCTTAGGAACAACTAGATTTTCCATTGCTAAAAATTCTTCAAAGTTTTGTTCATCACTGTCATTTTCAAAATAATCTTGTTTAAAATTGAAAGGTTTTAGCTCTGCCAATCTTGACCTAGGGGGCTCATTTTCCGAATCTGACGAATCAGTAGAAGAGGGATGTGACACCCATCTCTCTGGAAATTTGGCTCTTTTTATTCGGCTAACATGCGCCTTGTAAGTTCTTCCACTATCGGGGTTTTCCAATTTAAAGGTATATTCATTATCGTACTTTTTGACTATTCTGTACGGTCCAGAATATTTGTTTGAAAGTTTTTTTCCTTCCGTTTTTGCCTCGTTCTTTAGGTAAACGAAGTCTCCTACTTTGAAATCTATATTCCCCTTAACTTTGGGTTGGTTTCTTAGCTCTTGGTTTATTTTACATTTTTCCAGCTCTTGCCTAACTATTTTATAAGTTTTCCTCATCCTATTTATGAATTCTTGTTTATAATCTTCTGAGCTATTATAATACTGCCGAGATTCAATAATCTCATCATACGGGATTCTAAAATCTCGACCTAAAAGTAAATAAAATGGATTGTCTCTGGTTGTTTCGGAATAAGCAGTGTTGATTACGTTAGTTAAGTAAGGTAAGAATTTATCCCAGTCGCTCCTATTGTCTTTCGTATAAATACTTAGAACGTTCGGAAATATTTTATGCCTGTTTTCTATTTTGCCATTAGCTCGTGGATGGTACGGCGCTGTCACCATTTTCTCTATGTTAAGGAAACTCATTAAATCTTTTGTTACTTTTGCAACCAAAATTGCTCCCGTTGTCGCTCAAAATTTTATTAGGAATGCCAAATTGTAAAAATAATTTTGCTAATGCCTTACTTGTGGCATAAGCACCTTGATTTTTTAATGCTTTTGCAAAAGTAAATCCTGAAAAATGATCTATAACCGAAAGAATACAAGTATTACCTCTGCTAGAAACAGATAAGCCTCCACTTGTCCCGTATAGGTCAAATGAGATAATATCGAAGGGGTACTTTGCTACCGGGACCCTTCCCATTGGAGGATTTGGATAAGCTGGGGGATTTTTCTCAAATTACATGCTTCGCATGTATTTACAAATTCTTTAAGTTTTGTCAGTGCCGATTGTACGTAAAAGTATTGTTTTAACTTATGGAACGTTTTCATAACTCCTAAATGTCCACCTGTGTCCGAATGAAAATATTCAAATGCAGGCCCTATCAAGTTTTGTGGTAACACAGGTATTATCGAGGTTTGGTTTCTATTTGTCTCAGCAGTCACAATTCTACACAGTATTTCTTCATCAAGGTCGTAGTAAAAATTATCTATCTCTTTTCTAAGAGTTTTGAATTTACCCGGTAACGCTTTATCATTCACAAAATAATCAATTAATGCTACACACATTTCGTCCTTTTTTTGCTTTCTTTTTATATTTTCCAAAGACAAGGGACAATAGTTAATCTTATTTTCTTTTACTGCGTCTATGACTTTGTTTTTCTTACATCCATGTTTGCTTTTAGCATTAATAGCATTAACTTCATTTTCTTCAGTTTCCGACGGACTATTTTCTGGATATCTACTCAAAAAGTCGCAAGCTGCGTTTTGTTTTCCCTTTAAATGTTCAAATTCATAATCTAGGTCTTGGATTTTCATAATCCATCTAGCTAGAATGCCCGTGGGATTTTTAAATGTGCGCAGGTACTGCAAGCTTTTATGGTCTGATCGTAGTATAAATTTTCTACCAATTAAATAATGTCTAAACTTGTCCAAGTGGTAGATAATAGATAACAATTCTAAGTTTGTGGCGGAATAACTACTTTTGCCTTTTGATAAAGTTTTACTTGAATAGCATATAACTTTTTCAATTTGTTTGGGTCTTCCCTGTAGAGGGTTAGGGTTTTCTACCGGGATTATTTGCGAAAGAATAGCGCCTATGCCCTTTGAGCTAGCATCAGTGGTAACGATGAATTTTCCGTTTTCGAAATCAGGGAGTGATAAAATTGGTTCCGAAGTGAGTGCCTTTTTGAGAAGGTCTAGGGAAGTTTGAGCTTCCTGGGACCAGGTAACATTATGGGAATTCCCTTTAGTTAATTCCGTGAGGGGTTTCGCAATTTGGGCATAATTGCGTACGAATTTTCTAAAGTAGCCAGTAAGGCCTAAAATTCCCCTTAATTCTTTCATAGTTCTGGGGAGCTTGAGGTTTTCAACACATTTTATTTTATCAGGGTCTGGGGATATCTCTCCCTGGGTTACTACTACTCCTAAAAATTTAATTTTGGATTGAAATAAATTTACTTTCTCGGGCCGGCATTTTAAATTGCCTTGCCTGAACTTCTCGAACACCTTAGCTAAAGTTGCTAAGTGTTGCTCAGTGTTTTCCCCTACGCATATAATATCATCAACAAAATGAATTATATTCCTTAATCCTCTTAACAGGTGCAATAGGGGTCTACATAACGCGCTTGAACTTGTTTTAAGCCCAAATGGTACCCTTAAGTATTCATAAGATCCATATTCGGATGCTGAAAATGCAGTTTTACGGACATCCTTTTCGGCTATTGGGTAAGGTCCTTTTCGGCTATTGGGCCTTGGGTAAGGTCCAAAGAAGTAAAAATTTTGTTTTTGCTTGAAATTGAGTCAAGAATTTCGTCTATTCTTGATAGAGGAAATTTATCGCTAACTACTTGTTTGTTGAGAGCCCTATAATCTACTACGAGTCTAAGATCGCCATTCTTTTTGGTACTAACATCACTGGTGCACTATACGGACTTATACTTGGGCGTATAATTTCGTTTTTTTCTAATTCATGGATTTTATTTTTTAACCACTCTTTGTGCTTATATGGCACACGATATGGCTGTTTTGCAAAGGGATTACCAGTCGTTAAAATTGAATGTTCGTAAAATGGAATTAGCCCGATATCATCTTCAGATGCAGAAAATACATCCTTAAATTTCCATAATAATTCGCATAATTTTTTCTTAAGTTCCATATCCGTAATATGATCCATTTTAAACTTGTTTAAAAATTGCGATTTAGTTAAAGGATATTCGTTATTTGAAGTTTTAATACCGTTGACTAGGTTTCTTTTAGAATTTTCCCATGTATTTAAATCATTTTCCGTTAAAACCTCGATTTGGACTAAACAAGTCCCCTTTTTAATTGTAATTGTATCATTTTCATGGTTATTGGTTACCCAAATAAAACCTTCCCCTCTGTCATAAGATATAATCTGTTCCTCGAATAACAGATTTTCGGTTATTTCAGACGGTGTCGCAAACCATATTTCTGATTTGCTAATTACTGGCTCGATCATTTGTGATATTTGAATTTTTTGCATCGTTTTGGGAGGGACTTTTGTTTTCCTTATCGCAAATCCGTAATATTTCTCTTCATTTTCATTGTTTATTAGATTCATGCTGGCGCTATGCTGCGCCATTGCAGCATCTTGTGGCGTCACGTTGGGTTTTACTATGTTTTTCCACAATTCCACTATTTTCTTAATTTCATTTGATCTGTACTGTCGCATATCTCCTGTTTTTATTTTCGCAGATTCAATACTGTTATTATTTAAATTTACTTCATTTCTGCGATATCTCTCAGGATAATTGAACAAATTTCCAATTATGCCATGTCTTTGCGAGACATGGGGTTCAAAATACTTCGACATTATACCACTAGAAATTTTGTTTACTGTTATGTTATCTTCGTAACCTCTGTTACGATTTCTTAAGGTAGAAATTTCTTCCCCTACCTTAGCTGGGTATACAAGCTTCTCGTTGGCTACGTCTAATAGTATTCTATTAGACCTTAGAAAATTTGCCCCTATAATAGCTTCATATGGGAGATTATCACATATAATAAAATTTGTCATGAAGGTTCTATTGTCTCTTTTTACGTTTAGGCAAATTGACCCTTTTGCATTTAATTTATGACCTGTAACACTTGTTAAATTGGGATTATTAGGGTTCTTTTGTCTCCTAATGTGCAGAGGCAACATATTAAATACGCAAGAGTTTATGATATTTACAGTAGCTCCACTGTCAACTAAGGCCGTAAAGTAAACGTTTTCTACACAAAAACTATTAAATATAGGTAACTTGTTATTAATATCACTACAAGAAGGCACTAATATTGTCTTGGATCTATTAAATATTCCTGGCACCCTCTGGGTCCAACTTATGTTTCTGAGGGGCCCGAAACATTTCCCTGAGGATTTATTTCATGTGTTGGTGCCCGTAATAGATATTCAGACGTATTAGGTTCCGTAGGCATATTTAAATGATTTACGTCTCTCTGTCTTCGCCATGTATTATTATGGTAACGTGGATATCTCGTGTCAGTGCCGTTTGCTGGCGCTGACTGCCAGTGCCGTTGGCTTGTAAAATTTTCATTTCTCAACGGCAAATTTTCATGATTTCTATATTGCATTCTCGCATTATATTGATCTTGGCGAGTATTTGGGTTTTCAAACCGGTAATTAATTTGCCTGTTGGGGAGAGGGCTATACAAATTTGGTTGGTACGCATTATAAGGTACTGATTGGCGCAATCCCCCCTGGCTATAGCCTATTGCACGACCGGTGCTAAAATTTGTTCTTCCGAACAAATGGTTGCCGTAATTTTGCGTATTACCGACCGCATTTCTTGGTATGGGATTGGGGACATAGTGGCACTCTCTCGCTATGTGGCCAACACGATTGCAATTATGGCACCTTATTATTGTAGGGTTAATGGGCTGAAAACGTACTGTTTTCTGCCTAGCTGGTTCTGGTGTTTTGTTTCTTTGTGCCACTGGGGAGTTATCCCTTGAAAAGAAATTGGGGGATGCCTGATCGCCCTTGAAGATTAGGTTCGCGTTTGAGTCGCCTATGCTGTTTATTTTTGCATTACTATGATAAGCAACCATTTTATCAACTTCGATTAGTCGCTCTACCTCTTGGACTGCAAGATCCAACGTCTGAATATTCTTGGATATTACTACTCTATATAGTTTTGGGGGTAGCCCTTGCAAAAAGGTATTTATTATGACTTTTTCATACAGTTGCCCAGAACCACTTCCGTATTTTGCTTCTACAGAAATGCGTATATTATCCAGATATTCCCTTATATTTTGTGAAAAATCAAAGTTCACTACTCCATGTTTTAATTTATTTATTGAACTGGTTTCTATAAATCTCTCTTTGAATGCTTTTAACAAGTCATCCACCGTATTTATTGGCAAGTTGGCGTTATTGCCTATGGTATGTTCGACCTGTTTTAGAAAGGTTAAGGCCTGGCCTCTTAATCGTAGTAGGAGCATGTCTTTTAACGCTCCAACGTCTGTTTTTGTTAATTGTACAGACTGGGTCAATTGGATATTAAATTCGTCAATATCTGACTGACCATTGTATTCCGGGATAGATTTTGCAATCTCTATATTTTTTGCGACTAACTTTTGCATTATTAATAAATCGTTTAGTTCGTCCATTTTTTTTTGCGTTTATATCAACTTAAAATTTTACTTAACCTATTTTGGGGTAGGCTATTATCTCCTATGAGATATAAGGGGTTTACTGTCGTAGCCTAGCGGTTATAGGCCTAATCAATTTACTTATATGTCTGTATCTCTCCAACAATTAAATTCAAATTACAAATTTTATATAGCCTAACTAGTTCGCAGTTTTCCTCCAATTTCCGACACGCGCCATTTGTAGCGATAAAAGATTTGCTACTTGTGGCGATAGAAATTTCTCCGATAGCGCCGCTTATAGCGCTGGAGATTGTGGCGCCGCTCTCAGTTAATGGGAGAGGATCGAATATGTAGACATACAAATGTGGCCTCTCTCTTCTTTCTTGAGCTATCTGGAGATCAGATTCCTTTGGGAGCATTTACCTTGGAGACTTACGAACTAATTACCTATTATTGGACTAGACGCAGACACATAAATGAAATAAACACAGATAAGAAAGACAATAGATTTATTGAACTTACATGCTTAGTCGCACAGCAACGGGTCACTTCAATGACAATAACGGGGACCAAAATATAACGATTGGTACTAATCGTTTCAGATCTGACTTCATATTAAAATTAAAAAACACATTTACCCCACTCCCAAACGCAGTTCTTTCGTTCTGCGCTGTAAGGACAGCCCGCCATTGGCCTAAGAGGGCCAAGGATGTAAATCTTTCGTCCAATAGTCTCTTTTAAATGTTTTTGATGATTCAAGCATTCACACGGTTTTTTTGCCATTTAAACTTTCTTAGAAATATCGTACGTAGCATTTTTTTTTGCTACTAATTATCTTAGCGAAATTCGAACGACTAGCGCCGTTGTCTGACTTAAGCTAGAAATGCAATTTCTCTTTTTGCTGATTAAGAATTTAGACTCTTGGAAGCGGTATTTGAACTCAATTAGGGGACGTTTAATTTCTGCCCGAATCATCTTTAGAAGGAAAGAATCTTATATTTTAAATATATGGTATTCTAATGCTGGTGCATAGGTAGATACACAAAGGAAACGAACTCCGTGTTTAAGCCCTTATCTCAGAGGAAAAAATCAAAAGCCTAGGATGCGATAGGTTAATCTAGACGCAATTGATCTCATCGTTCTGTACGCCAAATCCCTGGCAACAGCCATAGTTAGGATATATGGGAAAATATAGGAGAGCTTTTTGGTTATAGAGTGAAAAATACAATATTTTTACCCGGGATCCTGTTTGTTCTTGTAGCTGTATAAACCCCATCCTCTGCCTGGGTAAATAAATTATACATCACTCATTTTCATATTTTATATCTCTATAATATGATTTCTGAAACTGCTAACAAGTCTAGTTCAAAACTTATGTCAAAATATTGATGGTTGAATAATATGATGGTTGTTTTTTACCGCTGTAACATTCTAAGCTGTAATTTTTAAATTATTTAAATCATTGGTATTATTCTGGAATTGTTTGATATTTGAGGCCGCATCTTATGAGAATATGAGGCAAAATGGCGAATCTTATGAGCAAATTTCGTACATTTATAGCGATTACTTTCAGTCATGTGGTCGTCCAGTGGGTTTGATCGGCCCGGCCTAGTAGGACTTTAGCGGAGGACCTTAGTAGTCAAGAAGCGTCGTTAATCCGATGCAATGCAAATATTTTTAGCTGCTCTTACAGTAGTACTGTACAAGGTTAAAAACGAAATTATATCACTCTTGGCTCAAAAGTTAATTTTCTTGTCCCTATCCTAAACACAGAAATTACAATAACAAAATCAACCAAAATCACAAACAGGAATGGCTTATAAAAGTAGATGACAGTTTTTTCAGACTCATCGGTTAATTCTCCTTTTTTTCATTATTTAGCCTAAGAAATTATTTAGGCAATCGGTCCAGGGAACCGCAGCAAATCAAGATTTTAGTCTAGTCTGAAGTTGAAATTGGTGCTTACTCACTTGCAAACTTGATCAGCTTCCCACACGAAGGCAGAATAATGGCTCGATTAAACATAATCTCAGTGAAACAGCGTCAAACAGACCTCTCTGACATGGTTCTTATAATTCCATTGCAGCACTCAACTGCAAGCCTTGGCTCAAGGACAAGCAAAGAATTCGGCCAGATTTACATGCAGCTTTCCAACATGTAAGTCATATTCAACAGTCCAGCCACATGTCCATTCGTACAGTCAAATCCATGGAGGTTAGACCCTAGCAACTTCTTCGCAATAAACTGAAATTTACAGCTTAAGGCAAAAAAGAAGACAAAACATAAATTTTCCTCCCGCAACAAAAAACATACAAAACTGACAATATTTAATACTTTAAAAACAATTACACTAGTGAGGATAATGTATTTCCTTCAATGGTAAAAGGGAACAAAATAGTGCAACTGGAGCAGCATTTCAACCCGACGGTAGTTTATTTATAATAAGTGGGCAATGTAAGCAGATACTCGTTGGCCAGGATAAACTACTGGGACCAGCAATGCTATACTTTATCACATGATAAGCATTGAAAATTATGAAAAATGTAGATATTTTGCTAAACGTAAGAAAAAAAGTGAAGTTTTAAGCTGTCCGGAGGATCCTCCTTATTATTTCTTATTTTTTCCATGCAAAAGACCTATTTCTGGTTTTCAAGTATCTCTCTCCCATCTCTCCCTGCGTAGGTACAGGGGGAGATATTCATTGCATACTAATTAGGTTGACTGTTACATTGAATTTGGGATCAAGAAAGTATTACCTTCAGACAATACAAGTTTCTGAAGTTATGGTAGAGAGGAAAAGTTACATAATAACAGCTGGGACGGTAGACCCCCCCCCCCCTTTGAAAAGATTGGACATTAGAAAACTTCATTTTGCGACCCTGTGTATTTTACCTACATACTTATGTGTCTATCCCACATACTGACGCAATTAATGTGTTTCAGTTTTATTTCACTGGGACACTTGTTTGGCTGAATGTCATAATTTCTAAATAAATCACCAAGAACATGGAGCATGACAGTTTCCTAGCATCCAGGAATCTACTGGTGTATACGTGGAATAAATTTCGCCCATAATTATCATAAACATAGTTGTCAAGTTTCTAGGAATTTTTATTAAGCTAATTTTTATCGCATGTTCTTTTCCCAATTGGGCTAATTTCTTCAAATTTCCATAGCCACTTTCATTTTTTAGCTGACCACGGGGCAGAAACAAGCCCAACTTCGCATAGGGGTTATAAGAAATAAAAGCAAAAAAACTTAGTAATCATCAAGTGATGTTTCCACCTGCTATATACTCTTTTTAGAATTTTTTTTTTCTCTCTCAAAATAGTGATTTGACGGTGTAAAGGAAAGTAGCATGTTAAATTTAAATTGGTGCCCCTGTACAAAGGATGTAAATAAAGGTCTATAAAGGCAGTAAATTGGGCTATTTCTTACTAATTTACGGACATCTCTATGCCATTCAATAATAGCCTCAGATGTGAGGAGATCCTTATCATAAAGCAAATACAGTGTATGCTTCAAGTAGTCAAGCGGCTCAGGTTCCAAGACGGGCTCAAAATTGAATTAATGAATGTGTTTTATTACCCACTTTAAAGATACGAAATCACAAAAAAGTAATGAAAAGAAAAAAAAATACAAGAAAAATGCTAAAGATAAACACTAATAAAGAAAAAAACATACTAATAAACAAACAAAGGAAAGGAAACAAAGCCACACTTCTAATATCATTACAGCATTCCTGGGATGATTCCTGCATAGAACTCCTGCAAAAAAAAAAAAACAAAAAAAAGCTCGCTACCTTTTCATCAGTACTATCGTTTCCACGTGCCACCCGACATCAGTGCCATCACCACCACCAAGTGTCGCATCTACCACTGGGTAGGTCTTCATATAAAAAAGTTATATCACAGTCATACTTCCCCATAAAATTACACACAACAACATGGAACAACATTGAAATGCCGCTGATTTTGAATAGCCAAAAATAGCCAGCAGTTTATTTTTCTTTATCCGGAGGCTGAGTCCGTGTAATTTCAAATCTGGATTTTTACGGTGAGCATTTATGTCGTCAAACCTTGTTTTTATATTATTCAATGTTTGGAAAAAACTGCACAAAACACTCTTTAATTACAATTTTTGTTATTGATCGAAAAACGAAAAATGAACAAATATAGAAAGTTAAAACACCGATATATCATTTAATTAAATTATCACCCAACATATCCAATTTAAACCGAAACATCATGTATAAAAATTCCAAACATGCCGATTTTCTATGTCCATTCATGAATATGGGCTAATAAAGAATATATATAAAAAAGTAATCTAAGAAGACAACATATTTTTGAAATACAAAAAAAAAAACTTACTTGCTACTTTTAATTGAGTCAACTTGAAATATAATTCCAGGTAAATATAGCTCGGCGTAGACATGACCTACTTAGACTGACCTGAAGCCAACCTAATAACAAATAAATGGTAAAATTTAAAAGTAAGAAGGCAGTTGGACAACTTTGGGAGTATTCTAACAATAAGATTGGTAATGGAAATATAACTTGGCGTAGCCAATTTTGTCAATTCAAGGGGAAATAACAGTGAAAAATGAGGCATTTTGACAAGATTTTGAATCCTTTTTGCGCCAAGATTATTCTTGTTCTTGGGGGTGGCAATCCCCTTGGAAGTAATTTCTTATTTTCAGATCTTATAAAAAAATAAAGAAAAGTTTTTTTTTCATTCTGCTTGTTTATTTAAATTCTTAACAACAATTTTTTTTTTATAGAATTAATCTTCTTCAATCAATAATGAATAAAGAAACGTGACTCTTTTTATTACTGAAGCCCAGTCACAAAGGATAGCTGAAACAGAAAAAAAAGCTTTAATTTTCATTGCCTCAAAAACAGGTTAGAGTTCAAGTTTTTACGTCTTAGAATTTTATAAATTACATTCAAGACGCCCATGCTTTCGTTTTTAGTCTTATAAAATGCCAATTTCGTCGGGTAGCAATAAGAAAATGCATTTTTTTACTTTAACAAAAGAAAAACAATAATAGATTTTCATTGTTTGAAGAACGGGGAATGTTGCAGCAACTTTCGTTGACAAATTCCTGAAAGAGCAATACTTTGGTTCGTCTCTTCATCATCGATTAATCCCTGTAGTTTTCCATCCCACAACAATTTTAAAATAGTATATCTTAAAAATAGTTTTCCTTAAAAAAAAAGGCACATTGTTTAAAGACGGTCCCAAAACACACTAAAACAAAGTGCCTTTGTCCAAAGAAAAAAAAAAAAAAAAAAAAAACTGGTAGAGAGAGGGCAGTAGGGGGCACTGAAGCGATTGAGGTTCAAATGAGCTTCAAATCGAGGTATATGTTTTGAATAATGCTGATTGCAAATCTTTGTGTGGTTCATGTCCAAACAAGGATTTGTTACCAATTGCTCCGCCATGTTCTTACCTCTATCTTAACAGGCGCAAACTACGCCAACCGGTGATAGTTTCAGATTGTCCCATTTTTCTCTACGAAATTGTAAGGTTGTGGCATGGAACCATTATGAATCGACCTTTGATTTCGATTTTTCGGTTTATATTTAAAAAAGTGAAATCATACCTATTTAATAATTATTGATAAATTTTTTATAATTAGTTTTTTTCCTTTTTTTGAATGATCCTTTTTTGGGTCTTGTTACCGCTCTTTTTGTATTGTTCTTATGACACGGTAAATTAGAATAATTCTATTTTTTTTGTCAAAGCATTTATTTGAATTGAGGATCCGCTTATTTCTTCAATTTATATAATTATTTTTTTCTCATTTTTATTAGTGCATAAAAAGCTTGCCTCTACCAGATACTTGTAATTACTTATCAATTATTATATATATATATATTTTTTTGTAGTAAATGAACCAAAACCAGAAAATTTCAAACCTTTGGCAACACAGTTGCCTACAACCTTGGTCAGCTTGTTACCAAGGGCTAAACTCTCACGCCAACGTTGGTCATAAGTCAGAACCGGAAACAGAGTTATACTTCTTACTACAAAGTTAGTAGAGGGGTGGTATAAGGGCAGGTGTATTGAAGCTGCAACACAATCATACAAAGATTTTAAATTCAAAGTAGAGTAACAAAGTGGGCCCATGGCTCTTCCAGCATGCACCTGCCACTCCTAACTCCAATATCTAAAAAAGGAAGACTTATTACAGCTTGGGGGACAAATTGGGCCAGTCGAACAGATCCAACACAATTTAATGCCTCTATAAGTACAGGTTTAAGAGTTTGTGGTACCCTGCTTCAAACAAGCTGCAACATGCCTATCTTATCTTTCTGCTAAGAAAGATAGAAAGATGAATTTAGTGCATCCAGCTTGCATTCGCACCGAATCAGGACTAAACTCATTTTTGCAGTTTTCTTTATCCGATTTTTTTTTTTTCTAATGTGTACCCCGACAATAAAGTTAAACAGCATCAAGGGGCCAAATGACGCATCTTATGAGCAAATTTCGTACTTTTTATAGCGATTACTTTCAGTCATGTGGTCGTCCAGTGGCTTTGATCGGCCCGACCTAGTAGGACCTCAGTAATCAAGAAGCTTCGTAAATCCGATACAATGCAAATATTTTTAGCTGCTCTTACAGTAGTGCTGGTCAAGGTTAAAAACGAAATTATATCACTTTTGGCTCAAAAGTTGATTTTCTTGTCCCTATCCTAAACACAGAAATTACAATAACAAAATCAACCGAAATCACAAACAGGATTGGCTTATAAAAGTAGATGGCAGTTTTTTCAGACTCACCGGTTAATTCTCCCTTTTTTCATTAATTATCCTAAGAAATTATTTAGGCAATCGGTCCATGGAACCGCCGCAAATCAAGATTTTAGTCTAGCCCGAAGTTGAAATTGGTGCCTACTCCCTTGCAAACTTGATCAGCTTCCCACATGAAGGCAAAATAATGGCTCGATGAAACAGAAGCTCAGTGAAACAGCGTCAAACAGACGTCTCTGACATGGGTTTTATAACTCCATTGCAGCACTCAACTGCAAGCCTTGGCTCAAGGACAAGCAAAGAATTTGGCCCGATTTACATGCAGCTTTCCGAGATGTAAGTCATATTCAACAGTCCAGCCACATGTCCATTCGTACAGCCAAAGCCACGGGGGTTAGACCCCAGCAACTTCTTTGCAATAAACTTAAATTTACAGCATAAGGCAAAAAAGAAGAAAAAACCAAGGTTTTCGTCCCGCAACAAAAAACATACAAAACTGACAATATTTCTACACTAGTCAGGATAATGTATTTCCTTCAATGGTAAAAGGGAATAAAATAGTGCAACGAGCAGTATTTGAACCCGACGGTAGTTTATTTATAATAAGCGGGCAATGTAAACAGATACTTTTTGGCCAGAATAAAATGCTGGGACGAGCAATACTATACTTTATCACATGATAAGAATTCAAAATTATGAAAAATGTAGGAGAGGCATTGCTAAACGTAAGAAAAAAAATGAAGTTTTAAACTGTCCGAAGGATCCTCCTTATTATTTCTTATTTTTTTTCCATACAATAGACCTATTTTTAGTTTTCAAGTATCTCTCTCCCATCTCTCCCTGCGTAGGTACAGGGGGAGATATTCATTGCAAACTAATTAGGTTGAGTGTTACATTAAATTTGGGATCAAGAAAGTATTACCTTCAGACAATACAAGTTTCTTAAGTCATGGCAGAGAGGAAAAGTTACATAATAACAGCTAGGACGGCAGACCCCCCCCCCCCTGAAAAGATTGGACATTAGAAAACTTCATTTTGCGACCCTGTGTATTTTACCTACATAGTAATATGACTATCCTATATACTGACGCAATTAATGTGTTTCAGTTTTATTTCACTGGGGCACTTGTTTGGCTGAATGTCATAATTTCTACATAAATCACCGTGAACATGGAGCAAGACAGTTTCATAGCATCCAGGAATCTACTGGTGAATACATGGACAAATTTTCGCCCATAACTGTCATACACATAGTTGTCAAGTTTCCAGGCATTATACTGGGCAAAACGAATCTATTTTTATTAAGCTAATTTTTATCCCATTTTTTTCCCAATTGGACTAATTTCTTTAAATTTTCATAGCCACTTTCATTTTTTAGCTGACTACGGGGCAAAAACAAGCCCAACCTCGCATAGGGGTTATAAGAAATAAAAGCAGAAAAACTTAGTAATCATCAAGCGATGTTTCCACCTGCTATATACTCTTTTTAGAATTTTTTCTCTTTCTCTCGAAATAGTGATTTGACGGTGCAAAAGAAAGTAGCATGTTAAATTTAAATTGGCGTCCCTGTACAAAGGGTGTAAATAAAGGTCTATAAAGGCAGTAAATTCGGCTATTTCTTACTAATTTACGGACATCTCTATGCCATTCAATAATAGCCTCAGATGTGAGGACATCCTCATCATAAAGCATATACAATGTAAGCTTCAAGTAGTCAAGCGGCTCGGGTTCCAAGACGAGTTAAAAAACTAATGAATGAATGTGTTTTATTGTCCACTTTAAAGTTGAAATGAAACAAAATGAAACAAAAACACGCTTCTAATATCATTACAGCATTCCTGAGATGATTCCTGCATAGAACTCCTGCAAAAAAAAAAAAAAAAAAAAAAAAAAATCAACGGCTCGCTACCTTTCCATCAGCACTATCATTTCCGCGTGCCACCCGACATCAGTGCCATCACCACCGCCAAGTGCCGCATCTATCACTAGGTAGATCTTCATATGCAAGTTCTTCTTATGCAAGTTATATCACAGTCAAACTTGCCCATAAAATTACACACAACAACAGCACCAATAATTTCTTGTTGTTGTTTGGATTAGTATGGAGACACTTTCGCATAATCTCATCACCGGAATCAAATTTGACTGTTTGCTACTCCCAATCTTTTAAATTATTTTTGTGGCAATTCTTTATTGCGTCAACCGGCAAGTCGGAGCTTTTCCTTCTCGTGTGGTTTAGTATTTCGATTTTCCTGATTAGAAATCAAGCAGGGCTTGCACTATCCCCGAGTTTTCGGGTATTTTCTCGAAAATCTATGCGTCACCCCGAAAAAAAATTTGGTTCCCCGAATCCCCGAAAATCACGCAATCATGGTGCCACCCTTAGCGATTTATAACCAGTGACTTTCCCTGCCAAATATTACTTTGCATACCATAATTCCTCACTACTCTCTTGTTCATTAATTTTCGTCTCTTTTGTTACTTTGCATAAAAACCAGATAGATGTAATATACTATTGCAAATATTGCAGTATACACAGTTCTTCATATGTTGACAAAAAAAGTATCGTCTTTATGTAATGAGTTTAAATCATTTCGAATGCAGTTTCTCAATCGCTATTTCTTACATCATTCGTAGTCAAGAATTTTATTTTCAAGTTGAATAGAATTATAGAACACATTCACTACTATAAAGCTTCAGCCTTTTGTTGGATTTTGAAATTGACAGCCGACAGATTGTTTCTACAGCTGAATCGTAAGTTTGCAGATTTTTTTTTTTTTTTGCTGTTTTTAGATAAGATTTTCTTAATGTTTAATACTCAATTATTGAATGCCTGATAGAAAACACAATGTTCTTTCTGGAACATTTTTACCCCCCCCCCCCCAAAAAAAAAAGAAAACAACCTTCGATTGAGACAAAATTTAGCTATAGACTAAGCTATGTACAAGGTTGGAGAATTAAAGATTGAACCGGAAGCTACCCCAAAAATATGATACATAAATAAATTATAACTTATTGCCTATAGGGGGGGGATAGAGGGCTATCATTTTTAAATGATAATACCTCATTTTTTTTATTGAAAGCAGGGATGCAAAAAGATAATTATGTTTTTCATTTAAAGTGGAGACAGAAGAAAATGATATCAAATTCCCTGGGAAACTATTAAAATATTTTGATAGACCCAGGGCCCGCCATTAGGACTTGTTCATTGTCTTGGGTATTTTGCGATTTCTTATAGGCTACTGGCCTTATTTGGTTTTTGTGTGTGCTCTGTGTGAGATTCTTTGGATCTTATGGAATGTCATAGCAAATCTATCACTCAGTTTTCCAATAATTTGAGGTATATCTGAATACTTTCGACATTTTTGTTGTTGTCTTTGAACCCCTTTACTCATACCCTCAATTTTTTTTCAAGCAACACTAAGCTGTTCAACGTTATTTTGCGTGTTTGTTTGAACCATATAGTGACCTAGTTAATTATTAAGTAAATTATTTTTCTAATGAAAGCTGAGACGGTGCTACTTTTGTGGTGATAATTCTGGTTTAAAGCACAAGTGTTTGGAATCAAAGAAAATAGAGTTACAGCAATTAAACCATTTTGTCAGAATCTGTAGAAGCAAAGGCATTCATAAATGGACATCTGAATGAACTAACTTTGAAAATGACACCTTAGCAAAAACCCATGAACTTTCCTATTATGGGCTCCTGTTTGTGTTTCTTTTACCTCTGTTAGTCTAACTATTACACACTTCAATGCTAAGGGAATGTACATATATACAAAGGACCAATGCATTAAATCCTCTTCATTGAATTGTGTAGAGAAAACACTATAAAGTCAAACAATAGACAATGTTCTATTTTCCCTAAAGATGTAGAATTATAAAATCATCTGTATGACTTTTTAAGCATCATAGACTAATATTATAGAGCATCATGGCTTAAGTCATAAGGATAATTTTTTAAAAAGGTATCTCATTCTATTTTAAAGCAACATTAATAAATTCATCCAGATGAGTTTTAAGGTTTTTTTTAGTTCATATATGATGGACTAAAATACTATACAGAAGACATTATACAGCCCTGACTTCTATGCTAAGGAAATAATTTAAAGTCAAGATGACTTTTCAAAAAACATACCAAGGATGGTCTACCACTCCTCTCTTCATCATGAACGTTTTCTCGTCCACTTTTAAATAAACGTACCCATTCACGGACAACTCCTTCACTCATAACTTTTGGTCCGTACACGGCACAAAGCTCACGATGAATAGCTGCTGCAGAGTATCCTTTGGCTGTAAAAAACCTTATAACAGCACGCACTTCACATTTGGCGGGATTTTCTATTGCAGCACACATTTCAAACTACCAAAATAACTAAACTAGCGCAGGTACGATGTTCACTCGACTACGGCTTGATGCCGACTGACCTGCTGAGCGCGTGAATGCACAGATGGCACGCTACTCCCCCCCACTACACGCACTGTGACCAATCGGAGGTTAGTTTCTGAATTGCCCTTCCTTATGTCCAGCTGGACTCCTAGGCTTAAAATACTGGTTTGTTGGTTGGCTAATTCAAAGATTTGTATATATATATACACTGTCAAATTAGCCATTTGGTGGTATCCCATTTGGAAACCATCCCATGCCAGATGGTTTCACTACCTGGTAAATGACAATTAGCCTAGATTCATTTGGCTGGGGTGAACGTGAAACTACAGAAATCTTTGTGCCATCACTAAAAGTAGATGGTCTTGATGGCAGTCTAGAGGTGGCTGTTACAATTTTTTCTACCGCAATAAGAAAACAGTCACTTAAAATTCATACTATGGCTGTGCAAACCTTATGCCTCAAATTTCCTTCGTAGTGAAAATGAAAAGATATCAACGGTTGTGGTTACTGTTTAATTACTATCAGTTACAAACATCCGAAAACGCGCTTAAAACGGAACTCATGATGAACTAGCTTTGAGTGAGATGGCATCCTGAACTAGGATAGATGACTTAAAAGCAGTGAGTTTAACCCTTTTTCTGACTATTCTGTTACTAAGGTCATTGCGTCAAAAGTTTTTGTATTATTAATTTCAAAGAAGTTTTTCAATTTAAATCTTTAAACAAATTAGGAAAAATTTCCAATTGAGATGGTTTTCCTTTACTTCTTTGATTGCTACCCTAAAATTTTTGGCACCTTCAAAAAGCTTCTTGTTCGAATTCAGCAGCCTATTTCTTTACGAAGTTGTAGACAACATTTCGTCCCCTGGAAGCTGAATTTGCGAATTAGGCACTTCTAAGCGAAATTGATTGAGCAGTACCATTTAATGTACAATTTTGTGTTCTTTCTGAATCTGGATCCCGTTTTAGTGTATTAAACTCCCGTGCAATGCTATGAGTCAAAACAGTTTTGATGCAACTTGCATTTTTTTCATTCTGTTGGAAGCGTAATTGACGTATCAGTCATGTGTTTTTAACAGAGGAAATTTTGACGTATCTAAGCAAATGAGAAACATCAGATTAAATAGAAAATTGTTTTCTATTGCTGCAAATGTGGAGAAACTTTTGGAAAATGCTGAAGGTAGGTGTGATATCAGAAGTTTCAAGTTTGGACTAAATAGTCTGTTCAACTCCCAACCGAGTCACCTCTAAGCTTAGCCTAGATCTAGAGTAGGCGATTTTGATGAAACTTTGTAAAGGGAATTCAGGCAACCAAACATGAGAAAGTGGCACTTTTTGCGCAAGAATTCTTGATGCTGCACACTAAATAAGTTAATCTAATATTACTACAAAACATGATAATGCTAAAAAAGTGTTTTTAGGGGTATTTTCCAAGAGAACTAAATGGAGAGAAGGAATTATGTTAAGAAAACAATTCTTAGTTCATAATAGGCAGAATAATCATAGTTAATACATTTTGCATACAGCGTCGTTACACTTTATCCCCCCTAACGCGCAAGTATATAGCCCACATTATATATTTCCTATCTTAAGAAAACAATTAACACTTCATATTATGCTGAATAATCATAGTTAACACGTTTTGCATACAGCCTCGCTACACTTTGTCCCCAGCCTCCCTCTTAATGTGCAGATATAAAGCCAAAATTATATATTTCCTATCTTAAGAAAACAATTCTTACTTCATAATATGCAGAATAATCATAGTTTTGCAGAAAACCCCGCGATTTTATAACCCCAACCCCTCCTGATATGCAAATATATATCCCATATTATATTTTTCCTATTATTCTTAGTTCATAATAGGCAGAATAATCATAGTTAATACATTTTGCATACAGCCGCGTTACACCTTTGCCCTGAGGGTTGTGGGGGAGTGTCCTCCTCAAAAATATATTTTCTATCTGGAAATCAACTACGCTGAATAAAATGGCCATGTCAAATTTTTTATTGGATGTGTTTGGAGGCATGATTGGCTTGGGGGGGGGCTAGTTGTCGTCCAATCACTTTCGTCTGTTAAAAAAGGCACTAGCCCTTTGAATTTCCAATCGAATGAGCCTGTTTTGAAGTTTCTACGACAACGCCTTCTATAAAACCTTATATGCCCCCAGGGCATAACTTAAAACCCTTGCCCTGAGGGCTCTGGGGGAGTGTCCTCCTCATAAACATATTTTCCATCTGGAAATCAACTACGCTGAACAAAACGGCTATCTCAAAATTTTTATTGGATGTGTTTGGGGGAATGATGGGCGTAGGGGGGGGGGCTAGTTGCCCTCCAATCACTTTCGACTATTAAAAAGGGGACTAGCCCTTGGAATTTCCAATAGAATGATTCTGTTTTGAAATTTCTACGACAAAGCCTTCTATAAAAACCTTATATGCCCCCAGGGCATAACTCAAAACCCTTTCCCTGAGCGTTGTGGGGGAGTTTCCTCCTCAAAACCATATATTCTATCTGGAAATCAACTACGCTGAACAAAATGGCTATCTCAAAATTTTGATTGGATGTGTTTGGGGGAATGATGGGCGTGGGGGGGCTAGCTGCCCTCCAATCACTTTCGACTATTAAAAAGGGCACTAGCCACTCCATTTTCTAATCGAATGAGCCCTTTTCGAAGTTCCTACGACAACTCCTTCGATACGAAGTGCCCGGGTATGGAGAAAAAAAAAAAACATATTGTGCCCACATCGTTCTTTACTTAGGCAGCGCTAGCGCGCTGCCTATGATATGAACTGTTCTGGGTCTGATCTGACCTGTTTTTGGTTGGATATAATCTGTGTTTGGTCTGATAAGATCTGTTTTCAGTCTGACTGATCTGTTCTCGGTCTGATCTGATCTATTTTGGGTCTGATCTGTTCTCGGTCTGATCTGATCTGTTGTTGGTCTGATCTGATCTGTTATCGGTTTTATCTGATCTGTTCTCGGTCTGATCTGATCTATTCTTGGTCTGATAAGATCTGTTTTCGGTCTGATCTGATCTTTTCTTTATCTTATCTGATCTGTTCTCGGTCTGATAAGATTTTTTTTTTTTTCAACAAAATCACAATTTTCAACCAAGTACTATCACCAAAAACTTCTCTTCTTGTGTTTCCTTCTCCTTTATACCTCTGTAATTTAAAATACTAAATTATTTCAATATAAGAATTTCATCATCCTAACTATAAAACTCCCCTTTTCAAAACAAATTACAAAACCAATTTACACCTTTGACTTTTACTATACTACCTTTTTCCATTTCAATAACAACTTCTTACACCCCAAAAATCATTCAACACAACCCCCGCAAATCTTTTAATTTTCAACTAAAACTACCTTAAAAAAAAGAAAAAAAATCACTTTTACCTACTAAATATTAATTAAGGCAAAAAAAAAAAATGAAAAAAACAACAAATGTTTGACTATCCTTTCTAAGGGACGTCCTAGCTAAACAAACGGACTGGGACCCGAACAACCCCAATTAAATAGAAGAATAAAATTTTTCAGAATGAAATTCCATCCCCGGTTTAGAATATTCCCTCTCAAGTATACTCAAATTGCACTATCTGCCTGTAAAAAGTGGAATTTCCCAGGGTTGGATTCTGGGTCCGCTATTGTTTCTTCTCTTCATCGACGACCTCGTATAAACTCGTGTGTCAGAGACAATGAGATTTGTGATCTTTGCCGAAGACACAAACATTTTTGTTTGCGCTGAAAATGAGGCAAGCGTAACATGACTAGCAGAGAGGGTTATCCATAAGATTAGTTCGTGGTGTCTCGCAAACAAAATGGTTGTTAATGCGTCTAAAAGTGTGCTACAGTAATGTTTATGGCGGGTAATCGATCGCTGGCTGTTGTTGCTTGTATATTGAACTTGTATTTCGATAATTTCCTTATTCCACAAACCCAGGTAATTAAATTTTTGGGTGTTTTTGGATTCTAACCGTTCTTGTAAGCCTCAACTTTCCTATCTCAGGGGTATTCTTTCTCGCCATGGTGGTGTCCTCCACAGAGTTCAATCCTTTCTTCCCACTGAGGTAAAGGTCTCACTTTATTATATGTTTTCAATTCACGACTTTCTTATTGCAGTTCTGCTTGGGATATGGCAGGTTCTTCTTTATTAACTCGTATAAGACGGCTTCAGAATAAAACTGTCTTGGACTTCCCCCAAGGTACTCTTCCGTTGATTTGTATAATGATATTGGTATTCAAAAATTTGACTCCCCCAAAGTTTTTGTAAAAAAAGAAATGTCTCTTCCTAGTTTAAAAACCTTTACATTGTTCCCTTCCTACAAGCCTGTTTAGTTTTTTGAAAAAAGCTGCATCTTCAAATATTTCCCTTTCCCTTCATAAGTCCAATCTATCTATTGAACTTCCACTGTTTCAGATTTCTTTTTCCTAGCGTTACCCAGTTTATATAGCTGCTAAGCTATGGAGTTCTCTTCCTTCCGATATTAAGTGTGAAAGGTCTTTTCAAATATTATTTAATTCTGCTTGTGGGTTTCTTACACTATAGTGAGATTTCTAAATTTTGGTCTTTTCCCATCTTTTTTTTTAATCTTTGTCCGTACGTTTTGTCACTTTTTCTTATGTATTAATATATAACTTTATATTTTTTTTTTCGCATCTAAAATATTGCTGTATTGATTGGGCCCCCTACAAACTCGGCTTTTGGGGCTACAATATCAGATGGTTTTGTTTTTCTTTTACTCTTTCAGTTTTGTTCTTTATTACTGAATTTGTTTTTTCTAGTACTAATAAATATGAAATGAAATGAATGATCAGTTCGGCCTTCATTAGGCACTAGATACAACAGCAAGGGCATCAGAACACCTTTTTTATTCTGAGAACCAGTCTGGCATAGCGGAACGCTACATTTCTTCTTTAATTCATCAACAAAAAGCAGGTCAAACAGTTTACAGCCAGCTCAACAAACGCAGCGCAAACAGTTTGAGATAAAAAGGTCAACAATACAACATCTTTCTTTCAGTGGCGAGTTAAACTACAAGCTGCATGGAAGCGGAATTCCAAAACTAAATTCTTCTAACTTGTCAAACCCTTTACAAAATTTTTAGCTACTTTACTATTTTTTTTATACAAATATTCGTTTCACTAGCCAGCCACTTTACTCTTTCGTCCTTTCGCTTCTAAATAGACAATTTATAGCCGACTAGTTGGATATAATTTTGAGGTTTCTTAGGCAGCGCAAAGCACTACCTAAGTAGAGATCGACGTGCGCACAATTTATTATCTATTGTTTTTTTTTTACCAGGACACTTTGTATAGAAATTGTCGCAGAAACATCAAAAGCGCCAAAATGGCTTAGAAATAGCAAGTTCTAGTACCCTTTATAATAGTCAAAAGTGATTGGAAAACAACCGCCCCCTCCCCATATCCATCATTTCCCCAATTACGTCTAAACAAAATACATTTCATGTTTTCACTTCAGCCTAATTTCATATGTATATGTCTTCAGCCTAATTAACACTAAGTATTTTAACTTTTAGGTTCACCTTACACTGGATACTATTATGATTCTGTGCGTAAAATACGAGGGGTAAAAACACTTTTCGTCTCTAACTTGAAAAAAGGTCACCCATAGCTGAAACAAATTTTGATGTCTCATGGTTATTACACTATTTCACAAGTCACAGGGAGATTCTTAGAATGAATGTCTCATGTTTTCAAATTTCAAACCATCCTTGCAGTGTTTCAGACATTTTTATTAAAAAACTACCTTTATACATATATAAGTGATTAATAAGTTCCATAGTGTTTTACATAGGCTAATATGGACATCCGCTAGTTTTTCCAGAATGGTAAGTCAACTTTTCACAAATGACTAAATTTAGTTGATCTATCCATACAAGAATAATTACAAGATTATAATATAGGCTATGAAAGTATAAACTCATCTTTGTGGGATGGGTACAGCTATGAGGCTAGAAATTTTCCTGGAACTTCAAAACCAGGGAGCAATTGACTCATAGGATTTATAAAATATAAAAGATATAGGTATGAACCTATTAACTCCAAAGGGTAAAATTCTAGTTCAGGGACTTCTTGTTATGCTGCAAGGTAGTTGAGTTAGGCGAACCAAACTTTCGTAAATTAATCCAGGGCCAACAATGTGCCCTTGGGAGGAATAGCCACTCTACTGTGTCAACACTTTTCTGGTTTCTAGGACTTAAAACGTTTCTCAAAGCTTACTGACGAAAGATTATTAAAGGGTAGTACCCTCTACTACTGTTACTATGAACTCACTGCAGCAGGAAGCCACCTGAGCTAAAAACGTCTACATACTCCCCTCCTCCATCCCCATCTATTCAAATCCACCCTCTCAAGAAGTTCTTATTTTCTTTATACCTATACGGCTGGCAGACAAAAACAATATGCTAAGTAATTTACTTCCTACAGAAAACAAACCAATCTAAAATTACCCCAGTCACTCTTATCACCTTTCTTATATAGGGGCTTAATTAGAGTTTTCTTGAAATCATTTTTTTTAAAATCATCATCAAAATCAATAATTTTTTTTTTAAATCAGGGTTTTTCACTTGTATGCATTTTTTGGTCTTGTTCAAAGAATACAGAAAATTCATACTTTGTATGTATAAATATTTCATGTATGCAAGTGGAAATAAGCACTAAAATGGCTTGGATCAGATATCTTTTCTTATATACAAAAATTATATACATAAAACTGAATGGGTTTTAAGGGCTTATATACATATAATTTAAAGGGCTTTTCCTCTGTAAGCCCTCATTGGAGCTTATTCAAAGAGCTTGATTTTTCTTATATATATATTACACTAAAAGGATTTTTCACTCGTGTGCACTTGTTTATGTGTAGTCAAATGTGCCATCCGAGCAAAGGTTTTCTCGCATATATTACACTGGAACGATTTTTCACCTCTATGCACTCGTTTATGTGTAATCAAATGTGACGACTGACTAAAAGTTTTCTTACATATATCACACTGGAAGGCACCAGTATGCACTAGTTTATGACTAATCAAATGTGCTGACCCGGAAAAGCTTTTCTCACATATTACACTGGAAGGGGTTTTCACCAGTATGGGCTCGTTTATGTTTATTCAAATGTTGCGACTGAGTAAAAGTTTTATTACATATATCACACTGGAACGGTTTTTCACCTGTATGGACTCGTTTATGTCTAGTCAAATTTGCCAACCAAGCAAAGGTTTTCTCGCATATATTACACTGGAAGGGTTTTTCACCAGTATGCACTAGTTTATGACTAATCAAATGTGCTGACCCGGAAAAGCTTTTCTCACATATATTACACTGGAAGGGTTTTTCACCAGTATGCACTCGTTTATGTGTAATCAAATGATACGACTGACTAAAAGTTTTCTTACATATATCACACTGGAACGGTTTTTCACCTGTATGCACTCGTTTATGACAAATCAAATTGCTTGGATTAGAAAAGTTTTTATTACATATATCACAGTAGAAGGGTTTTTCACCTGTATGCACTCGTTTATGTCTAGTCAATTGTGCCAACTGAGCAAAGGTTTTCTCGCATATATTACACTGGAAGGGTTTTTCACCAGTATGCACTCGTTTATGTGTAATCAAATGTGACGACTGACTAAAAGTTTTCTTACATATATCACACTGGAAGGCACCGGTATGCACTCGTTTATGACTAATCAAAGCGCTTGAACAAGAAAAAGTTTTTTCACATATATTACACTGGAAGGGTTTTTCACCTGTATGGACTCGTTTATGCCTAATCAAAGTTCCAGACTCTGCAAAAGTTTTCTTACATATATCACACTGGAAGGGTTTTTCACCTGTATGCCCTCGTTTATGTCTAGTCAAATGTGCCAACTGAGCAAAAGTTTTCTTACATATATTACACTGGAAAGGTTTTTCACTTGTATGCCCTCTTTTATGTCTAGTCAAATGTGCCAACTGAGCAAAAGTTTTCTTACATATATCACAATGGAAGGGTTTGTTCTGGTCTGTTATTCTCGAATTCAACTGAAATGAATTTAAGCTAACGCTTGCGGAAGATTCCTGCGTTGTAACTTGAGAGGTGCTACCCCGTAATACTGTTGCAGACTCGTTTTGTGAGAAATGGCCCTGTAAAATTAAATGTTCTTTCATGTTATCAATATTGTCTTGAAAACAAATTGGACATCTTCTTGTTTCTCCCATTTGATGCTCCATAAAATGAGCCACAAAGCTTCTATAATCTCGAAACACAGCAGGACAGACGTCGCACTCTATTGGCGAAAGTTCTTCACAGCCAGTGTCAATATGAAGATCCAGTATTAAAAATGATTTCTCTGTCTTTCCGCAGGAGTTACAACGCCAGAGCTTCGGTTGAATTACACCATCAATGTTGTTGATAGTTGAATTCATTACTTCTAAAAGTAGAATATAAGATTATATATATATATATATATATATATATATATATATATATATATATATATATATATATATATATATATATATATATATATATATTATATATATATATATATATATATATATATATATATATATATATATATATATATATAAATATATATATATATATATATATATATATATATATATATATATACATATATATATGTATATATATATATACAAACTTTTTGGATTATCATGAATGGATGTATTTACAGCACCTTTTTCCCCAATCCATACTAGTGGTCCACCAAATAAAAAATGATACAATTAGTGGTCCTTCTAAAGGTTGAAATTCTAAAGAAATTCTAAAGAATTTCTAAAGGTTGGCGACCGATGTTATACACTGATTAAAAAAAGGCGGGATCTGTTCTCGGTCATTTGTTCTCCGCACGTTGCTTAAGATATCGATACCTTGTGACTGATATTGCATCTTTTATGGTGAGGCTCCACCTGACTCTTAAATTTGTTTATTGAAATTAATATCAAGAGTATAAGGCAAATTGATGAATTGGTAAGATTGGAAACTTAAAATCCAGTACAAGTAGAAATGCAAGCCTTGTCACTTTGTCACAAGAGTGTTGTCACTTTAGTGCTGTGCATGCACTCTACTTTGTTCAAACAATGTCTGGTACACTAAGTAAAATCTTTGTGCCTCATCATCTGAGATTTGAAATGGAAAATCTTGAAATTCAAAAGCATTTTCACTCGAAACAGGAATATTACGTGCACTATATTCCAGATAGGATGC
The DNA here is from genome assembly GCA_027921565.1 of Artemia sinica. NCBI lineage: Eukaryota > Metazoa > Arthropoda > Branchiopoda > Anostraca > Artemiidae > Artemia > Artemia sinica. The sequence goes on along the minus strand of CM051271.1, from coordinate 7,425,836 downwards.
CATATCCAATTCTGTCTCCCAACAAGACCGTTTCGAATAAAAGACATTGGGCATGCTTTTACAGATTTTCTTAAGAACACACAATTTTTTTTTTAATTTATATTTTAACCCAGGCTAATCGGCACGAGTGCATATCTCCATTATAACATACTGCTGTAATTGTGTTGATATGGTCGTCTATGATCTATTGATGAGACAAATTTGACCGCAAAAGGGTAAATTTGACCGCCATAAGAATCAACGGGCCCTTTCAACTGCCCGTCTGGTCAATTTCCCATGAACTTGGTAATATTCCACAAACGCATCATTTTTTTTTACTATTATTACCTCTAGCCTAAGATGGTGTTTAATTATTTACCGATTGTCTCTATTGGGGCTATTTCCAGCAAAATCTCCTGGAAACCTTAGCAAGTATCTTAATTTTTTAGAAATTGGAATTAAAATAGCAATAGAATGATAAGACATTGGTAACCCGCTGTAATGCAAGTCATCATGTATGGTTCAAGTATGGTTATCATTAGTGAATATGGTGGATGGAATGAATATATTAAAGTAGAATAGCCAATACCTAGGGTGTTTTTACAAAAATACTTTTTTTTTTAGAAAAATTGAAGAAAATATGTCTATAAACGAAGATTAGAATATTGAAGGCTAGAGCGCAAACAGTGGTCGAGTATGGTTCTGAAATATGGTAGTATGAACGACTGAGGAGGATTTGTTAGATTTTTTTTCCAGACAAATTGTCTACATTTTATTTTGGGCACCCGTCTTGCTGACCGTATTTTGATAAGAAAGCTGTACAAGAAATTTGGATCTATCCACATCTAAATTATTTAACATTTTATTTCATTCCATTTTTTTCATTAAATTTCAACTCTCTTGATTTCAAAGTTATTTACGAATCTAAGCAATATTTTGGGTTCATATGGTTCAAGTATGGTTATCATTAGTGAAGATGGTGGATGTAATGAATATATTAAAGTAGAATAGCCAATACCTAGGGTATTTTTACCAAAATATTTTTTTTTAGAAAAATTGAAGAAAATATGTCTACAAACCAAGATTAGAATATTGAAGGCTAGAGCGCAAACAGTGGTCGAGTATGGTTCTGATATATGGTACTATGAAAGACTGAGGAGGGTTTGTTAGATTTTTTTCCAGACAAATTGTCTACATTTTATTTTGGGCCACCGTCTTGCTGATCGTATTTTGATAAGAAAGCTGTACAAGAAATTTGGATCTATCCAGGTCTAAATTATTTAACATTTTATTTCATTCCATTTTTTTCATTAAATTTCAATTCTCTTGATTTCAAAGTTATTTACGAATCTAAGCAATATTTTGGGTTCATATGGTTCAAGTATGGTTATCATTAGTGAAGATGGTGGATGTAATGAACATATTAAAGTAGAATAGCCAATACCTAGGGTATTTTTACCAAAATATTTTTTTTTAGAAAAATTGAAGAAAATATGTCTACAAACCAAGATTAGAATATTGAAGGCTAGAGCGCAAACAGTGGTCGAGTATGGTTCTGAAATATGGTACTATGAAAGACTGAGGAGGGTTTGTTAGATTTTTTTCCAGACAAATTGTCTGCATTTTATTTTGGGCACCCGTCTTGCTGATCGTATTTTGATAAGAAAGCTGTACAAGAAATTTGAATCTATCCAGGTCTAAATTATTTAACATTTTATTTCATTCCATTTTTTTCATTAAATTTCAATTCTCTTGATTTCAAAGTTATTTACGAATCTAAGCAATATTTTGGGTTCATATGGTTCAAGTATGGTTATCATTAGTGAAGATGGTGGATGTAATGAATATATTAAAATAGAATAGCCAATACCTAGGGTATTTTTACCAAAATATTTTTTTTAGAAAAATTGAAGAAAATATGTCTACAAACCAAGATTAGAATATTGAAGGCTAGAGCGCAAACAGTGGTCGAGTATGGTTCTGAAATATGGTACTATGAAAGACCGAGGAGGATTTGTTAGATTTTTTTCCAGACAAATTGTCTACATTTTATTTTGGGCACCCGTCTTGCTGATCGTATTTTGATAAGAAAGCTGTACAAGAAATTTGGTTCGATCCAGATCTAAATTATTTAACATTTTATTTCATTCCATTTTTTTCATTAAATTTCAATTCTCTTGATTTCAAAGTTATTTACGAATCTAAGCAATATTTTGGGTTCATATGGTTGAAGTATGGTTATCATTAGTGAAGATGGTGGATGTAATGAATATATTAAAGTAGAATAGCCAATACCTAGGGTATTTTTACCAAAATATTTTTTTTTAGAAAAATTGAAGAAAATATGTCTACAAACCAAGATTAGAATATTGAAGGCTAGAGCGCAAAAAGTGGTCGAGTATGGTTCTGAAATATGATACTATGAAAGACTGAGGAGAATTTGTTAGATTTTTTTCCAGACAAATTGTCTACATTTTATTTTGGGCACCCGTCTTGCTGATCGTATTTTGATAAGAAAGCTGTACAAGAAATTTGGTTCGATCCAGATCTAAATTATTTAACATTTTATTTCATTCCATTTTTTTCATTAAATTTCAATTCTCTTGATTTCAAAGTTATTTACGAATCTAAGCAATATTTTGGGTTCATATGGTTCAAGTATGGTTATCATTAGTGAAGATGGTGGATGTAATGAATATATTAAAGTAGAATAGCCAATACCTAGGGTATTTTTACCAAAATATTTTTTTTTAGAAAAATTGAAGAAAATATGTCTACAAACCAAGATTAGAATATTGAAGGCTAGAGCGCAAAAAGTGGTCGAGTATGGTTCTGAAATATGGTACTATGAAAGACTGAGGAGGATTTGTTAGATTTTTTTCCAGACAAATTGTCTACATTTTATTTTGGGCACCCGTCTTGCTGATCGTATTTTGATAAGAAAGCTGTACAAGAAATTTGGTTCGATCCAGATCTAAATTATTTAACATTTTATTTCATTCAATTTCTTTCATTAAATTTCAACTCTCTTGAATTCAAAGTTATTTACGAATCCAAGCAATATTTTGGGTTCATATGGTTCAACTATGGTTATCATTAGTGAAGATGGTGGATGTAATGAATATATTAAATTAGAATAGGCAATACCTAGGATATTTTACCAAAATATTTTTTTTGGAAAAATAGAAGAAAATATGTCAACAAACCAAGATTAGAATATTGGAGGCTACAACGCAAACCTGGTTTCAAACTTAGTGTTCTCTTCTCCGCAGACACGACCCTGGTTGATACTGAATAGTAAGTATCTAACAGGTCTAGTGATGGGGCTCTATTTTCTGCAGAAATTCCCAGTCTTCCTTAGCCTTAAACTTCAAGTGTCCAATGACGGAAATATTTTTGCCTTTTTTTCTCTTTTTTTTTTATCTCTTTAAAAGTGTGCAAACATGGAACACCAATCTTTTGAATATACCAATCAGAATGTTTTGTGAGTAGTGTCCAACTCTAAAATATTTACCTTGATCAGTAATAGATATGCAGCCCAATTCTTGAGAGTCAGGTTTAAGATTAAATGGTACCGAAATGGTGGGAAAAGTACTCATTGGGCCATCTTCAACTTCGGGAAACAAAAATGGGTCTGAACTGTCAGCATGCTTCTTAATGTCACTTGGTAAAGCACAATCAACTTCTAAAACATAAAATTAAGAGTGTTATAAAACAATTTCTACAAAAATGTATATACCTTTGACGAAAAGATTATTAAGTTAATTCCGGCATGAATGTAGTTCCAAAAAAAAGTGACGCAAGTGAAACATCTTGTTCTTTAACAAAGCTCTACGTAGAGATCCCCCCAAAAATAGAAAACAGATTCTAACAGCAGAAAACAGCAACAGATTTTTCCCTAAAAAATAAACTTTCAATTCGCAGCAGCGAACTTTCATTTGATCATCCGCGCCATAATAAGACTTTTAACGAAACAAAACTAATTAATTAATATTTTGTTATATCACAATTTTCGAAAAAAAGAAGTAAATCGATCAAATCAAATTTATAAGAGTTTCTTTAGAAAAAAAAAAGGTTAAAACCATAAAAACTTTCAATAGTGAAGAAGATCAAGAAATTTTGTAGAATAAGCCCCATACAAATTAGAATTTAATAGATCAAGATATAATAATCTTCAGAAAAGTCAACGAGCTTGTTGAATAAACAATGCAAAATATTAATTCAATCTTTGGAAGATTTTTCATTAAAAATGCTATTTCATATAGCGAGAATCCTAAATCAACAGAAAATTCAGTTTTATATTTTCAGTCTTGAACAAGGGATTGACCAGTCCAGTGCCATTATATTAAAACCTATGAAATAATCTAGAATTTTTTTTTTCATTTTGTCATTAAATCAAAACCTATGAAATGCACAGGGGAGTTGTTTCGTTTGCTCGCTTTTGGTTGCAGGGTTTCTGTTTGAACTGCCAGTCTTCCTCTGGAATGACTGGAAAAAAAAATAAAATAAAATAACCGCATTTTGTCAGTTTGATATGCATATTCTATACACTAAAGTTTGTTTTATAGAATTTAAAACAAAGCTTATTGTTCTAATTAAACGGCCATTTTGTTTCAGGAATCGTTCTTAAAGAATTAGGAGAAAAAAGTCAAAACTTTAGCGTAAAGAGCAAGGTCTTGTGGAAGGAACCAATCCTTTCATATATATAGTAATTTCTGTTCGTTTTAAGTTTTGATGTTGCTCATTACTTTCAGTTGAAAAAAACTTGTTGTTTTTAGATTAATTTCTTATCGTTTTTAAATAATACCGGGAAATCCGGCTCTCTCTCCATGAAAAATTCCGGTACTTGTATATTATACGCCAGTCACACAAGTTTACGATGTGTAAAACTAGAGAACAAACCACTTTCTTCGTAACTTTAGAAAAAAGATTGGACTATGTATTTGCAAATTAGGGGGGAGGGGTGGGTAAAGTATAGCTGATCTGCACGCAAAATGTGTTAGGTACAATTATTCTGTATATTATTAAGTAAGAATTGTTTTCTGACTTCAAACTGTCCAAATAATTTACCCTCCCCCCTTATGTGTAAATATATAGCCCAAATTATATATTTTTATCTATTCTGTCACTTGTCTTTGTATTGTCTCGCGGTAAGCTGAAAGAAACTAACGAAGAAACCGGTTTATTCTCGAGTTTTACAGAGTGGAAACTTGAGTGAATGGCGTATAATACACAAGTACCAAAATTCCCTCTCCCTGCAGAAAATAAGATTTGGAAAGCCTTATTTTCCACGGGGGTAGTTTCTTCGGGGGCGGGGGGGGGGGGGGGGTAAATGCCTGGAACCATTCAGTTGATCCTCTCAATGGAGGTGGGACGCGGAAAATGGTATGATCTAAATGGTATGATGAATGGGAAAAATTATAACCATTTTCCTTAATTTTCGGAACAAAATAAATGGTTTAATACTAGCGCATATTCAGGGATTCTGTTAGGAGGGGGTATACCAAAATTACTTCGGTTAAATTATTTTGGGAGGAGAATTCAAACCTTGTATTCTCTTCCCCCTAGACACGACCATGGTGATACTGAATAGTAAGCATCTACCAGGTCTAGTAATGAAGCTGTATTTGCTGCAGAAATTCCCAATCTCCCTTAGCCTTTAACTTTAAGTGTCAACTGACGGAAATATTTTTGCCTTTTTTTCTTTTTTTTTTATCCCTTTAAAAGTATGTAAACTTGGAAGAACCAAGCTTTTGAATATACTAATCATACTGTAGGCTACTGTGAGTAGTGTCCAACTCTAAAATATTTACCTTGATCAGTAATAGATGTGGAGCCCAATTCTTGAGAGTCAGGTTCAAGCTTAAATGGTACCGAAATGTTGGGAAGAGTACTCATCAGGCCATCTTCGAGTTTGGGAAACAAAAAAGGGTCTGAACTTTCAGCATGCTTCTTAATGTCACTTGATAGAGCACCATCAACTTCTAAAAACATAAAATTAAGAGTGATATGAAACAATTTCTACAAAAATGTATATACCTTTGACGAAAAGAATATTCAGTAAATTCAGGCATGGATGTAGTTCCAAAAAACAAAGTGACGCAAATGGAGCACCTCGCTCTTTCAGCAAGCTTGACGTAGAGATACCCCCCCCCCCCAAAAAAAAAATAAATAATAGAAAACTGATTCCAACAGCACAAAAGAGCAACAGATTTTTCCTTAAAGAATAAACTTTCAATTCGGCAGCAGCGAACTTTCATCTGATTGAATAAAGTTTTGTGATATCACAATTTTTGAAAAAAAAGAAGTAAATTGATTAAATCAAATTTATAAGAGTTTATTTAGAAAAAAGAAACGGGTTAAAACCATAAATACTTTCAATGGCGAAAAAAATCAAGGAATTTTGCATAATCAGCCTCATAAAAATTTGAATTTAACAGATCAAGAAACAATAATCTTCAGAAGTCAACAAGCTAGTTGCATAAACAGTGCAAAAAATGAGTTAAATTCATCTAAAGCAAGTTTTAAATCCTTAAGCTCATTATAGTTAGTTGAACCTAGATCCTAAGGTAGGGAAGATTTTTCAATAAAAATACTATTTCATACTGCAAGAATCCAAAATCAACAGAAAATTCAGATATAGATTTTCAGTCTTCAACAAGGCATTGAACAGTTCAGAGGCATGACCAGTCAGCAAGGCATTGAAAAATGTATTTCATACGTATCAAAACCTATGAAATACACAGGGGAGTTGTTTCGTTTGCTTGCTTTTGATTGCAGGATTTAGTGCAGTCGGTTCCAACATTGGTTTCATTCCAAGTGGCAAAATGGTGAGAAGTTCTGTTTGAACTATTTGAATTGACACCCCTTCCTTCCTCTGGAATGATGTTCCTGAAACATCAGAAATACCTCATTCTCTACTCATGGTTGCCAAGGTAAAGACCCAGGACTGTTGTAAAATCAAATACCCCAAAATAAGTGCATAAAAACAAGTCAACTCATGAATCGGTCATAGATGGTTTGAAAAAAAAGTCGAAGTGTTTTGCAAATGATCTAAGAAAAGGAACTGATATACTCCACCAACGAAATTTGGAAAGTAAAAAAAAAAAAAAAAAAAAAAAAAAAAAAAAAAAAAAAAAAAAAAAAAAAAAAACAGAGTTTGCTGAGACCAATCCCCACCAGACAATTCCATTTTCACCACGAATTTCGCCCGGAAAATGTCTTGCGAACGATTCCGCCCGAAAATTTGTTTCTTAACACACTTTTATTTGAAAGACTATAATTTCTGATTGTTTTCAAATATGGTCAGAAATGCCCTCCTCCGTAGAAAATTTTTACCGCACCTCCCCCAAAGCAAAAATTTGTTACTACACAAAATTCTCCCTAGACAAAAAAGCCCGCGGAAAGCTCCCCATGGAAAATTTCTCCTCTGGAAAATCCCCACCCACAATAAGATCCTCCTAGAATAAGACCACTTTCCTTAACATCTTCACAAATAAAATTTAGTAGGAAAAGAGATAGATATAGTCGAAAGTAAGATAAATAGAAAGAATTTCGAATTGAAATTCAGGCAACTTGCCCTAGTGTAAAATTTCCCCTGGAAAGTCTACCCCTGGAAACTTCCCTCACAACAGAAAATTCTTTCAGATAGAAATTCCTCTGGACAATTCCACCCCCACCAAAGAATTTCTGTCTTCTTCCCAATAACAAATAATATATGCAAAGAATGTAACATTTCATGATTTGCAGACCTTTCCTCATGGGATTTTTTTTTGGGGGGGGGGGAAACATATTCTTCCAAAAGGTATAGTTACTGGACTTTTCAACCCCTTTGAACGAATTGGCTATCTCAAATTTTGATCAGACGACTTTGAGGAAAAAAGGGAAGTGGGAGTGGAGTTAGTTATCCACCAATTTTTTTTTAGTTACTTAAAAAGGGAGCTAAAACTTTTAATTTTCGTTCAAATGAGCAATCTCCCGATATTCTAGAACTACAGCTGCAATAGGATCACCCTTGGGAAACATAAACATACACGCATCTGTGACCATTTCCCGGGGGGAAATATGGAGCCAATTTTCCAAAATGAAGTGAAAATGACAGTGAAAATTGAAAAATATGCCATATATTACCAGTAATGCAAAAAAAAAAAAAAAAAAAAAAAAAAAAAAAAAAAAAAAAAAAAAAAAAAAACACGGAAAACATCTGACCTTTTTCTGTGAAAAATGCAGGCTTAATCAGGAAAATCAGGAAATTTTCTCATGCTTACAGCTTTTGATGGGTAACACTATATTTAATTAATGTTAAATACTTGGAATCCACATAATAAGCTAATTCTTCTGATGTGTCTATTTACGTCAAAATTTCGTTTCTAGAGGTTCTGTTACAATTGAGTAGCATCCCATCTTACCTATAGTTCCTTACCTCGAACTGTTAGACTGCGTATCAACCTCTATGGTACGTGAATGGTGTAGTGACTTGGCTTCAGGCTCCTGCCATACAACATGTGGTGTAGAGCGTAGCAACTTTGCTCCACAAAGTGAACGAATCTAAGGCTATGAGAGGGGGTCTTGTTAGCATCAGAGTCGACCAAGCTAAGAAACTTCTACACGCTGTCATTTAACCTGGTCTGATATCTCTCCTTCAGGCACAACCAACCATGGGATGTGCGATCAAGGTCATACATGATTCCAGCATAGGCTGTCAGTGTCGTCCAAGGAAGATGTCTAAACCACAGACTTGAGTAGAGGACCCTATAACTCCCATCCCTCACCCCTGCTGCCATCTACAATTTAGTTTAATGCTGACGGGACATAATTTATTCAAGGATTATCGATCGAGTCTAATGGAGGTGTGTCAAGGTCAATCGATCTGTTGTTGTTTGGCCACGTGCGAATGACATGAGGGGTGATTTACATAATCGATGGGAGAATTATTGATTCACGAGCGTGGGGAATTATGAAACAATATGGTCATAGAGTCCCTAGGGAGAAAGATTACGTAATGGGCTCAATGACCTCTTCCTTCAAGGTCGATTTATTTGTTGTTTCTATGTGTAATAACCTAACCGGGACGAAGGTTGCACATGCGCATTGAATTCTAACGGGAACAATGTTATTGATCTAGGACTCGAGGGGGAAGTGAATTTCCGAGAAATTGATTGCGTAATCGATTGGGAATTTTATTGATCCGATAACGGGAAACAGTTAGATCATGTGTTTCCTTCTCAGCCAATCAGAGGGCTTGTTTACATATTAGCGGCGGAGGGAATATAAAGAAAGGTTTTTTGCTAGAGTTTTATTAGTCTGTGAATAGAAATCAAGGAGTGAGAAGAAGAAGAACAGTTTGACTTTACTCATTTGGATATATATTTGTGTTGATGGCGATGAGTGGAATGTTTACCCTATTAGAAGTTGATAGTGGAGTTGATGATAATAGTACAAGAGCACCAAGCATTGCGGTGGAAATCACGAAAGGATCACGGCTTTGTCTGGAATGGGATGCAGTATATGCAAGATATGTGATATCCTTGAGCAAATTTAAAATGGAGGATCAATTATGTTTCGCCGCTAAAGTTGATATAGCACATGTGAATAGACTTCAATGTGCTTTAAGTGCATTGGTGAAACATATTGAAGACAATAAACAGTATCGCTGATTGTACATGCTCTGTATTATTGATATTGTTGTTGTTCTAATTATTCAATAAAATTGTTTCGAAATCGATAATGTTCCCTTTCTTTTCTGGTCAGGTTAGGCTAACGAATCAGGGTCAGTCTAGAGTCAGCGGTCAGAGTGAAAGGATTGAAAAATGAATAAATTTGAGAAAGAGAGAATTAGATCAAATCTAGTGTTTATGGAAAAACATTTGATTTTGGATGATGATTTTCTCGAGTTATCTCTTAAACGCAGGATATTCTCTTGTCCGGGAACACTTGACAATATAATGAGGAGTGATTCTCCCCCATTGGACTATCGTATGAAACTTTTAAAATGTGATTCAAATGCTTATAGTCAATTTATTGATATATTAATTGAAACAAAGCAGAATCATATTGTGGATATACTTTTGAAAATATTGCCAGTGGATTCAATGTAGATGGCTCCCCCATCATTCGAAGGAGGTAACGTCACAGAGCTACTCCTCTCTCCCCCCATTTCCCTCCACCTTGAATTTATCGAACGAAGAGGATCAGTTTCGTTTTAGCTGTGAGTGAGTTGACATCGGAAACCGAAAAATGTTCTATATATGTCCATTGTGTATGTACACTCTTGGCAGTTGGAATCAATGTGAGAATTGTACAATTATTGATGACTATAGTGAAAAGTGTAAATTATGTAATCCTTGTAAATTACATAGAGGCTATGCAGTACAAATTAAAGGATGTAATTCATGTCTTGAGGAGGTGTGTGACTCTCATCCTAGAGGGCACCTGTGCTCCAATTGTCACTATGATAAATGTGATCAGTGGGAGAATACTTACCCCGCTATGATTGGAAAGAATCCTAAACGTGATTTTAGTTTATTTCTACGAGATTGGTATCGTCGTGGATTTAAATTATTCTGGGAAGAGGAATCTGGTCTACGATTCAACTGTTGGGGTAACAAGACAATCTGGTTTCTACGTCATCGTTGTGATGACACCACCTACTATGACTATTAACCAAGTGATTTTTATTTGGCTGTGACGGAATGTGATTCACCATTTGAAAAGATTGTATGTGATATTGCTTCAAATAGACAGATTGAAACTCGTGAATTTCATAATATGAATGCAAATAGTATCATTGACTATACAAAGAGATATGACAAGAGTGAAGTTACATTGTACTGTAGAAAAAGTGACCCTGACTTTGCAGTCAATCAAGATCAATATACAGTGAATCCAAATGATTTACCAGCATTAGTGGTTCACGACAGTTGCCTATACATCGAAGATGAAGAAATCTAAAGTGAAGATTTAAAGACATTGTTGTATATATATGCATTTTATTAATAAACAAATTCACAAACATTTTTTAAGCACTTTACTCTTAGGGCACTGAAATCAATACTATATAGGTCTGAGAGGATATTTTCCACTAGAAAGTCATTCAGACGTGGATTGTCACTATAAATGTGGAGAAACTGCTTGTAAGTATAGCCGCGACATCGGAACACAAAATATAGTAGTGCATGGAAGCCGCAGCTTTTAGTCATTAGATCCTGCACCCTCTTCCGATTTTGAATAATAGTTTTCCCACAGCTCTCAATATAGTTGCTGATGTGAGGCGTGTAGAATGTATAGGGTAGACCAAGAGGATCAAAAAATTCAATCGTCTTCATTGTTTGAAAGATGCACAGCCAATGACCCGTCAGCACAGTCGACGGACTGCTATTAACAATAATCAAGGTATTGTTGACGCTTTGAATTTTTCCAAGATAGTCTGAGGGCAGACAATAGGATTTGTACTGGGACATGTAGGGGTCCATATTAAATACATTGATTATTTGACTGGTGTTCATGGCGCCAAGTCTAGTAGAACACTGCCTTCGGGAGTGATTTCCCAATAGGTTTCATATTGATTTAGTGAGATTAGTGCAATACTCTCAGCCAATGGGTCGGCAAATGTACACTCTAAACGCACACTCCCCGTACGTACTATACTCATATCCTGTGTACCCGACAAATCCAGTACAATGATACCATGTGTTTTAGCAAACATATCTTCGGTTATACCATTTTCAAATAGTTGCGAATCGTGATCTAGGGTTTGCATGGTCAACTCGTACAATGTTCTATAGGATTTATCAAAAGATAGATTGTAGAGTGGGATGCCGTTTACTTTGCACACAAGAGATGAAAGTCCAAACATCTCGAATTTATGTGGGCATTCAGTCCATGATCCTATTGCACTGGCGCTTTTTACAAAGGCCAAAGCCAATTTCGAGGGGATTTCGCCATTGATAAAGGATGAATCGGTGAAGGTGCGTGAGCCCATTGCAATATGACGTTGATTGGTGATTGTATGAGGAACAAGTAGTTTAATATTGTTGCCATTGGCTCTCAGTTTTTCCACGGCCAAAGCAACAGAACTGTTGTTTGCGTACATGAAGTATTGCCGAGGTGAGGGAGACACTTACATCAGGATTGGCAGCAAGTTCTTTTCTCAATATGAAATTGGAGGGTGCAAGCGTCAATTTTATATCCACTTTAACATTGGGCGGCAGCCATTGGGGTATATTAAATATTTCATGATATATTTTTCCAACTAGATGTAATTCACTAGTTGTAGCATTTTTAAGTGTATCTGTACTATCAGTATTAGTAATATATTCATATCCATTGGAGGCGCCTCTCAATTCCTTGTATGACTTGGGTGTCATCAGCATGAATTGCATATAGCTTGTATAGTTGGAGAGATTGTTGCTTGTGCTCACCAGCGTGCCATTGATGTAGACACTAATTTGACGAAATAAATTATGTAGTATACAATTTTCATAGGATATCCCATCGGCCCGAATTGGCATTGTATTATCGGATTTCCGGACTTTCATTTGCAAATCTATAAATGTTGAAGACATGTCCATAAAGTAGTCTTCATTGGAATAAATTTGAAAGTGGATATTATCGGAGAGGGGTTGTTGTGGATAAAATTGTTCATAGTATCCATGCTTGACACTCACATCAACATTTTCGGCATTGAATAGATTCAATGAGGCGGTGATTGAAGGTTGAGAATCCTTATGCGGTAGGTAGGACATTTTAGGAGAAGAAATCTAGTTTCGATCTGACAATTCTATTCTTCCTGGGGCTTCTGTTTACAGCACGTGTCGGCTTTTTCCTTCTTTTCTTTGACAAGAGGGATGATGTCTTTCGTTTCCGACCTGAGTGGAGACTGATGAGGGATGCATTGTTTCTTGACCTTTTTAAGCCTTTACCATTCTGTTTTAATCTCTCGCCAAGGGTTCGCGCACTGGACCTAAGATTTTCCGAAGCACTTTTTTTAAAATCCTTGCCAGAGCCCCAATCGTATAGTGTAGAGGATGCAAAATCTGTCGCAGCCGGTACAAGATATTTTCTTGCCAGTGGTAGTGAAGAGCGAAACAGCTTAGCAAACCAACTGCCAAGACCGTAGCCAGACATTGACGAGCGACCTTTGTAGTAGTCCATTCCATTGCCCTGTTGTCTTGGGCCAAGAGTATTAACATAGCAGTTAATATCAGGACAAGTGAATACCACTTTTTTATTAGACATCTTGCTGTTGTTGAACGATGGGTCGAAAATGGCATGTAATCACAGCCAAACCTTTTGAAATTGCTATTGGATCACCCAATTCGGTTCTTAGTGTTAACTGACAGAGTTCCAAATAGGAAGTGTTTACGGGAATATACTGAAGATGCTTTATATTATAGTGGTGAATATGTTCTTGATTGGTTTTTCGTTCAAGAACTCGTAGGAGGGGAACATTTGAATTACCAACTCGAGATGTTTCCACAAATGAAGCGTAGAGAAATATACAGGTGTCTGTGGAGAAGGCAGGCGGATAGTCAGCAAAAATGAAATTAGTGTTTCCGGCACTTTTACCATTGATTATATTGAGCTTAAAGCCAAGAACATCCTTTAGATTATCGTTGAGAATAACCTTTTCACTGGCAATAGGTGAACTAATGTAGATCTTGCCCTCCTCCTTTGAATAGTTGAAATGAAAAGCCCCCTTTTTACGAGCGGAAATTCTTTTATTGATAGTACGACATAAATCATTCATACAGGTGAGTTCCTCGTAGGGTAATTCAATATATGGATATTCCATCCAATTGATTTTTTGAATTTGTTCTTGATCACCTGTTGGTGGCGGCGGCCAATCATAGGGTCTAATTTTTATTTCATATTTACGATCCTTTCTCAGGATGTCATAGGTATTTTTGAGAATACAGTCGACAAGAGCCACTTCATACTTTCTATTGTCGTCGAATTTGATGGTGGGGGAGAGTTTCGTCCAAAAATCACTTGTTCTATTCAAGTCATTGTAGAGAGGATCAGAAACATTGGACATGAAAGTCACATAGAAATCATTGGGCATTGTCAATATCTTCAGCACTGACCCAAGAATCAAAATCTGAGTTGTATCCTAGCCAGCGAACAAGCAACTGTCTCTTGCCATGGCGTGTACGACTCTTTAATATCTTTTCAATTTGATAAATTTCACTAGTGTTTCTAACTTTTTGCAGTTCATATTCATAAAAACCGCCGAGAATCTCGTCGTCTTTGGTGTCTCGCAGCCGATAAGTTATGGGCTCGGTGTCCAGAATTTTGGACACTTTAAAAAGTTCAGTGCTCCATAAATAATTCCCTTTTTCAAAAATATTGTTGGTTCTATTAATTCGAACAGTATCACCAACATTGAATTTCTTCTTCTTTTTCTTCTTCTCATTGCCATTGGAGTATTGCTTTAGAAAAGCATCAAATGTATTTTCATTGTAGTGAACATCCGTTGGTGTAGAGTTGGACAGAGATCGATGGGGTCGATGGTTGCATATCTGCATGATTTTATCTAAATCATGAATAAAAGCCGGTGTATTTTTCAATGTGCAATATCTTGAAATTAATAGACGAATCGTTCTTATTAATCGTTCAGCCAATGCAGCCTTTATCGGACTGTGACTATGATAAAGTGTTGTATTATATTTCAAAAGAACCTTTTGCACATGGGGATTAACAAATTCACTGCCACGATCCGATTGAATTTTTCTATACGAATCCTGTTCTAGAATACTTTCAATGGCCCGAGCAACTTCAACACCTCTCTTTGACCGCAGTGGAATGGCATAGGCATAGCGACTAAAGATACTGATTGCCACCAGAATATATTTGTAGGGTGCATTGTGACGTTGTTGAAGTGCGTCTAAAGTTAAAAGATCCATTTGCATTATATGCAGAGGGAAAAAGGCTTTAGTTTGTCGATATTGTTTACTGCGAAGCCTGTGATTTCGATGCAATGTGTAACTCGCTTCATTTTCTAGATACTCTTTTGCATTTTTCAATGTGGTGGTGGTGCCGGAGACAGCTTTGGAAAGCGTTTTGGGAGAACTTAAACTTCCCACCTCGCCAATATTTTCATAGACACCTTTCAAAACTTCATCCATTTTGAGCGTAAACACGTAGTGTAATGTCCACTCCCCTTTTGCACACTGGCGGGCGAATCAATTCGTCTTCGCTTTTGACTAGCAGCCACAGGTGTTGTAAAATCATTGCTGCTGCTGATAGTATCCTCAAATATTGAATCTTCTTCTTTTTTAAATGGTGTTGTTGGAGGAGGACTATATTCTCTTAGTTTCTTTAGAATTTGCCTATTGCCAATAAGACTTTTGGGAAAGTTTATTGCACACAGAAAGGTATATGGATTATCGTCAAAGGATAAGAGTCCTTTACGATTCGTCACCATATCACAAATTAAATCAACTAGATTATAACTTTTTCCCTGAATTATAATTCGTTTCCCTGTGCTCTCGACTTGAACTTGATGTTCACCAGCAATTTCCAACATGAGATAAGATAATACTCTTTTACTCTGTTCTCGATAGGTCAATGGCAATAGGTTTCCAATTTTCCATACAATCGAATTCAATTCCTTCTCCTTTGATGCTGCTGCAGAATCTTCAGGAGATGTTTCATGTTTAGAGGGATCAGTGGTGACGGTGACGGTGGCAGGTCTCTCACGATATGGTTTATGTTTGTCCACACGTCGCAATGCATCTTGAAGTAAAAGCAGTTTTTTGTCGTCGGCAATATTCTCATCGTTAATGAATTTGCTTAGATTGTCTTCAAAATGTTCGATGGGCGAGAGGACAAGTTCAAATGGTGTCAATTTATAGGGTTTTGCCATTCTCTCTCTCTCTCTAGAGAAAACTGTTTACAAGTCCTGCAATTATCGGTAGTAAAAGTGTGAAGAAGCTACCGCCTGCTTGAAGGAGCCGTTTTCTTTTAAATTTTTGTCCCTTGTTTTTACAAGCCAAGGCGCGTACAGTGGAACGATGTTGCTTTGTCTGTTGTCTAACACCTTCTGGCAGTTGAACATTGCCCTCAGTTAAATTTAAACAAAGTTCAGATATTAGATTAATGAAATCATTGTCAACCCCATGTTTGAGTATAGCCTTCCTAAGCAATGGTTTTGAAGTGCTTAAAACGGAAAACAGATGCCGTTGTTCGTGTAGTTTCTTCAGTGTCATAATGGTGACTAATAGTCTTTTCTACTGTTCACCGGAAGATATACTGTAATTTCATTGTTGAAAATGTCGGTGACTACACGTAGATCCTCGGGCGTGCTCTGATTAAGATCCAGCAAAATGTAACCGTAGGGCTTGCTAGTCGCCTGAGTGTACGCTGACAATAGAAATTTAGGGGCGCCGGGGTATATCTGCTTATTGAGAGTTATGAGCGAGCTAGAATCACGAACGACTCGATAGATAATATAGACGGTGCAATTCAAAGCAAGGGTTCGCATACATTTGCTCTGATGAAACAGATTGTGTAGAACTAGGGTAACGGAAATGTGTTCATGATGGGAGCGAACGGTGAACAGTTGTAGCATTTCCTGTGAGAACTGTTCAATGGATTCAGCCAAATCATCAATAATCAACCACGAGTTCGATTCAATACTATTGAAAACATCAAGTCCTCGTATGAATTGTATTGGTATGGTTGTGGCAATAGCTTTTATTTTATCATAGGACTCCTGCCAAATACTATAGCAATAGTAGATTTTTTTCGGCTTCTTCAAAAACATTTTATCACAATTTTGAATTATTCTAGTTAAAAGCGTTGTTTTCCCCGACATTGAGGGACCACACAGAAACGATCTGAAGGGTGTTTTAGATTGATACATGCTGCTGTTGGGGACAACAGTCGGACTACAACTAACTGTAAATCATGTGTGCTCAATGAATAAGTAGTAGCAATAATTTTCCCCATGGATCTATCTATTCAAGAACAACAACAAAAAAAACAATATTACATGGCAGCATTTATTTCGACACTGCATGAAAACAAATATTTGCAGTCAACATGAACTGCAACGATAAAAATAACACAAGAACAATTGACAAAATTTCTCCGGTGGTCAAAATGAAAACTCTATTTGCAGTCAACATGAACTGCAATGATAACACTTTATAAATAAAACACTAATTGTCTTTAAACACTTTTTGTCTTTAAACACTTTTCTGTACAAAAAAAAACACTTTTTATGCATCATCAACTTAAACACTTTTCTGTACAACACTTTTTTTTTTGGTCAACTTAAACACTTTTCTATACCTGACAACACTTTTTGTACAACAAAAAAAACACAGAAAATACAACAGACACTTGCAGGGAAACGCTAGAACTAGTAGCACAGTTGAGCATTATGAATTTAAAGGTGTGTGGGATCCCCCCCCCGGGGGCCGCGGGGACCGAAGGCCGGCCGGCCCTGGGCGGGGACCCCCCCCTGGGCGGCCGCGGGAAGGGACCCCCCTCCCCTCCTCCCGGGAGCCGCGGGGGCGAAAAAGAATAGTTGTCGTCACTGCTACTGCGGGTTAGGTTAGTGGTGGTGGTGGATGAGGTTGGGTTAGATGAACAGTTGAGTTAAGGTGGTTAGATTGGGTGCTTGGGTTAGGTTAGTTAATTTATGTACAGGTTGAGTTAAGGTGGTTAGATTCAGATTAGGTTAATTTATCCAGACCAAGTTGATTGCGATAGTCAATGCATTCAACTCGATCTGAAATACGGTAGTGACCGTGGGGTAGGACACTCACACCGTTCTCGAGCACATAGACCTTGTCGGATATACACGACATTGCATTCTTTTCCACTCTCACAGTATAATTTCTATACTGTAGAGAGCGAATTGCAAGCACTTGTGCTCTTGGCACTAGGCTACTTTCTACACAGTCTCTGTACACGCTCATGTTGAAATTGCTCTTTACAAAGTGTGTAGGCACCCCTTTACACGCCTTCTTTTCTTCCCCACTATGAGTTTCTACGCAATAAACTTTGGGGCCCGGGAACACCCCCCGGGATATCAAATCACTCCCCGTCTCTGATTTTAACATTAATAGTTGGTTTGGGGCTTGACGTTTCACCAGCTCGGGGTAGAGTGATGGATTCCAGTTGGTGAAATCCATCCGCGAGCTGATGTGCACCCCCTTTTGCAAATCACCCAATAAATCCAAATCTTCAGTCCCATTTACCTTTAACAGCAGAGAATCTGTATCCCCATAGTAAACTTGAACCTCCCCCTCCCGTGGCCATTGCACCTTGCACACATTGTAAAAGAACGACAACATGAGCTTTTTGGAAATTTCTAGTACTGAACTGCCGCCTGCAATATTCTTGTTCAGTACCACATTTCGCTTTCGCCTGTGTAGAAGAACCATGCCGGCCTCTATGCTCGTGAACGATGTAAAATTGGGGTCGGCAATAATTCGTGCACACTCTAGAGGGTCAGTCACGACGTCGCAGCGAGATCTATTACGAACGCTTTCACACATTTTGCCAAACGCTGAATTTAGAATGAGCTTATACATTTCCTTCTCCACCTTTGAATTTGCCTTAGAGCGTTTATCGACAAAGGTGTCGATAAACGTTTTCAAGTAGGGTCGCTGATTGAACTGCAGGACCCTGTGTATTTTGGTGATCTTGAAGCCGTTGCTCACCATCCAGTGCAAAAGCACATGGTGAACAACGATATTCTCCTTAGGGTCCAAATCAGCAATCAGTTTCTGTTTGGAGGGAGTCCAGTGCATCCCCATATCCTCAACCAACGAACGATTGTAGGGGCTCAGAGAGTCCCTGCTCACCGGCCGATTGATACAGGGAAAGACAAAATCTTTGACTGAGTCGTGAAGCGCCAGTGGAATGTGACCATCAACTTCAAAGAACCATCCTTGTGGCCCATTGTCCTCGACGGTGGTAATGTCGGGGAACTCACAAGGATTCTCAAGCTATTGATAGTTCCCACACGGCAAAGAGTAGTTGGACATTGCCGAGGGGTACAATGAGTTCATGTCCAAGAACACTGCATTTGACTTTGCACCGGTGCTTTGTCCGCTCGGATCGGTTGATAAGACGCGGTCCCCATGAAAAACATACCCTCCCCTCATTGAACGCTCTACAAAAAGGTGCTGATCTATGTCAGTGATTAGGCCTATTTCCTCCCTGCTAATTTTTAAAATTAAATCCATCACTAAATGGGGTGTAGAAAAATAATAACCTATATCTAACCCGAACTCTGAATAGATCTGGTCTGTGTTCTTACAGACTATATCCAACAAAGTTAGAACGTCACTGGCCAAGTACAGTCTACAATAATCCCACCCATTTTTACAATCCCCCTTGGACCACACCTTCTTGGCAAACTCATACTCCTCGGCTGTGCATTCACTGTTGGTCAGTGAATTGTAAAAAGCTTCAATTGGAGGTAGTTTCTCCTCACTTAAGCGAGCGCCAGAGCAGTAATAATCGTATGCGTATATACCTTTGCAGGTCAACAGGTCATACATTTCACTGTCTGGAAAGTGCTGTTTAAGCAAGGGAAAGCTATCAAAATTGTCGCTTTTTTGCACTTGAATCAATTGACTCAATGCCTTGGGGAAAAAACTAAAGGAATCTAAAAACCTGATTTTATTCCAGCACGTATGCCCATTATCCACTGCCTGCCATTTCAGCTCGAGAAGCAGCAACTTCTCAGCTGATTTGGGAATTATGTTATAGGTAAATGAACTATTTACCCATGGACAATCTACTCCCCCTCCCTCCCTGTGCATACGTGCCAGTGCCGGTAAAATAAATTTCAAATCATAATTGGAATTATGAATAAAAACAGGGATAAAAAACTGCTGGCTAACATTTAAATTACACGATTGATGCGCAACTCCTCTAAAATTACTACCCCCCGAGGATATTTCCTGCCACAAATGGTCATGATCTCTAACTTTCCCCCTCCCCCCACGTTTCCCTTTAGTCCCCTTATCCCCTCCTCTGCAAACTCCCCCTTACAAACCCAACATATTTTTTGATTTTTAATCGCGAGACGATCCTCTGCAGACAACACCATTGGATAATGCGTATTTCTCAAACGAGAAATAGCACCATTAGCCGTGCCAATCAGTTTAGTCAATGCCTTGTCCATGCACTCAGGTCCCTCATCCAATGTTTCAACTATTTCTAACAACTGCATGGTGTTAGAATTGTCTCTTTGCGCGTGGGCGTAGGACACTGCAATAGCCTGATGTTCTTTGACTCGGTTTGGATATTGGGGGTCATTCACCTCCACCAACTTAGCTTCACAGTCTAAAGATATTTTGTTGCACTGGAGAAGGGTGTTTTGAAAATTTTTGAAGCGTAGAATGGCCCTATCCCCTGAAACCGTTTCCACTGTCTGATGGCCGTGGCGGCTACAATGCCTCATGTGATTTTGTAACTTTAGTTCAGTCCAAAATCTAGAGAGGCATGTTGGACAGTAGAAACGTACCCCTCGCCCCTTTTTACCCTCCCCCAGAACTCTACTATTGTCAGTGATAGGGTTAAAATGACCGATTGTGTTCGGTTGACTAGGTGGTGTGTAAAGCAACCAAACCCAGTGTTTAACCAAATCAACTGAGGGACCCCTTACGGGGAAGACCACCCCCTTCTTTTTTAAACGAACCCCATCTTCAAATTCTGTTTCGTATTGTACCACAGTAACGCCAATATTTAAGTGGGCATTAGCCCTTTCAAAAATATCAATAGATCTTAGCGTTACTGGGTATTTCCCCTCTAAACAAGAAAAATCTACAATGGGGAAAGTGGACCCTTC
This sequence comes from Artemia sinica, assembly GCA_027921565.1. NCBI lineage: Eukaryota > Metazoa > Arthropoda > Branchiopoda > Anostraca > Artemiidae > Artemia > Artemia sinica. Next base: position 7,405,042 of record CM051271.1, on the reverse strand, counting down.
CTTCCCATGTACAGCCCAGTGATCTAAATTCTTCTTGGTAGCGTCCCGAGCTAGAGGCTCGAATGCTGAGATGAGGAAAGCATATCGGAAACACTTTTGATCTGTTTCAAAACAAATCCGCTGGACACCACGACAACCTACTAGATCAGGATTATAATTTAAAATAGTATCCCTTTCATATCCCCCACCAGCCCCCCTCTTAAAATAAAATCTTTCTTAATTTTACAAATATTTACGCTTAAATTTTCAACAAAAAGAACTAGAGATCCACTACCGTTTTCATTAAAGTTCTCGAGATGCGTTATAATTTGATCGACCCAATCTAAGAAAGCACCCTCAAAATTTTACAAATTTGAATAAACCAAACGCATCTCGGAATGTATAAAATGATAGTAAACCTCGCTTTTTCCCTCATTTAAATAAAACACTTTTAGAACAATGGAGACCTTAATTGAATCCCTACCCCCCCCACAACTGAATTTGATTCTCCAGAAGTGCACGAATTTTGTCTACATAGTTGTGTACAATTTCTATAGGGTCAAAAACAAAATTACCACACAAAAGCGAATTAAAAGGATCACCAAACGTTGCAGTGAAAACAACTATATTATTTAAAATTCTGTTGGACAGCTGAAAGTCCGGGAGAGTTGTACCCCCCTCCCCCTCTCGTATATTACCCCCTCCCCCAAGCTGTTCAACAATATCTGGCAAATGCTCCACTTCAGTTGTTCGAAGTGGAGTCGTTATGGTATCGGAGGTTGGAGGGTTCCCTGTTAATTCCCGGGTAAAATCGTCTAAAATTTGCAATGTGTTTGGACTCAAGTCTACCAGCTCAACTGCGCTATAATCAACATTTAAAAAATCACCTAAAAACTCGTCAATATTATCTGGAATTTGATGTAAATCATCCCATAGTGAATTGTTGGGGAGCTCCACATGTGCATCTTCTTCTCCTTCTCCAACTGACGAGCAGGGGGGAGATGGTGAGTATGGAACCAGGACAACCTGCAAATGAAAAAATAGCTTATTTCAAAGTGTTCAAATCATCCCCTACTGTTTTTAAAATTTGGATTATTATTGCTTAATAACATTTGGTTAATACAACTTAACGACAATCAAAGATATGACATAGAAGGCGACAATTTGTTCAAATTTTTTTTTTTTTTTTCGCGGCACTTTCCCGCAGCGCTTCTCTCAGCGCTTCCCGTGGCTTTTCCCTGGCCCGTGGTGCTTTCCTGCGGTGCCTCCCTGGCCCGTGGCACATCCCTGTGGTGCTTCCCTGGTCCGTGGCGCATCCCTATGGCGCTTCCCTGGCCCGTGGCGCATCCCTGTGGCGCTTCTCGGGCCCGCAGCGCTTCCCGCAATGCTTCCCCGCCCCACAGCGCTTCTCGAACCCGCGGCATATCTTATATTAGTATAAGATATTTACAATCTAAAACATCGCATGACATAGTAGGTTTTGATTTTGTTCAAACAATTCCTCCAAATAAAATTTCATATTAATACTCTTTATCTGCTCTGTGGAAAAAAAAAACATGATTTGAAAAGGATAGCCATCTCCTGTCATGATACACAACTCATTCAGATATAAAGTTTTTTTTTTTATAATATTTGTAGAGGCAAGGTGAACCATTCGTTTATATCGCAATAGAAATTACCAAACCTTACTATGACCAGAATATAGTGCCTTTTTTGGCTTCACTAATCTAATTTAGCAAAAGGGAGAAAACATGACATAGTAGGTTTTGATTTTGTTCAAACAATTCCTCCAAATAAAATTTCATATTAATACTCTTTATCTGCTCTGTGGAAAAAAAAACATGGTTTGAAAAGGATAGCCATCTCCTGTCATGATACACAACTCGTTCAGATATAAAGTTTTTTTTTTATAATATTTGTAGAGGCAAGGTGAACCATTCGTTTATATCGCAATAGAAATTACCAAACCTTACTATGACCAGAATATAGTGCCTTTTTTTGTCTTCACTAATCTAATTTAGCAAAAGGGCGAATGCATGCACTTGACGTGATTCAAAAGGGAGAACATTATATTTCCTTTGGGGAGAAAAAATCTTTCAATATTCCCGCTGAGATATACTCTTACGCAGTGTTCGAAAATGTTGCATGTGGAAAAGGCCTATAAAAGTTGGATGAAATCGATAGATATTTCTATAACTAGAGGTAAAAATGCTTACATTTTTATATCTCGGCTGCACTTGGGTGCCAGATGGCCCGGGTAGCGAGTGTTGGAGGGTGGACGGAACGGCGTCGCTATGTTCCTGTGCGACTGGGTCGGCTATTTCACGATCTTGCATGGATGAGCCGGCAGGGTTCTCCATATTATAAGAAGCCATCCATTCTCTTTTCGGTTTTTGACCGGACTGTATGGTGGCTGCCTCGTCCACTTTTGCTTTCTTGGGTGGAGGGGGTATGCATTCTTCACAATTGTCCTTAAAAAGAAGAGAAAAAATTAGTATCTAAATAATTTGCCCCCTTTTTTTACAGAAAGAAAGTTAGTACCCTCATCCATGCAATTTTGTTTAGTTTATCACTAAGAAAGCAAAAAGTAAAAAAATTTCGTGAAATATACTAATTGCATCCTTTTTGAATCTGAGAATTACGGTCCACTGAGCCGTTCAAAAGCCGGCCTAGTTTGTATATTTATCACACCCCCAGAAAAAACAGCCCACGGAAAATAACCCCACGGAAAATATCCCTGAGAAAAGACATGGAAAAATACCCCCTCCCCCACCACCGAAAGATATCGCATCCTTTTGAATCTGAGAATTACGGCTCACTGAACCGTTCAAAAGCCGGCCTAGTTTGTATATTTATCACACCCCCAGAAAAACAGTCCACGGAAAATAATCCCCACGGAAAATATCCCTGAGAAAAAGACATGGGAAAATACCCCCTCCCCCCACCGAAAGATATCGCATCCTTTTGAATCTGAGAATTATGGCTCACTGAACCGTTCAAAAGCCGGCCTAGTTTGTATATTTATCACACCCCCAGAAAAACAGTCCACGGAAAATAACCCCCACGGAAAATATCCCTGAGAAAAAGACATGGGAAAATATCCCCTCCCCCACCACCGAAAGATATGGTAAAAATGCTATTCAATTTACACAGCAACGTAAAAAAATTTCGTGAAATATACTAATTGCATCCTTTTTTGAATCTGAGAAAGAAGAATTACGGCTCACTGAACCGTTCAAAGGCCGGCCTAGTTTGTATATTTATCACACCCCCCAGAAAAACAGACCACGGAAAATAACCCCACGGAAAATATCCCTGAGAAAAGTCATGGAAAAATACCATGGTTAATTAACAATAATCCCTCTTTTCACGCGAAACTGTTTTTAATTCGATGGGAAAAACTAACCTTCTCAGGGAAACCTTTTGGTTAAAGCCGCTATCCAAATTCTTGTTTATTTATCAAAGCCGGATGTACTTTAAAGGGGCGTCAGTAATTATCAGCTATTTAAATCATTGCGAGAAATCTGTAAGTCAAGCCATAGCGGACAGTATATTAAGGGAATGACAGAAAGTTGACAGTTGCTTTTAGATAAGATACGGAATTTATCAAAAACAGAATTGTGGTCGTAAACAGAGGGGGAAGGAAGGATGGGGTTTACGTAACGAAAAAAGAGCGTATTTTACGCTTTTTATCGAGTATAAACATCATATAGTGGCGTTTGTATAGGGGGGGGGGGGGTTACCCGAATATGGTAGAGGGTGACCCCGGAAAATAATTTTGAAAATAAAACAGAACTTACATGGTAAATTGTAGTTGCCAAGACTTCAACTTCATCAATAGTATCCATTCTAGTTGTTTGAACTGTGTTCTGGAACTTTCTGATAATTTAATCACATTGCATGCCCGTTATATACGAAATCTCAAGGGCGAATTGTTATGTAACGGGAAAATCATATGTAAGCACGTCTCTGATTGGCTGAGAAGGAGGATGTATCCGACTCGATGATTGGCTGAGAAGGAAACACGTGATCTAACTGTTTCCTGTTCCAGGACACCTTGACATTCACCCCTAGCATGCACTTGTCCAAAACAACAATAATAAATAAATCCCTCAGGCCTAAAGATTAAAGAAACCTTAATGTTTCTTAATTCCCCCCTTCGTGAATCAATAATTCCCCCTAGCGATTATGTAAATCAAGTTCTCAGGCCAGGCTAGCCAAACAACAATGAAGCCATGTTTGTTTCTTAATTTCCCCTTCGTGAATCAATAATTTCCCCTAGCGATTATGTAAATCAAGTTCTCAGGCCAGGCTAGCCAAACAACAATGAAGCCATGTTTGTTTCTTAATTTCCCCTTCGTGAATCAATAATTTCCCCTAGCGATTATGTAAATCAAGTTCTCAGGGCAGGCTAGCCGAGAAAAACATCAAATAAATCGATCTTGAAGGAAGAGGTCATTGAGCCCATTACGTAATCTTTCTCCCTAGGGACTCTGTGACCATATTGTTTCATAATTCCCCCACGCTCGTGAATCAATAATTCCCCCATCGATTATGTAAATCACCCCGCATGTCATTCGCACGTGGCCAAACAACAACAGATCGATTGAGCTTGACACACCCCCCTCATTAGACTCGATCGATAATCCTTGAATAAATTATGTCCCGTCAGCATTAAACTAAATTGTAGATGGCAGCAGGGGTGAGGGATCGGAGTCGGACCCCCCTCTCTACTGACTTGAATGCATTCTGGAGGCCTATCTAGACTGGCATATTGGCTGCAATTATTTTAGTATTTTGCCAGTTTTCCCGCTCCCATTTTAAGTCAGAAGATAAATAAACATAAAGAAGATAAAGGTTATTGATACATAATATGCAGACAACATATTCATTAGTTTTGAGAAACTTGTGAAAAACGAAAAAAAGGGTAAGAATAATCAAAAAGATAACATGATTTGTAACCATTTTAATTGTAACCTTTTTTTTACAAGTTTTGCTTAAAGCATCAATTAGTCCCTTTAAAAAAGACAAAAGACCAGGTTTTGAGGGTTTTTGTCCTATTTGTCTTGCTCCTTTATTCTTGAAACTATATAAAGGGTATTTTGCAGATTGACTAAAGGATATAATCCCACAACTCACTGACCTGAGGTATTTCAAAAACCTTAAATTCATTCCTTCTTACCATTACCTTGTTTTTCCTATTGATAACATTGGGAAAATTCTTGAAAAACCTAATTCTTTGCTAAATTTAATTTCCATCAATCTTTAAAAATCAGTTGAGCTTGTTAGTAACAGAAATTTATGGCCAGCCCTATGATCATTCTCAATGACATTGCAAATGATGTTTCGGAATTAGATATGACAGTAAACCTTTTTCAATTGTGAGGGCTATACAAATTGTGTAAAATACTTTTAATTTTTCTTAATATATTTTGTTTACTTAAGGTAACAAGAAAGAAAAAAAAGAATGAGAAATGTTTTCCTTCTATTTTGTTATCAGAACAGTAATTAGATAACTTACCATTCTTAATATCAGAAGCTTCTGATAGAGTGATATTTTCAGCCATATTTTGAATTAAAGGTGAGTCAATAAGAGATTCTTCCAATACACTTAAAGTCTCTTAAAAGATGTAGACTACCACTAACAACGCTCGAAATCTGTCTTCCCTTTTACACAGGATATCAAACGCAAAGGACCCCTAGAAATTAGGCAATCTATAATAACTGATGTTGAAAACTGTAAAGCAAAAATTATATTAATAAAGAAAAGGGACAAGGTTCAAAAGATTCAAGAGTCAAAACCATACGAAATAATGTTCGTTTTTCATCTTTCTTTCATTGAGAAGAGGTGGAAATAAAGATTAAAAAAAGGTATTTGTAAATTTAACCAAATTTCTTTATATATATATATACATATATATATATATATATATATACATATATATATATATATATATATATATATATATATATATATATATATATATATATATATATATATATATATATATATATATATATATATATATATATATATATATATATATATATATATATATATATATATATATATATATATATATATATATATATATATATATATATATATATATATATATATATTATGCAGATATTTATTCATTGAAATCTAAATAATTTTTTATTCATTAAAGTTATAAAAAAGAAAACATTTCAAATCTATTTTTCAGCAAAGCGCAATTATGTTCAGGCCTTGATAGGCATATGGGTTGTGAGCCTAAGTATTGTTACTTTCTGCTTCCTTTGAGTTTGACTTGGTTGTTTATTGTAATTTCTACACGTTTTGGGTATCATTCATTTATTGATGCTGATTTGTGGTAGTTTTATGCTTGGTAGATTATTTGATTCTATTTTTGCTTGCTTTTGGTTTAATCAAGTTCTTTACTTTTCTTTGAAAAACTTTTTTTGTGGAAAAAGTTTTTCTAATTGATTTCTTTTCGTTTTATATTGACATAGTCTTTTTCAGGGAAAAAGAAAATAATAGTTTAAATCCTTTAGTTTTTTCTCTTTAAGAATTTATGGTTTGGCCTGCTGTTTGTATGCTGGAGAAACTTTTTCAACAATTTTTAGCAACATACACCCTTTCGAAAATCGTGACACAAATAGTAGTGTTTTATTTAGTTTTATACCTCCTCTAGTCAACCTAAAAAATAATAACGATTCCAAAAAAAATATGTCTTTGCTCTTTAACAGCCTGGATACACTTACACTCTTTTGATTTAGTTGAATTTTAATAGCAGAAGTAGTAATAGAAATAGCGCAGAAATTTGAACCTAATATCCTCAGTCGTTCTTTGGATATTGCTGAGATGTCTCATTGGCTTTAATTTTAAAGCAACATTAAGTTTTTAAGCATAATGGACAAATTACATAATTGAGGGGAGTTGATCTACCCAATAGCCCTAAAGATATAGTTGCTAGACAATTCAGTTATGCTTAACAAAATGGCTGTCTTGAAGTTTCGATTGGAAGTGTTAAGAAAATTATAGGCTAAAGAGAAGGGCTAATTGCCCTCCAATCCCTTTTGACTCTTAAAAAGGGCAGTAGAACTTCCAATCAAATTAGCTCCTTTAAAATATCAATGAAATTACCAGCTAGAATAGAGCAGAACTACCTATGATATTACTAATATACCCTTTTAATACCTGCATGCATACAGTTTTTTCGTTTTATTAAAACTTCCCCTGAACGTTCCCTAACAGTTTCAACTATTTGCCCTTAGTGTCACTAGTTACAGTAGCGGTAGAAGTAGTATTAACAGTATACACATAGTGTCTTTTGGCTAGTTCAAAATCCACCATAACTTACCCTGAAAAGTCTTACTTAAATAATATGAGCAATTACTATGATATTGCTTTGTCACCCTTTTGACAATCTATGTAATCATAGTTTGTTTTGATTTAGTTCAACATCTGAATAAATATTCCTTGAAAGCTTCACCTTAACATTGATAGTTTGTGTAGTAGCAATAGTTGTAGTAGCATTAGTAGCAGTATGCACACAGCACCTTTGGTTTTTTTCAACATCCCCTTCAAGAGACAATGAATATTGCAACTGAATACCATCAACTGTTCTGAAAGTATTGCTGATATGTCCTCTTGACAACCTATGTGGGCATAGCGTGTTTCGATTTAGTTCAATACAGTTCTAATAATGCCCAAAAGTTTTACCTTAATACCCTTAGCTGTAGTAGCAGTAGCACCAGTAGTTATAGCATTAGCAGTAATAATGAAAGTGGCAGTAGCAGTAATTTTAGGAGTAGAAGCATTAGTATTATGATGCAAATATTGTCTTTTGGTTATTTCAACACTCCCCACAACAAGCCTTGTATGTTTTAATTTAAAACACAAAATTGTTCCTAAGATATTGCTGATGCGCCCTTTTGACAACCTGCATACAGAAGGCATGTTGTGATTCAGTTTACCTTCCCCCTTAAAAATTTCCCCTTCATACCCTTAGATAAAGTCGTAATAGCAGTCATAGCAGTAGTATTAGTACTAAACTTAATGCAATTAGCCATGGCTATGAGGTTCTTTCGATAACCTGTATATCATATACTTCTAGAAATTTTTCTCTTAATGCTCTTAGCCTTACAAGTATTTCCAATAGAAGTAGTAGTTGGGGCAATATTAATAGTAGTAGTAGAACTAGTAAACATACAAGTGGTAGCTGTAGTAGAAGCAGTGGGAACATATTGCCTTTTGGTCAATTGGTCTTCCCCTTTAAGCATTCTCTGAGAGCTCTAACTTAATACACACATCAATTCTTAAGATATGCTCTTTTGACAATCTAAATGCACATAGGGTCTTTTTTTAGTTCAAATTTGCAGTCGATATTCTCTCAAATTTTACCATCTTAGGCTTATCCTTAATATTACTAGTATCACAGTAGTTGTGGGGGTACCAACAGGAGTAGTTGCAGTGCTAGTATTGTATTTGTAATAGTAGTAATAGTAGCAGCAGCAGTATTAATAGCCATAGTAGCATGTACATCCTGCCTTTTGGTTTCTTGAATATCCCTTTCATGATGCCCTGGAAGTTTTACCTTGGCATGGAATGCTGCTCCAAAAAATATTGCTGAAGTGCACTTTTAACCTACTTTTGACACTATTTTCATTTTAATACTCAAAGCCTTACAAGTTCTTACAACTTAAGTAGTAGTTGGAGTAGTTTAGTAGCAGTAGTAGTAAAGGTAGCACTAGTAGTAGTGCTAGTAGTGACATGTGTCTATTACCTTTTTGTCAGTTAATCTTCCCCTTTAAGTATTCTCTGAAAGTTCCAACTTAATACCCAAATCAATTCTTGAGATACACCCTTTTGACAATCTACATGCATATAGTGTTTGATTTAGTTCAAATTTCCCCTCAACATTCTGTCAATTGATCACCTTCATATGCGCAGCCATAATTGTTCTACTGTCATAGTGGTAGCAGTAGCAGTAGGAATAGTAGAAGCAGTAACAGTGTATTATTATTAGTATTCATGATGCCCTGAAGTTTCCTCTTGTCACTACAAGCTGTTCCAAAAACATTGATGATAAGCTTGTATCAGCAATCCCTATGCACATAACATGATTTGATTTAGTTCAACTTTCCCCTCAACGTTTTGTCATATGTTTATTTCAATATTCTCAGCCTTAGTAGTACTCACTACAGAAGTAGTACTTTTGTCACAGTTGTGGTAATAGTAGTAGCAGGAGAAGCAGCAGTAGTTGTAGTAGTAGTAGCATGCAAATATTGCCTTTTGGGTCAATTTATCATATCATCTCCCTCATCATTTTCTGAAAGTTCCAATCACTCCTGACTTACACCCTTTTGACAACCCATACACACATAACATGTTTTGATTTAGTTGAACAATCCCCTGAATATTCCCTGAGACTCACCTTAATGTCCTTTGTATTTTAGGAAAATAGAAGTCAAACATGCATACCTTTTCTCAATAACATATACAATATGTAAACAATGAGCAAATTGCCTAACTTACTGCCCTTGCCCTGAGGTCTCGGGAGGGGGGGGGGGATGTTGACATTCCCAAACGCGTGATTCCTAAACTATTCAACAATGCTGAAAAAAAATGTCTCAAAACATTTCGTGGAAGGTTTTCTTTTGGGACACGATGAGTGGGAGGGGTGGTGGTGGTTGCTCTCAAACCCCTTTTGACTCTTAAATAGGGAACTAAAACTTCCAATTTTCAACCAAATGAGTCACCTCTAAAATTCATATAACCATCCCTTTCCATAAAAATCTTAAATGCCCCCAGGGCATAACTTAAAACCCTTGCCCTTGCTCTAGTGGTTTGTATCAATCCCAAAAGCCTTGTTATATAATCTTTGGACTATTCTAAATATCACATATACCAAATTATCATGAAAATTAAATTTTTGGGATGTATTGTTATCAAATTCAATTTTCAGAAGTTTCTGTTATAATTATTGTTGGTTCCTTTAGTCTTATGGTTATTTATTACAAAATGTGATATCTTTACACTTAAACTAATCACTCAAAATTAACAACTTATCTAGAACAAAATATAATAAAGAAAGGAAAATTAAAAATTTGCCTTTAATGACTCCCTTTAATACTGCTTGTGTACTTTTAAAGTATCCCTGATTGACTCCATTGCTGATTTCTTAATGGTCAACATCAATAACTAACTCAATAACAATGTCAATAACAGCAGAGTCAATAAATCCTCCATTTGCCAGCCAGCAGGAACTCAAATTGCCCCAAACAAATCAATTAAAACACTAAAACAAAACTTAAATATCAATCTCAATGAGAAAAAACAAGATCTGATACTGCTCTGAAAATTAGTACTAAAATAATAATTAATTATATTTATCCATTTTTAATAAAATAAAATCATAAAATTCAAATTCATTTATTTTGTATTAAATTCATTTATTTATTTAATAAAATTCATGAATGAATTTAATAAAGTTCATTCATTTTTCAATATCATTATAAATTACTTACTATTATCAGATACACATGGACACAAATGAACCAACAACAAAACAAAAAGTTTTTAGGAATTAAATGGTTACTTTTAAAAAAATTATCATCACTGTCATAGCAACATTTCATTGTGTTTTTGTCTTTTATGATAGAAAAACCAAACCATGTCTCCATTAGCAAAAATGGTCATCTTTGTCCAATATTGGTAAAAGCTGTCAGGCACCTTGCCCAGGGCCTGGCAAACACAGGCAGGCATCTATTGCAAGTGGTGAAGATAGTTTCTGATATATTAGAGTAAATTAAGTATCTAACAATTAAGACAAATGAAAACAATTGAATATGAAAGATCTTAAGCAAAACTGGCCAGCCATTTCTAATGACAGAGGTTATACTCAATAGAGTTACTAATAGTAACTGTATTAAAAACAGTAATCTAAGTGGTCTGTTCCAACAGTTGTAGTTTAATATTGGTGGTGGTTTTTATGTTTTTTATTTTAGTTATTTAATCTTTGTTTCTTTTATACTGAAGACACCTTTTTTTTATACAGGCAAAATATCTGTATTTTTTTTTTTTTTTTGTCTTTTTGCTACTGGCTGAAGTCTTGTTTTGTCTGTTTTCTTCATTGAGTTTTTCTCTCTATATCTCACTCTTATCAACTTTCATATAAGGGGTTTAATTAGGGTTTTCCTAAAATTGCTAAGTACTTCCCCTTTTTCAAAAATTATATTCGTAATCTTTGCTAACTTATTTCTAACCTATATATCTTTTCTATAACTCTATCCTGGTTTAGCATATTTTCAAAATATTCTGCCCACCTCTCTTTAGCTCTCTCCTTATCACTAATTCTGATCCTGTTCCTATCTTAAAAAGGAACACTTCCAGATTGACTACAACCTTTGAATTTATTAACATTCCCAAACAATGCTTTACTATTATGCTGACTAGCTGCATTTCCTTGATCCTTGGCAATTTTATTCATGGTCTGCACTTCATACCTCATTAGTTCATATTTTAATCATTTCCCCACTTTCTTTACATTCCTCTTATTTTCCATAAATCTATCACTTCTCCAAGTCACCTAAAATATTTTTTACATGCACAAAAAAATCATTATGTATACAATTTAACTTGGAATCATTTGATTAAAAACTTAATTTGGTATAACTAGCTCTCAAAACTGGGTCCAATCAGACACAAATCTGCTTAAAATTGATTTATCCTTAGCAAATAGCTTTAAATCATAGCAAGCCCTGTTTTTAGACAGATAAACTATGTTAGCTGTATCTTTCCTTATGCAATTGAAACATTTTGCAGATGGTTTGCCAAGGAACTATTGCAGATAACCCTATCTGTTATTTGAATTTTTTATTGGTTATTTTTATTTTTCTCTATCTTTTTATATTATATGCTCTTTTTCATATTTGATTGGAAAGTTCTATTCTAGGTCATTGAGGGTTCCAAAGATAATGCATCTTTTGAAAATCCATACATTTTTTCATTTCTTGCCATTCCACTGTGGTTAGGATATCACTGTAATACAAAAATATGATATTTACTAATCATTTCATGAACAGCTTCAATTGATCTTGGATTTTGATTCTATAGAGAAACAACAAAAGCTTTAATGTTGGTTAAAATAACAGCTATTTCTACTTGAAGATCACTAAGTAGCACTAGTTTTGGTGCTTTTCCTATGCAATACAGAAACTTCTGTGGTAAAATTCTAGTTTAGCTACTTTTTGCTATCTTGGAAAGGGGTTAGGTACTGAAAGTTTCATTTTCCTAACCTAACCCCTTTCCAAGATAGAAAAAAGTAGGCTAGCTAAACTAGAATTTTATCACCCATACTTCAGTTTCTCCAGTTACATTAATCAATAGATCAAATTCATTTCTCAATTTCTTATAAATATTCATTCTAAAAAAATCTACATGTTTTTTGGGTTCAAATTTTTGGGGTGGGATATTTAGGTATAAATTTGAGACCACTACTACTCATAAGGAGACATGTTAAGAAAACAGTTCTTACTCTGTAATGATCCTAGTTAACATATAATCCAAGGGGAGAACCTTTATTCTCACTTCTTTCCTCTTTTTTCCTTCTTTCTTTAACTTAAAGAAAATAATTATGAAAAAGCCATGCTTCCAACAAATGCTTTCTATGCTTTAAAATTTGTGCCTACAATTTTTTTTACAGATGGCACTCTTCCTAGCTGTTCTTAAATAGGTTTAGCTATAATTAAAAATATAACTAAAAAATTCATGACTTTCTTAAAATTTAGGCTACATATTAACAGAGTATATACCCCCATCCCCTAATATGCAAACATATACCCAAAATTGTATTTTTAATCTAAATATAAACTTCATTTGTATCATAAATGAATTTTACCCCCAACCCCATAATGTGCAAATACATACCCTGATTTGGATATATTTATGGGTTGGAGTAAAGTTCATTTGGTTACATTTAGATTCATAATGCAATTTAGGGTATATATTTTCACGTTAGGGGGTGGGGGTATATATATAATAATGGGTGTATAATATATAGGTTTTAAGAAATTCATGAATTTCTTAGAACCATATTAAAAAACAAAAACTAAGAATGGACAGGATGCACACCATCTATAAAAAATTTATAGCACAAATTTCAAAACATAGAAAACATTGTTGGAAGCATGGCTTTTTCAATTTTTTTTTTTTTTAAGTTGGAAAAAGAAAGACAAAAGAGGAAAGACGTGAAAACAAAGGTTCTCCCCTTGGGCAAATGTTACAATCACATTTATTAATATTTTACCTTTTCTCTAAGTCTTGAAAATTGTTTTAAAACAAACACCCAAGAGCCATCTAGCTAACCTAACCTAAATTTATTAATATTAGCAAATTTATACCTTTTGGTAGATGGCAATGATGATGTTTAACTTTGCTGTATAGAATATTTGAAAATGGAAAAATATAATGGAATATGTTAATTTTTCATTAATTTTGTTAAAACTAATTGTACAACATTTCTGATTTCTATCAGAAATGAATTTCAGCCCCCCCTCCTATATATACCTAACCTAAAACTGAATTGGCATATATAGGGAGGGGGGCTGAAATTCATTTCTGATAGAAATGATTATTATATTCATAATCAGCATAAAAAAAGGCATCAAATGGTGTATTCACTTTAGTCCTAACTCAATAATATGATTTGGTAGAACTTTACCCAGGACGCTCTAAAGAGAAAAGGAGGGGAGGTAGGTTCTTCAAAATAGGCTACCTTCCTGGGACATACTTTAGCCTGCAGACCCATCTCTGAAAGTTTACCTTTCCTAACCTAACCCCTTTCCAAGATAGCCAAAAGTATTTAAAGTAGAATTTTACCTTTAATGAACAGGGGTTGGGGCTGTTGAATCATTTGAAGTTATGGATAGCCTAGGCTAGTTTGAGGCCACCAACCTTATATTTTTGTTATTTTTACTTATGCTTTTGGACAGTTTGGAAGTCATCCCATCCCAGATGGTTTCACTACCTGGTAGCTGACAATTAGCCTAGGGTCAACTCAGCTGGGGTGAACCTACACAAATCTTTGTGCCATCACTAAAAGTACATGGTCTAGATGGCAGTCTAGAGGTGGCTGTTACAATTTTTCGATTCTCAATATTTGTAGGGTCAGGTGCACAAGAAGGAGAAATACCTGCATCACTCCAGGGAACAGCCTGGTTCCCGTCCATAGATGGGTCAAGTGGATGTGGTTTAGGCATCAGTCACAGAAACTGAAAATATCTAAAAGGCACTAAACCTATCAAATTACTTAATGAAAGTCTAATGCTTTGGGTATTCCACCATTAGCAAGAATGTATTTAACAAATATATAAATTGCTACCAAACGTTTACATCCGGGTTGCTGCTAATAGGACAGCAAGTTTTTAGTCAAAACTTTTGCGTTAAGGGCCCGTAAGACGTAGCTGATTTCGGGGACCGATTTCAGCAAGGGTGTATTCCACGTATAAGGATTGTAATAAGGCTGGTCAGTCCTGACGTCACACACCTATCTCTGATGCCCAGAGGCGGGGCTTAGTGACGGTGTTTTGGTGATTAATCATCATTAATTACGTTCTAGACAAGGAATGTACTAGGGCTTTAGAGCTTAAGGCATTTAATTAATCGTATTTAATGATTATTGTTAGTTAATCGTAATTAATGATGATTAATCACCGAAAAATGTCACTAAGCCCCGCCTTTTAGCATCATTGTTTATAATCACTCGACGTGGAATATACACCCTTCGTCGCCTGAAAGCGGTTTTGCCGAAAATAACAATTTTTGGCGAAACTGAGTTACAAACGCCATCTTGTGTAAAAAAAATCTCCTTTCGAATGGTCTAATTGACATTGCTGTAAGACGTCTCTAACTGCCTGTATTTTGCAGTTTTCCTTTGCCGAATCGCATATTTTTCGATTTCTTTAAAGCGGTTTTGCCGAATCGCATACGGGATTATAGCATGGTCCGTTTTGCCGAAAGTTGCTGAACGCGACCTTGGAGAAGAAGAAGACGATCTTTCTTATCTTGATGAACAAGATATGCCCGCCTGCTGTGAATTAGAAGAAGAAGAAGAAGATATAATTATGAGGCCCAAGAGATTGAAAATGTCGATTTCCCCAGATATTTTTGAAACAGACAGGTAAGAATTAGATATTTTGAGACAGAAGTATGTATAGCAGCATTAATTGGAGTTTGCTTCCACAGTTCTAAAGGAGGTGCTAATGAAGGTTCATGGGCAGAAAACAGTCTAGAACACTAATCTGTTTCCTACTTGGGGAGCTAGTCCTGATTCAACTGGCAAACATCTTCCTGAATGGGATGTTCATGTCAATATTGCCTTCATGTGTCTTCCTAACTCTGATGAACACCCCAGATAGGCACTGTGATCCTAAATGTATTAAACCTTGGCAGGGGTTAATGACTTCTTTTTTATGCTGGTTTACCACAGGAAACTGTTATTGCAAGTGGCTCCCTAAAAATAAGATTGAATAGAAAATAGAACTTATTGTTTTTTCATGCTTTCAGTTAAAGAAAACTTTGGGGAGCCACTTGCAATAACAATTTCCTGTGGTAAACCAGCATAAAAAAGAACTGTCTGTGTGTAGGCTAATGAAAGGGTGCGGAACTAGTTTGTGTCACTAAAATCATTCTTAGAAAATGTTCCAGTAACATGGGTGAACATAAAGCTTTCTTTTTTAGCCCCGAAGATTTGTCTTCAGATGAAGATTCTGACCCGACGTATTTCCCGCAAGTGGAAAGTGATCCAGAATCTCCACCCAGTAAGGGATCTTCATCAGAAGTCGAAAGTACTGCACTCTGCGAAGATGCTGGCCAGTCCAGCTCTCCTACTACTCGGACAAGTAATAGAACAGAAAGTGAACCAGAGGCTACCAGAGAAATCAGTGAAACAGCTTCTGCTAGCATGTCTCCAACCACAGAAGGAAATGATGGTACAGAAACGAGAAATAATGCATCCAAAAAAGTCAGAAAGAGGTTAAATAACAAGGAAAAGTGGGTGAAAAATCAGATAAAGAATGCAGTAAACTCTGGAAATGTTTATCTGAACCCTGTTAACAAAAAAGTACATGGAAAGGAGAAGGAAGTGAAACCCTTTAATTGCCCTCATTCGTGTCCTTTCAGATGTTTTGAACATTTCTCGGAGACTGATCGTCAAATTGTGTTTAAAAACTTTTGGGGATTGTCAAAAGATTCCAAAAGGATGTACTATTTGAAAACAACAAAACCTTTACCTAAAAAAAGGAACAAAAAAAGAGAGACTCGGCGGAAGCATACATTCCACTATTACCTGTCAGTTCATAAGAAAACTGTGGAGGTCTGCAAAGGATTTTATTTTGCTACCCTAGACATCGATGATAAGCGGATACATTATGCCCATAAGTTATCAAGTGGTGGAGTACCTCCTGTTAGTGTATCACAGAATCCTGTGAATAAAAGTAAAGAAGAGGATCTCGCATACATAAGAAAGCACATTGAAAGCTTCCCAACCATTGAATCTCATTACTGTCGTGCCAAAACCAACAGAAAGTTCCTCGACCCTTCACTTAATATAAGCAAAATGCATTCATTGTATGAAAGTAAGTGTGCGGAAGACGGTAAGTTGCCTCTCAAGGAACACATGTACAGAAAAGTTTTCAATTGTGAATTTAATCTTGCATTTCATGTTCCTAAAACTGACAGATAAGATGTTTGTGAAGAAAAAAAGGTGGCTGAACAAAATGGTACTGAATTATCTGAGGAGGTCAAAACCTCTCAAGCAAAACATGTGAAAGGAAAACTAGAAAGCAAAGAAGAAAGAGATAAGGACAGGGCTTCGGATGACCCCGTATTATGTTTTGATATGGAAAACGTTTTTTCTTTGCCAAAGGGGGATGTTTCATCCTTTTTTTACAAAAGGAAGATCACTTGCTTTAACTTAACTGCTATTCTTACCTTTCGCAGACAGACAGGAGAGCTAGTCAAGAAAGTTTATTGTTGTTTGTGGTCAGAATGTCTTGCTGGTAGAAGTGGAAATGATATTGCCAGTGGTCTTCGTGCTATCCTTGATAAGGTTTTTACTACCTATCCTGACATCAGAAAGCTGGTTACATGGTCAGATTCATGTGTGCCTCAAAATCGTAATCAAATAATGAGCTACATGATGCAAGACATCCTGAAGAACCATTCACACGTCCAGAGTATAACGATGAAGTATTCTGAGACTGGCCACTCCACGATTCAGGAGGTCGATGCTGTTCACAGCGTCATTGAGAGGTCTTTGAAGCACAACGAAGTCTTTTCGCTACTAGACTTGACAAAAAAGCTTTTGATTGTTCGGCCCCGTGACCCGTTTGTCATTATTCAAATGACCAAACAGAAGTTTTTTGATTACGCCAAAACGTCCAAATGCTATAAGTATAGCTTAGTGCCATTTTCAAAGGTGAAGTTACTACAGTTTAAGCAAGGACTATGCAAAAGGGTGTTCTACAAAACTTCGTTTGCGGATACTACTCCTTCTGTAGCGCTGATTGCACCAGAGGCTAGCCCAAGGAGGCCATTGCCCAATGTGTCAGCAGTGAATGTTGTGGAAAGGTTGCTGCCTCCTGTACCTTCTAGTACAGTAGTTGAGTTGACAACAGCAAAATTAAAAGACGTAGAATCGCTTTACCGTTTCATGCCAGCAGTAGATGTGGCATATGTGAAAAGTCTTATTAGAAGTTGTAACAGAGCTGAGGTACCTAGTACTTCAGCTGAAATCACAGCGTGTCCCGAAGCAGCCTCTGCCGTTAATGCTCCGAAGGTTAAAACCAGAAATTCCAAGAAGCTTGTTGCTAAGTGAGACCTCCCACTGATCTTTTGTTACATTTTATTGTAAAACTCCCAGTTAATTGTCGAAATTAAAATTTGTCTATCAGATGAAATATGTTTTGCCGAAAGTCGCATTTCTAATTCATGCTGAGCCGATTCCGTTTTGCCATATCTTACCTATGTTCCGAAATTTTCAGGCAGTTTTTGTCGAAACTGATATTCATTCCGTTTTATCTCAGGAAAGGCTCACCTTAGGCCAATAAAAATAAGCACAACGATGTAAGCGATTTTTCTTCTTAATTTTGAAACAAAAATCAACGCTCTAGCTATTGCCGATTCTGAGATACAAATGTCAAAATTTTCAAACTCGTTTTTCTCCCGTTTTTGGAAAAACAGATTCGGCAAAACCGCTTTCAGGCGACGCCTTACTGAAATCGGTTCCCGAAAACAGCCACGTGTGCCTAGTCAGGGTTGCCAACTCGCACACTTTTCGTGTGAAATACACTTTTTTTTCATTGCACTCTTTCACACCACGGACCGGATTTGCACTATTTTTGTCCAATTGTTTGCTCTTTGCACTCTTTTTTGCACACTTTTATGAAATGATGATAGAAAAAGAATTAAGTGAAGTAAAAAATTAAGCTATTTAAGTTCAAAAGACAGAGCAGCTAGCTGGTATGATCTCTGTTATCTATGCCTGGACTGTCCCCCAGGCGTCTTTCTCGTTTTTTCAGCCATTTAACAAGAAGTAGATCAAAGCATAGATAACCAGTGAAAACGTGGTAAATTCAAATCAAGTTTTATAGAAGGAAGTTGAAAGCTGTTAGGCACAACTGTTCTTCATTAAAATAGAAAAGTGAGTACGGAACATGAAGTAAGGCGATGTAGAAACAACAATTAAAATAAAACCTTTCAAAGTCTACTCTAAAACTGATAAAGACTTTAGGCCTGTGCACCGTTTTAAAGCGTGAATGACTCATATCTTCTTGTGATAGCCGTTATTTCTGAAATAAACATCTTATCTTTCCAGCCAGGGGTACAAGAATTTGCTTTGGATGGGACCCATACTAACAAAATGATAGTATGGCAAGAAGTAAAGACACTTCTTGCTATCTTGGAAAGCAGTTGAGTTAGGCCAATGCCACTTTCAGAAATGAATCCAGGGCCAAAAACATTCGAGCCAATTGAAAGTGACAATGAACAATGGGCAAATATTGAGCAGTTCACACTTTTGACCAATGAATAAAGTGAACATAACAATCGATGCCTTTTCTTATACTCTATCCCAATCTAGTAATCATTTTTGGCGCAAATTCACTTCGCCCTACCCAAATATACCAATTCAGGGTATATACTTGCTCATTAGGGTGGGGACCGGAGTAAATTTCAAACTTACCTCTATAGTCAGAATTGCATCCTGAATCCAAATTTAACATTCCTTTGCATCAGAAATGAACTTTACAAGCCTCTCCCTCTAATGAGTAAATATATACCCTAGGGGTTGGGAGTAAAGTGAATTTAGGCCAAATGCTATTAGTATATTTGGAAATAACATAAGAAAAGGCATCGAGTTTTATGTTCACTTTATTCATAGGTCAATAATATGAACTGCTCAATATTTACCAAAGAATGAGCAATATAGTACCAAAAAGACAGGTATACTAAAAATAGAAATTATCATATTCTGTGGATACTATAATTATGCGGGCCTATTTTAGGTTTGATAAGATTTCTGAAGAATCAAAATTTGAGTTGAGGGAGGGGGCAAACTGTGGCCAGGCACTAAAATCATCCACATCCATTTCGCTTGCTGAATTTTAAGTAGGACTGAATTTAAAACATCTCTGTCTTTGCCAATCTTTGCTTATGGACAAAGCTTGGCAGAAATACTAAGTGCTTATTTTCTCAACTGTAAGTAAAGCTAATTGTAGAATAAGCTAATCACCCCTTTTAACATTCCCAAGAGCTTATACAGTAAGCAAGTATTCTTGTACAAGAGTAACCTTGCACAAGGAGAAAAAAGGTGCCTAGTATTTCTGTCCCAGCCTTTTTCCTTTTTTGCATACTTATTTCAGCATTGGTTTTTAACACTATTAAAAAAAAACAGGAAGTTTTTTCAACTGAAAGAAGGGAGCAACATTAAAGACCTAAACGAACAGAAATTGCAACGTATTTGAAGAGGGTCACCCCCTCCCCAAGAGCTCGCTCTTTACGCTAAAGTTTTTAGTACTTTTAAAAAAGCTTTTTGTTGATTTACTTAAACGACCCTTGTGTTTCAGGAGTTTTTTTTTTAAGAATTGGGACAAAATTCAAACTTTAGCGTAAAGAGTGAGGTGTTGAGGAGCAGGCAACCCCCTTCATATACGTTGTAATTTTTGTTCGGTTGAAGTTTTAATGTTGCTCCTTACTTTCAGTTGAGAAAATTAGTTTTTTTATTTAATTTCTGATCGTTTTTTAAATGATGCCAGGAATTAGCTTACTGTAAAGTGTGTTATAAAGACATAATCGGATGTGTGGCAAACGTGAGATGCCATCTTAGAACAAACTTCCACAAGAGCAGGGTTCAGAACAATCAGACATCAATGCTGCAGTATGAAGACCTTCCCAAAAAATAACATGCTGAGTCTATAATTCAAGTCAGCTTGAAGCTTACGTCATGGGTCGTCTTGGAAGACATTCCCATTACAAAAATGGACACTTTAATCCCAGTCCTGAAAAATGGTTTTGGAGACTCAGCACTTTGCAAAAGCTTCAATCAGGGCAGAACTAAAACTAGTGGGAGAATTAGACACGTCATTGCCCCTGTTTGAAGAGGTGTGCTTTCTTGTGAACGGAAAGAAGCTCATGTCTCTTTAATAGTTGACGAATCTACCGATAAATCTTGGCAGAAGGTCTTCGTCCTTTTAGCAAAGTACAGAGACTCCAAAGATATAGTGCGAGAAAATTTTATGGGGCTTTTGCCAGAAGTGTCTAATACTTGGACATTTGGAAAGTGTAGGAATACCTTTGCAAAATTTGATGGCGATTGCCTTTAACAATGCCAGTGTTAACACTGGACATCAGAAAGTTCTTGGTGTACCGTTAAAAGAATATGTGCCAGATTTGCCTGTGCTAGGCTGCACTAGTCATTCCGTTGCTCTCTGTTCTGCATTTGCAGCTAAGAAGTTGCCAGATGGAATTGACATTTTATTCGTGACATAGTTGCATATGTGGCAAATAGCCCAAAAAGACAGGATGAACTAAAGATCTACCAAAATTTCGGTCATGTGGAAAACCATAAGCTTTTGCGGACTTCAAGTAAGCCATGGCTCACCCTTGAAGCTTCCATTGAATGGATCCTTGAGCATTGGAACCCACTCCTCTTATTCTTTACCAACCACGGAGAAGGTGATTCCGTTGGAGATAGAGGAGCCAAAGAAAAGGCAAATAAAATTTTTTCTTTTATGCCTGTAACATTTATGAAAGCTACTTAGTATTTTCTTTCATTTGTCTTACAAAAGATCAATACACTAAACAAAAAGTTTCAAGCAGAGGGAACACGGATTCACAGGCTTTTGGAAAGGTCGCGACAGACGTATCTGTTGCTCCTCAAGTGCTTTGTCAAAAAGGAAGAAATAGGGCGCGTACAAGATCGATTTAAAGTTGGGTTGAGCCCAGCTCGTTTTCTTGCACTTGATTGTAAAAAGTTGGGACCAAATGCACTGTGCCCCATGAGAAGCTGCAAAACACTGTTCTATTAAGTGCTCAGCAGGTTCACAGCATCCAGATGAGCTGTCTGACTTTTTTTGGCATTGTGCTCACAAATGAGCAAACGGATTGACTACAATGACCTAACGTTGGAAAATCTCAAATACTTAAGTCCAAATGTTGCCTTATCTGGAGTTCTGGACACTCTTGTGCCTCTTCTTCAATGGTTTCCAAATTTGCTGGGTAACACTGAGGCAGAACGTGATAAAATGCAAATAAAAGTGCAATAAACATGCAATTTTGTGAGCTGTTTTGAAGGATAATACATCTGTTTTGTTTCTGCTTTCATTTTTTTTTCGCTGTGCTAGGGTACAGTACTTGACTGACTACAGTGAAGTCAGCTATGGTTAACGACTAGTTATTTGGACCTCTTATGTTCCTTTTAAAACGTTTGGTTAAAATGGAGATAAAACTTCAACTAAACATTGGATGCAGTCAACTATAGTTTAGTTAAAGATTTAAGCAATCAAAATAAACACCTTCAAATTTCAAGCAGAGCATTACCTTTTAAGCAAAAAAAAAAAGAATGATAATCATTGTCTAACTTATTATTTAGAAGTTAATTTCCTGACTTCATTTTAAATACAATAAATTTTTGGGCCTTTATTTGCACTCTTTTTTCACGTCGGCAGTTGGCAACCCTGTGCCTAGCCCTTTAGTTACATTAATTGCACTGTCTATCATTATAATTATGGTAGCACCACAAGTTTCAATATTTGTGAAGAAGAACCAAAAAACCTATTCCCCTTTAGAGCATGCTCTGACCTTCTTACTACAGTTTATTTTCTGCCAGTCTTCATTGAAGAGTCTGTCACCTATTCCAAGAATATGGACTAATAAAGATCAGCCCTTTTTGATACATCTGTCAATAAATTACTGGTTTTCTTTTGTCAAGATTCTAGAATTTAGCACCAGAATTTTTCAATCAAGACATAACTTTGGTACTCAAAAGTAGGAACGCTAGGACGTTACTTATTATTAGAGTAGGTACAACAAGGTATAAACAGTTCTAGTAAGAAATTATGCATTTTCCTTGATTTAGGCAAGCAGTGATAAAAGTAATACCAAGTAATAATTTTCTCTCCCTTTCTACCGCAGTAAGAAAAAAGTCACTTAAAGTACGTACAATGGTTGTGCAAACCTTATGACTCAAATTTCCTCCCTAGTGAAACAAAAAGATATGAACGGCTGTGGCTACTATTTAGTTACAAAGGTAAGAAAACATCAGTGAGGTTTACCCTTGTTCTGACTATACTCTTGCAAAGTTCATGGCGTCAAAAGTTTCTCCATTATTAACTACAAAGAAGTTTTTCAACTAAGAGAAAGGAGCAGGTTTAAATCTTTCAACAAATTAGGACAAATTTTTCACTTGAGATGGCTTTCCCCTATTTCTTTGATTACTACCCTGAAATTTTTGGCACCTTCAAGGAGCTTCTTATTCCAATTCAACAGCCTATTTCTTTCAGAAGTTGTACATAACATTAATTTGTTCAACACAGCTTTTGATTATGCAGACCGCCGTTCACCCTGACAGATACCGAGAACCAAAAACCTATCCTATAAATATTGCTCATTTTTTGTAAAATTAATTAAACAAAACTTCCGAAAAATAAGTTTTTCAAAGAAAAGTAAAGGCCACAAAGTAAAGGCCACAAAGAAAAGTAAAGGACATAAGTCACCGAAACTCAAAATATCTAAAAGGTACTAAACCTATTAAATACATCAAAGAAAATACTTGATAAATGGCTAATGCTTTGGGGTATTCCACCATCAGGGTTGCCACGAGACCACAAAATTTCGTAATGTCCAACTCTTAAAATGTAACTTTTGATAGGAAAGTCTCTTTTCAAGGCCTTAATTCCGCTATCAAGAGCGGTACTTAAAGGGGGGATTTGTTGCCTGAATAATTTGAAAAAATATATTTTTACGTTATCTCATTAAGAATCCTCCCTCCAACTTTTAAAAGGTGCCTAAAAAGTATACAGTAATAAAAATTCATGCTTCTTTACCTTCAGGAAATTCCTATTTATTCAACTGTAAGTGCTGCTTCCAGTTTACCTGCACAACAGAAAGACGCCTCCCTCCCCCGATGCGTGTATAAAACCCCAGGCTACTATTTTGCTTATCTTGTTGTTGTTTTTAATTGCCATTATTGGTGTTTTAAACGAAAAGTTGATGAGTATTACATACAAAAAAAAAGGCAAATCAATAAACACAGGACACTTTACAGTTTTGAAGAAAAGAAGAAAACCAACAAGATTTTTGTTATTGTTAAATTTCAATAAAAACGATCTTAATAAATCCAGCTTCGTCAAAAGACCCAAAAATCATTTTAATCGCTTCCTTCCCGTCTAATATTTTAGATTGGCTCAGTCTCTGTCTCACCTCCTCTAGCTTCAAATTTGCAACGTTCCAACATGAAGGTTTAAGCAATTCCGATTGACAGAGTTTTTGTTTTGTTTTTATTTTATCGAACAAAAAATATTTCAATCGTTGTCTTCAATTCCTATACGAAACAACAGTTATTTTGCATAATATACTTTTTTCCGTTTGTAATTTGAATCGTAAGTCCTAACCAAAAGAAAGTCAGAAATAAAAGAAGAGTTCACACAATTCAACCCCAAGAATGTTACCCTAAAGCTGTTTTGATGGGTTTCACAAGTCCAGGTATGTACAAAGAATTTTTAGGGGAGGAGGTCAAACAATAAAAAAAAAATAATTAAACTCATTTTCAAAATGAACTAAAAAGTAGAGATTTTTTTTCTCAACAATATATGAATATAAGCGAACATGAGGGGCACAAAAAGCATTGGCATTTACATAACATAAACACCAAATTTATCTAGGTTTTAAATGGATAAGGAAAAACAAAAAAAAGATAAAATTATGCAAAAACTAATCGATTTTTTGCCCCAAATTTTCGCTTATATTTAATATTTTCAAATTTTTAATCTTCCAATTTATAAAAAATACAATGTCTCAACCAAGATTACAACCTAAGTTAACACAGCCTCGGGATGTGCTCTTACCGTTGTGCTATACTGATAAAAGTCGGAAGTAACTAACTGAACATTCGGAAGTGGTTGAAAAATAGTTCACAAATTAAAAAAAAAATTGTGTGACAAAGAAATAAAAGGAAGATGGAACAAAACGATCAGTGAGATAATAAAAATGAACTGGAAATGATTTTATAACAAAAATTAAGGGGGACAATAAAAAAACCTATAATTTAATAAAGAAATGCCGAGAAATTCACGTTTTCAGGGGGTTGGGGCCCCAGTCCAGCCTGCATGGTCCCTATGAATCAGTTTTTAAGTAAACTGTAAGCCTACCCTATACAGATACAAGACTGTTATCTTCTTCATAAAAATCGGCATTGGTCTAGTTGTCGTTTTCTAAAGTCAAATATTTAGTGATTGTCCTTTTCTGAAGAAAACATGCTAAACACACAAGCAGTACCATTAAATTGTTTTTTGATACTATTTCCAAATATCATGGCCTCTTTTCTGAAAATACACCCAGCCCCCTGATTGTCCGGGATATAGCCCTAGGAAATATATTTATAAAAATCAACAAATAAAATTCTTACTTTACAATATGAAAGAATGTACCAAGAAAGAATGCCATCACAAGATTCGACACAACAATGAAATGTATTTATACAGTTATAAATGGGACCGCAGATGGGGAGGGGGGTATAATGTCAAAAAATTGACCATGATATTTGGAAAAAGTTTAGCATAAAATCGAAAATTCCAGCTCAGCTAACCCCCTCCCCCTCCTCCTCAATGCTTAGATATAACCAAAAAAATAGCTCATTTTTACAGTTTCATCTATTTTGTCAATACCAGCTGTTCAAAATCCCATATAAAAAGAGCAACTTTTGTATATAACCTGATATTATGTCAAACCAATCAGAAGCGGGGGGGGGGTGAGGTTGTTACGGAAAGAATAATACATATATCATCGGTACTAGTCAATTAGCTGATACACACGCGAGATAGATGCTAAAGGAAACTAGTCAAACGGGTATCAGTCAATAGAGAATTGGATCGCAAAGCGTGGTTTGTCATTGCGTTTACAATATTTAAACTATTGGTTTTTGGTGTTTAGGGGGGAGTACCTATATTAGGTTACGTATTTAATATATACTATGCTTTACCCACTCCCTAATGTACAAATATATAGCATAAATTTGGTTCTAAATTTTTATATTTTCATCATATTTTGTTTTATTTCATTAGCATTAACTAATGAAACGAGCTCCTTCTCCATATAATTTTAGTATGACTGTTGACGGAACAAGATTCAAAGTCAACTGATGAATTTGAACGTTGGTGAGGTGACTAACTGACTATTGTCACTTGTCATTAAACAAATGATAATCGTATGCTCATGAGAGAGAATACTATCTTAACTTACTATGCGAGTAAGCGAAGAGAGTATTTTCTCATCCTAATAACTGAGTGATTTTTGATAAGATTAAATGACCGCGATGTGAAAAAATGTCGATACTCATGTCAGTGTAATTAAAATGGGAACAGCGGATTTTTTCACGGGGGAAAAATAGATTACTCAGAAAATGTGAAACTTCCTCATTATTCAAAAGCGTAACATAATTGTAACATAAATTCAAAAACGTAACAAAAATGTAACGTTTTTAGGACCGTAACGTAAAACGTACCGTTTTATTTAAAACGCACCAAAAATGGTACGAACGTAACCTTGATGGCAACCCTGTCCACCATTAACAATAATGTATTTAATAAATATATAAATTGCTAGCATGCGTTTACTTTACATCCTGGTTGCTGTCAGGGTTTCCACCAGACCAAAAAATTTCGTAACGTCCAACTCTTAAAAACGTAACTTTTGATAGGAAAGTCGCTTTTCAAGGCAGGGTGCCTTAATTTCGCTATCAAGAGCGGTACTTAAAGGGGAGATGGGACATTTGTTGCCTGTATAATTTGAAAAATATATTTTCACGTAATCTCATTAAAAATCTTCCCTCCAACTTTTAAAAGGTGCCTAAAAAGTATACAATAATAACAATTCATGCTTCTTTACCTTCAAGAAATTGCTATTTATTCAACTGTAAGTGCTGCTTCCAGTTTACCTGCACAACAGAAAGACCCCCCCCCCCCCCCCCGATGCGTGTATAAAACCCCAGGATACTATTTTGCTGATCTTGTTGTTTTTAATTACCATTATTGGTGTTTTAAACCAAAAGTTGATGAGTAATACGTACAAAATAAAAGGCAAATCAATAAACACAGGACACTTCAGAGTTTTGAAGAAAAGAAGAAAACCAACTAGATTTTTTTATAATTGTTAAATTTCAATAAAAACAACCTTAATAAATACAACTTCTTAAAAAGACCCAAAAAATAATTTTAATCGCTCCCTTCCCGTCTAATATTTTAGATTGGCTCTGTCTCAGTCTAGCTTCAAATTTGAATCGTTTTAACATAAAGATTTAAGCAATTCCGAGGGGCAGGGTTTTTGTTTTGTTTTTATTTTATCGAACAAAAAATATTTCAATCGTTGTCTTCAGTTCCTATACGAAACAACAGTTATTTTGCGTAATTAATTAAAAAAAACATTCCGAAAAATAAGTTTTTCAAAGAAAAGTAAAGGCCATATTAAACTTAAGCTCAGGAGATACAAATACCTGTTAAAATTAAAACTCAAAACGACCAGGAATTACTATTAAAGAATAAATGAAACCCAAAACGAACAGAAATTAAATAAACAATCATAGCAAAAACATACAACAAGTAATAATATAAACAAATAAATAGATCTTAAAGCGAGTAATGCTTGGATTGAATATGAAAATCAAGCTTAAAACGAAAAAAAATATTTTGCTATTAAAGTATAAATGAAACTTAAAACGAACAGAAATTAAATAAAAAATCAATGCGAACAAACATACAATATATATTGATGTAAATGAATAAATAAATCTTAAAACGAGTGAAACTTAAATTGAATATGCAAATCAAGTTTGAATCGAACTAAAAATAACTACTAACAAGAGTTTGGGTATCGTCTCACTGCAGAAGCCTAAAACCTACTGCGTCATTGGCGCTTTACTGAAAACAATCCTTTGAAATATTTTCACTTTTGTAACTTTAAGAAATCAAAAATTAATTAAGATTTTAGGGAATAAATATCAGCATATGTATATTAAATTGACAATGCACATTTTTTTTCAGTAAACTCATTTGAATTTTTTTTCAGTAAAGTACAAATTATATTCTGGCTTTTAGAAAGCATAGGGGTTTTGAACCCTACTCACGTTAATTTATGCTCGCTTTGAGTTTGACTCTAATATTTATTTTAATTTTTGTTCGTTTTGGGTTTCATTTATTTATTGATACTGATTTGGGGTAGTTGTATGCTTCGTAGATTATATGATAGTCCGGACGCCAGGCGTTGAAAATGTGAACCATACCACGACGGAATGGGGCTGCTACGAGAATTAGCCTACCCTCCACCCCCTAAATTGACCACGCGGATTCAAAAATACCAATGGCACTTGCTTGCGAGTGGTGGAAAACTCCGAAACTTGATATTTTATTATATTTTGGTGTTTCATGCAAGAAAATGCATGTACCACAAAGTTTGAGGTGCAGTTTTCCGCTCAAATAGAAATGACTAGAAGTCATAGAATGTTTTCATAACAAACTAACACGATTAGTTACAAAAAATGGCAGAGTAAAAAAAAATGGCAAAACTATATGAGTCTTGAACAGTCTTGGAAAGTATAAACAAAATCAAATTGAATATTAGATATATAATGATATTAATTGTTGAAAGATCCATCAGTTCAAGATTTTTTTTCCCTGTAATTTTTATTTTCATTTTCAATGCTGTAAGAACTGGAAATTAATAAATTTGTAATATACGAGTAATTCGTTTTCAGCTAAGCACCAATGACTCAGAAGGCTTTAGGTTTTTACAGTTAAAGAAGGGGGCAGTATCCAAATTTTGCTTGTAGTGAAACTATATTTGTCTTGACCAATCTTGAAAAGAACTAATAAATTAAACTGAATATTTGATGCATAATGATATTAATTGCTAAAAGCTCATCAGTTCAAAATTTTACTGTAATCTTAATATTTATTTTCAATATTAAGTACAAAAGAAAACATTTGTAACATAATTCGTATTCAGTAAAGCGCTAATGACGCAGTAGGTTTTTGGCTTCTGCAGTGATACGATACCCAAACTCTTGTTTGTAGTTATTTTTATTCGATTCAAACTTGATTTGCATATTCAATTTAAGTTTCACTCGTTTTAAGATTTATTTATTCATTTACATTAATATATATAGTATGTTTGTTCGCATTGATTTTTTATTTAATTTCTGTTCGTTTTAAGTTTCATTTATACTTTAATAGCAAAATATTTGTTTTCGTTTTAAGCTTGATTTTCATATTCAATCTAAGCATTACTCGCTTTAAGATCTATTTATTCATTTATATTATTACTTGTTGTATGTTTTTTGCTATGATTGTTTATTTAATTTCTGTTCGTTTTGGGTTTCATTTATTCTTTAATAGTAATTTCTGGTCGTTTTGAGTTTGAATTTTAACAGATATTTGTATCTCCTGAGCTTAAGTTTAAAATGGCCTTTACTTTTCTTTGAAAAAACTTATTTTTCGGAAAGTTTTTTTTTAATTAATTTTTGTTCGTTTTTGATTGCAGAAAGTTTCAAGTTTTTATGGCATGGGGGGGGGGTGCTTACTGTCCGATTATTCTTGACTTTAAAAAACGGATCTAGAACTTTCAATTTAAATCGAATGAGGCTTTTTTCAAAGTTTATACGATTACCTCTTTGATAAAAACCTTATATATGAACAATAGACAGCTTGCATAACTTGTGGACAGCGATTGAAAACAACGAATGGATTGAAAAAATAGCTCCAATAAGGGGATTTAGACCATTTCACTTGCTGACACAAAGGGATCACGACTGTTTGGAATTGACCTTAATAGGAATTTGTGTGCCAAAGCAATTTTGCATCTATCACAGAGTATGTATTTTAACCTTATAATTGGATAATTATAACAGATTTCCTATGTGTTCTTCCCATACAAAACCCCTTCCCATAAGTTATAAACCCCCTTAATAAGTTATGCCCCAGGGCATAACTTACAAGGCCTACCCCTGGGCCCTGGTGGGCTGTGTCGACACCTGAGTTTTTTGTTATCAGAACTTTGAACTATTTTAACAAAATGTCTATCTCAAAATTTTTATCTGATGCATTTTGGGCGTGGAGGAGGGAGAGGGGCAAGTTGCGCTTCAATCTCTTTTGACTCTTAAAAAGTGAACAAGAACTTTCAACTTTCAATCAAAAGAGCCCTCTCTAAAGTTTATATGAGCATCCCTTCCATAAGAAATAATATGAAGGATTCGGAGAATCCTTAAATTACAACCCTTGCCCTGAGGTCTTTGGGGGAGTTGTAATCCTCAAAGACCTAATTTCCAAAACTTAAAACTACGTTTAATAAAATTGCTGTCTTAAAATTTTGATTGGATGTGTTTGGGGAAAAGGTGGGCGTGAGAGGGGGGTTAGTTGCCCTCAAATCACTTTCGACTATTACAAAGGGCATTAGCCCTCGGAATTTCCAATCGAATGAGCCTTTTTTGAAGTTTCTACGACACCGCCTTCTATAAAAACCTTATATGCCCCAGGGGCATAACAGAAAACCCCTGCCCTGAGGAATGTGGGGGATTGTCCTCCTCAAAACATATTTTCTATCTGGAAATCAACTACGCTGAACAAAATGGCTATCTCAAAATTTTGATTGGATGTGTTTGGGGGAATGATGGGCGTGGGGGGGGGGAGGCTACTTGCCCTCCAATCACTTTCGACTATTAAAAAGGGCACTAGCCCTTTGAATTTCCAATTTAATGTGCCTGTTTTGAAGTTTCTACGACAACGCCTTCTATAAAAACTTTATATGCCCCCAGGGCATAACTTAAAACCCTTGCCCTGAGGGTTGTGGGGGAGTGTCCTCCTCAAATACATATTTTCTATCTGGAAATCAACTACACTGAACAAAATGGCTATCTCAAAAGTTTGATTGGATTTGTTTGGGGAAATGATGGGCGTAGGAGGTGGGGGGGGGGCTAGTTGCCCTCCAATCACTTTCGACTATTAAAAAGGGTACTAGCCCTTTGAATTTCCAATCGAATGAGCCTGTTTTAAAGTTTCTAAGACAACGCCTCTATAAAAACCTTATATGCCCCAGGGCATAACTTAAAACCCTTGCCCTGAGGGTTGTGGGTGAGTGTCCTCCTCAAAAATATATTTTCAATCTGGAAATCAACTACGCTGAACAAAAATGGCTATCTCAAAATTTTGATTGGATGTGTTTGGGGGAATGATGGGCGTAGGGGGGGGGGGCTAGTTGCCCTCCAATCACATTTGACTATTAAAAAGGGCACTATCCCTTTGAATTTCCAATCGGGTGAGCCTTTTTTGAAGTTTCTATGACAACGCCTTCAATAAAAACCTTATATGCCCCCAGGGCAAAGCTTAAAACCCTTGCCCTGAGGGTTGTGGGGGATTGCACTCCTCAAAACATGTTTTCTATTTGAAAATCAACTACGCTGAACAAAATGGCTATCTCAAAATTTTGATTGGATGTGTTTGGGGAAATGATGGGCGTGGGGGGGGGGGGAAGAAGGGGGCTAGTGACACTCCAATCACTTTCGACTATTAAAAAGGGCACTAGCCCTTTAATTTCCAATCGAATGAGCATGTTTTGAAGTTTCTACGACAACGCCTTCTATAAAAACCTTATATGCCCCCAGGGCATAGCTTAAAACCCTTGCCCTGAGGGTTGTGGGGTAGTATCCTCCTCAAAAATATATTTTCTATCTGGAAATCAACTACGCTGAAAAAAAGATATCTCAAAATTTTGATTGGATGTGTTTGGTGGAATGATGGGCGTGGGGGGGGGATAGTTGCCCTCCAATCATTTTCGACTATCAAAAAGGGCATTAGCCCTTTAATTTCCAATCGAATGAGCCTGTTTTGAAGTTTCTATGACAACGCCTTCTATAAAAACCTTGTATAGCCCCAGGGCATAACTTAAAACACTTGCCCTGAGGGTTGTGGGGGAGTGTCCTCCTCAAAAATATATTTTCTATCTGGAAATCAACTACGCTGAACAAAATGGCTATCTGAAAATTTTGATATGATGGGCGTGGGGGGGGCTAGTTACACTCCAATCACTTTCGACTATTAAAAAGGGCACTAGCTCTTTAATTTCCAATCGAATGAGCCTGTTTTGAAGTTTCTACGACAACGCCTTCTATAAAAACCTTATATGCCCCCAGGGCATAACTTAAAACCCTTGCCCTGAGGGTTGTGGGGGAGTATCCTCCTCAAAAATATATTTTCTATCTGGAAATCAACTACGCTGAACAAAATGGCTATCTCAAAATTTTGATTGGATGTGTTTGGGGAATCATGGGCGTGGGGGGGACTAGTTGCCCTCCAATCATTTTCGACTATTAAAAAGGGTACTAGAACTCTCGATTTTCAATCGAATGAGCCCCCTTTGAAGCTTCTACGACGACCCCTTCCACATGAAGTGCCTCTGGGGAAAAAATAAAAAAATAATAAAACATTGGAGCCGTATGGCCTTTACTATAGGCAACGCTACAGCGTTGCCTCTGATATGCATTTTTCCATTTGTAATTTGAATCGTAACTCCCAACCAAAAGAAAGTCAGAAATAAAAGAATAGTTCACACAATTCAACCCCAAGAATGTTACCCTAAAGCTGTTTTGATGGGTCTCACAAGTCCAGGTACGTGCAAAGAATTTTTAGGGGAGGAGGTGAAACAATAAAAAAAAATTAAACTCATTTTCAAAATGAAATAAAAAGTAGAGAATTACTTTTTTTCTAAAGAATATATGAATATAAGCGAACATGAGGGGCACAAAAAGCATTGGGTTTTACTTAACATAAACACCAAATTTATCTAGGTTTTAAATCCATAAACGGAAAAAGTCGATGAGTTGAGGAAAACCAATAAAAAAGATCAAATTATGCAAAAACGAATCGATTTTTTGCCCCGAATTTTCACTTATATTTAATATTTTCCAATTAAAAAAAAATATATAATGTCTCATCCAAGATTACAACCCAAGTTAACACAGCCTCGGGATGTGCTCTTACCGTTGTGCTATACTGATAAAAGTGGGAAGTAACTGAACATTCGGAAGTGGTTGAAAAATAGTTCACAAATCAAAAAAAAATGTGTGACAAAGAAATAAAAGGAAGATGGAACAAAAAGATCAGTGAGGTAATAAAAATGAACTGGAAATGATTTAATTAAAAAAATTAAGGGGGTAGTAAAAAAACCTATAATTTAATAAAGAAATGCCGGGAAATTTACGTTTTCAGGGGGTTGGGGCCCCAGTTCAGCCTTCGTGGTCCCTATGAATCAGTTTTTAAGTAAACTGTAAGCCTATATAGATACAAGACTGTTATCTTCTTCATAAAATGGGCATTAGTCTAGCCAAATATTTAGTGATTGTCCTTTTCTGAAGAAAACACGCTAAATACACATGTAGTACCATTAAATTATGTATTTTATACTATTTCCAAATATCATGGC
The DNA here is from genome assembly GCA_027921565.1 of Artemia sinica. Taxonomy (NCBI): domain Eukaryota; kingdom Metazoa; phylum Arthropoda; class Branchiopoda; order Anostraca; family Artemiidae; genus Artemia; species Artemia sinica. The sequence continues at coordinate 7,371,837 of CM051271.1, read as the reverse complement.
CTCTTCTGAAAATACACCCACCCCCCTGATGGTCCGGGATATAGCCCTAGGAATATATTAATAAAAATCAAACAATAAAATTCTTACTTTACAATATGAAAGAACATGAAAGAATGTAACAAGAAAGAATTCAGTTATATATGGCACCGCAGATGGGGAGGGGGTATAATGCCAAAAAAGTTACCATGATATTTGGAAAAAGTTTAGCATAAAATCGAAAATTCCGGCTCAACTAACCCATCCCCCTCCTCAATGCTTAGATATAACCAAAAAATGGCTCATTTTTACAGTTTCACATATTTTGTCAATACCAGCTGTTCATAATCCCATATAAAAAGAGCAACTTATGTATATAACCTAATATTATGTCAATCCAGTCAGAAGGGGATTATCAGAAGTATATAGCCCAAATTTGGTTCTGAATTTTTACATTTTCATCATATTTTGTTTTATCTCATCAGCATTAACTAATGAAACTAGCTCCTTCTCCATATAATATTAGTATGACTGTTGACGGAACAAGACTCAAAGTCAACTGATGAAATTGAAAGTTGGTGAGGTGACTAACTGACTATTGTCACTTGTCACTAAACAAATGATAATCGTATGCTCATAAGAGAGAATGTTATCTTAACTTACTATGCGAGTAAGCAAAGTGGGTATTCTCTCATCCTAATAACTGAGTGATTATTTGATAAGATTAAATGACCGCGATGTGAACAAATGTCGATACTCATGTCAGTGTAATTAAAATGGGAACAACGGATTTTTTCACGGGGGAAAAAATAGATTACTCAGAAAATATGAGACTTCTTATTATTCAAAAGCGTGACATAAATTCAAAAACGTAACAAAAATGTAACGTTTTTAGGACCGTAACGTAAAACGTACCATTTTATTTGAAACGTACCAAAAATGGTACGAACGTAACCTTGGTGGCAACCCTGGTTGCTGTTAATAGGAAAGTAAATATTTATTCAAAATTTTGCCTTAGTTACATCAATTGCGCTATCTATCAGCATTATATTTAGGTAGAACCACGAGTTTCAATATTTGTGAAGAAGAACCAAAAACCTATTCCACTTTAGAGCATGCTCAGACCTTCTCACTACAGTTTATTATCTGCCAGTCTTCATTGAAGAGTCTGTAACCTATTCCAAGAATCTGGACTAATAAAGGCCAGCCCTTTTTTGACACATTCGTCGACAAATTACTGGTTTTCATTCGTCAATATTCTAGAATTTAGCACCAGAATTTTTCAATCAAGACATAACTTTGGTACTCCAAAGTAGGAACACTAGGACTTCACTTGTTACTAGAGAAGGTACAACAAGGTATCAACAGTTCTAGTAAGAAATTATGCATTTTCCTTGATGTAGAAAGTGTGATATAAATAAGAGTATTCAGGATATCAGAAAAGTGCTTTTCGGTGATGTGAAACTGGATCAATTAACAGCCTGTCTCAAATTCTTGAATCAATTTCACTTCGCTGCCACTTCTTTGAAGGAGAGAAATCTCTTGCTTTGTGTGTCATCCCGTACCTCAATTTGCGACAGTGGTATTTCCAGGAAACTGTATCGTTTTTGCAAGTCTCAAAGGCCAAGGAAAGGAAAATCTACAAGTACCTAGAAAATAGGAGGATATTTTTTTATGATCCCGACCTGGCTGCAGCTACTCTACTTGATCCACTTTTTGGTGCAATCTCACTGACACAGGATGAGTCTACGGATGCAGTAAGTCGAATCAATGAGATAGCTAAATTTTGCTACCAATTTCGGAAGGATGGTGATTCATTAACGAAAGATCTGAAGCTAACTTGGTCGGGGTCTTGAACACAGAACTCTGTAGCTTACATCTACAGAAGTGGCCCATTTTCTAAATCATTGTACTTTGAAACTACTAAAGCTGTCGAATTGGCAGCTTGTTGAAGGGATGTTTTTTTTTTTTTTTTTGCAAAGTTGGTGCTTACGGGAGTGGCTGAAAAAATCTCAACAATTTGTGCTATCATAGCCTCCTGCAACAGACTCTGATCAGGTTATTGACTAGTACAGACCCACTCTAAAAACCACATCAAGTATGAAACAGCGAACAAAATTGTAATGGTCTGTTAGTCACTGACAGTCACAGCAAAAAAAAAAAAAAATGAGCACCGCCATATAGCTTCAAAAATGCCTGCAAATCAATATGAAAGGCTGGAAGGGATGTTCACGCTGCCATCATGTCTTTCTACCAATAATTCAATGCCACGTGATAGTGGAGATGATCTGCCAGACATGACGTTTGAAGATGCACCAGATGAGGAGGAGGAGCATCAGCTGCAGCAGCTCTAGCCTATCTCTTGTAAAGAATTGTCTGAAGCCTAAAGTGCAATTTTTTATAATGTTTTGATATCCCCCAGCCCTCGGGACAAGGGCTATAATTTATACTAGTTGTACATTGTTAACATACAATGTTTTTTATGGAATGGATGGTCATATGAACTCTGGGAATGTCTCATTTGATTGGAAATCGAAGGTTCTAGTGTCCTATTAAGAGTTGGAAGTAATCAAAGGGTAACTAGTCCCCAACCCCATCCCCATCTCTCACTATTCATGGGGCAAGGGCTGTTACTCATGTAAGTTACCCACTGTTAAAATATAATATTTTAGAGGCAGGAGTGGTCGTAATAACTTTGAAGAGGCTTATCTGATTGGAAATTGGCAGTTTTAGTGGTTTTTTCAAGAGTCAAAAGTAGTCAGAGGGTAACCAGCCCCTCCCCCCCCCCCAAAAAAAATGCAACAGAACAAATTGTTTCGATTGTTTTCCTCTCCCAAAACAGAGGGGTGCTTAAAACTGAATTTATAGTTGGTCTTTTTTCCCCACTTTTGTTGATCATGCCGGCAATGTTACAGGTGGCTGTATAATCAATGTTTTCCAAATGAGACAAATTAAAAAGAGAACGAAGTAAAAGCAAAACAAGATTAAAGTTTAAGACAAAAATACGAAAGTAGATTAAATAATAAACACATAAAATAAAAACACACAAAAAAGTAAACAATTATACCATAAACATGCAATTAAAAATTAAACAAATAAGAAATAAACAGAAAGTAAGAAACTAAAAACATAACTGATGAAAGTAAAGTGAATACAAACCCCAAGCCATAAGGACTTCACGAAAAGCGAATTAGTGCAACCCAAAGCACCCCCCCCCGTAATATTTACCTTATCCTACCTTTTCAACAGTATCCTTAAAGAGACCCAATTAAATTTCAGAAGGAACGTTCTTATAAATTACCATCCCTTTTGAAAACCCATTTTGTACTTACTGACTCCATCTGATTTCGGGAAAAAACGCAAATTCTGCAGTGTACTTTTCAGGCATAAAATTATTAATTTATCATTTGCAAATTTTATCGTATTACCTAATTAACCTATTCTTAATGTACACCACGGAAAATATCCTTAATTATAGGATATGACCAAATATACGGAGATTCAAGTTGCTATCAATTAAAAACTCTGAGATAGCAAATCGCTTTTCATCTGGGACTGTACCCAGTCTAAGTCTTAGATCCCATTATTTCACTAGTAAAAAGCGTGAATGGCAATCTATGAGTATATTTAAATCTATGAGAAATTCATTCTCGTTTAGCATCTAGACTTGACATTTCGTCGAAGTACGAGATTTTAGCGGAGATTTGATCACGATATAATGAGCCGACAACTTTTTGGTAAGGTAATATTTTGAAGTGAGATAGAAAAAAGAAAAAAATGAGGGGAAGGCTGTATAAACTGTACCCGCAAAGTAGCTTCTGTCACTTAGGCTAAGCTGATTATCTCCAAATGAACAGAGAGAACCGATTTCATTACAGATCAAAAACACAGTGTTATCGCTATAACACATAAATACCTAATATACTAATCTAGTAATTATATTGAAATCTTAGCGCAAATTGTCTCACCAGGTGAAAAATGTGACACTAAATTTATTGATTTCACTTTCACTTTTGTTGGTTTGACATTATGAACAAACTGTTAATGAGAAATAAGTAAAAAAAAACACAACAACATTTAAAAATTAGTTTTTCATCTGGGACTGTAACCAGTCTAAGCATTAGATCCCATTATTTCACTAGTAAAAGGCGTGAATGGCAAATCTATGAGTATATTTATTTTTTCGCAAGCTGACTTTCAAAAGTTTGCCTGTGATTCGGTAAAATTTCAAAATAAATGATTATGAACAAGATTTTATTGTTTCCATGCTACATTTTCATTACTTTGTGCAGATTGGTAATAAATGTACATTAATAAATTAATTAAATATATATAGATAAACCACATTCAGATTTGTAAAACAACTTTGAAAAAAAACAATATCAAAAGAACCTATAACCAAAATATTCTTGTCTATAACCAAAATACATGGAATTGGACATCCAAGATTGGATACTTTTTGAATTGTCCTAAGTTTCGATTTATATTCTTTATTCCGTTTTTATTTCCCATAATGAAGTTATTTAAATCACAGAGTCTGACAAACCACAGAATAGAATATTCCAAACTGGTCTAGTCAAGAACTTTTTGCCCTGTCACAGTTGTCAGGCTGTAAGACAAAACTGCATTCTGTTAAACCACCCATAACCACCTACTCTAGATGCATTACATTAACCCTTCATGACAGATCCGAATTTATTGCTTTGAATGAGAAATAATGAAGCATAGTCCATCTAGCGGTATCAATTTTTGCTTTTTCAAGCAAGTTTACATTATTTTCTACAAAAAATTCAAATTAATTTAAAAATCTGACACGGCAACTAAATAAATCTGAAGCTAATGAACAATACGATACAAATACCTTGTCTATTAGGTTGAAATAGTAGCTTCAGCATATATGCAAAATTGCATGTTAAAAACATTATTTCTAAAAAAAAAAAAAATAATAAAATATGAAGCAAACTTAAAAAATCTAGTAAAGAGAAATTATAAAGCTAAATCTCAGCTATTGAATAATACTAAAATTTTTATTTTTCGTTGAAACTTGAACACAGTACGTGATATATTTAAAAACGGCCAAAAAAATGCATGGCAAGAATAAACTTCATAGCGCTGCCTAAATAAAGAACGATGTGGGCACAATGTGTTTTTTTTGGTTCTCCATACCCGGGCACTTTGTATCGAAGGAGTTGTCGTAGAAATTTCGAAAAGGGCTCATTCGATTGGAAATTGGAGTGGCTAGTACCCTTTTTAATAGTCGCCCCACACCCATCATTCCTCCAAACACATCCAATCAAAATTTTGAGATAGCCATTTTGTTCAGCGTAGTTGATTTCCAGATAAAAAATATATTTTTGAGGAGGACACTCCCCCAGAACCCTCAGGGCAAGGGTTTTAAGTTATGCCCTGGGGGCATATAAGGTTTTTATAGAAGGCGTTGTCGTAGAAACTTCAAAAGAGGCTCATTCGATTGGAAATTCAAAGGGCTAGTACCCTTTTTAATAGTCGAAAGTGATTGCAGGGCAACTTTCAATTGGAAATTGAAAGGGTTAGTGCCTTTTTTATAGTTGAAAGTGATTGGATAGCGACTAATGCCCCTCTCACGCCAACCATCTTCCCAAACATATCGAATTAAAATTTTGAGATATACATTTTGTTCAACGTAGTTGGAAGTTCTGGAAATTAGGTCTTTTAGGATGATAACCCCCTTAGAGCCCTCAATGCAAGGGTTGTAAGTTATGCAAGGGTTGTGATTGCAGGGCAACTAGCCCCTCCCCCCGCCCATCATTCCCCCAAACACATCCAATCAAAATTTTGAGATAGCCATTTTGTTCAGCATAGTTAATTTCCAGATAGAAAATATGTTTTTGAGGAGGATACTCCCCCACAGCCCTCAGGGCAAGGGTTTTAAGTTATACCCTGGGGGCATATAAGGTTTTTAAAGAATGCGTTGTCGTAGAAACTTTAAAAAAAGCTCATTCAATTGGAAATTCCAAGGGCTAGTGCCCTTGTTAATAGTCGAAAGTGACTGGAGGGCAACTAGCCCACCCCTACACCCATCATTCCCCCAAACAAACCCAATAAAAATTTTGAGATAGCCATTTTGTTCAGCGTAGTTGATTTCCAGATAAAAAATATATTTTTGAGGAGGACACTCCCCCACAACCCTCAGGGAAGGATTATAAGTTATGCCCTGGGGGCATATAAGGTTTTTATTGAAATCTTCGTCGTAAAAACTTGAAAAAGGGCTCATTTGATTTGAAACTCAAAGGGCTAGTACCCTTTTTAATAGTCGAAAGTGATTTGAGAGCGATTAACCTCCCCTCTCACGCCCACCTTTTCCCCAGACACATCCAATCAAAATTTTTAGATAGTCATTTTATTCAACGTAGTTAAAAGTTTTGGAAATTAGGTCTTTAAGGATGACAACCCTTCCCCCCACAGCCCTCAGGGCAAGGGTTGTAAGTTATACCCTGGGGGCACATAAAGTTTTATTGAAAGCGTTGTAGTAGAAACTTCAAAAGGGCACATTCAATTGGAAATTGAAAGGGTTAGTGCCTTTTTTATAGTTGAAAGTGATTGGATAGCGACTAATGCCCCTCTCACGCCAACCATCTTCCCAAACATATCGAATTAAAATTTTGAGATATACATTTTGTTCAACGTAGTTGGACGTTCTGGAAATTAGGTCTTTTAGGATGATAACCCCCTCAGAGCCCTCAGTGCAAGGGTTGTAAGTTATGCCCTGGGGCATATAAAGTTTTTACTGAAAGCGTTGTCGTAGAAACTTCAAAAAGGCTCATTCAATTGGAAATTGAAAAGGCTAGTGCCTTTTTTAACGTTTGTAAGTGATTGGATAGCGACTAACGCACCTCTCACGCCCACCATTTTCCAAAACACATCGAATTAAAATTTTGAGATATACATTTTGTTCAACGTAGTTGAAAGTTCTGGAAATTAGGTCTTTTAGGATGATAACCCCCTTAGAGCCCTCAGTGCAAGGGTTGTAAGTTATGCCCTGGGGGCATATAAGGTTTATATAGAAAGTTGCTGTATAAATCATAGGCAGGGGACTAAGTAAAAAGGAGGACACTCCCCCACAACCCTCTGAGCAAAGGTTTTAAGTTATGCCCGGGGCATATCAGAACGATGTTGACACAATGTATTATTTATTAATTTTTTCCTTTAGAGCAGGGTACTTCGTATCGAAGAAGTTGTCGTAGAAACTTCGAAAAGCGCTCATTCAATTGGAAATTGGAGTCGTTTGTGCCCTCTTTAATAGTCGATAGTGATTGGAAGGCAACTAACAGCCCTTCCACGCCCACAATTTCCCGAAACACATCCAAATTTGTTCAGCGTAGTTGATTTCCAGATAGAAATTATGTTTTTGAGGGCAGTCCCCCACATCCCTTAGGGCAAGGGTTTTAAGTTATGCCCTGGGGGCATATACGATTTTTTATAGAAGGCGTTGTCGCAGAAACTTTAAAAAAGGCTCATTCGATTGGAAATTCAAAGGGCTACTGCCCTTTTTAATAGTCAAAAGTGATTAGAGCGCAACTAACCCGCCTCTCTCGCCCACCTTTTCCCCAAACACATCTGATCCAAACTTTGAGATAGCCATTTTATTCAACGTAGTTTTAAGTTCTGGAAATTAGGTCTTTGAGGATGACAAGCCCCCCCCCCAGCCTTCAGGGCAAGGGTTGTAAATTATTCCCAGGGGGCATATAAGGTTTTCATATAACGCGTTGTCGTAGAAACTTCAAAAAGGACTCATTCGATTGGAAATTGAAATGGCTAGTACCCTTTTTTATAGTCGAAAGTGATTGGAAAGCGACTAACACCCCTTCCACGCCCACCATTTCCCCAAACACATCAAATAAAGATTTTGAGATAGCCATTTTGTTCCACGCAGTTCAAAGTTCAGGAAATTATACCCTTGAGCAGGACACTCCCCCCACAGTCTTCAGGGCAAGGGTTATAAGTTATGCCCTGGGGGCATATAAGGCTTTTATTGAAATCTTTGTCGTAGAAACTTGAAAAAGGGCTCATTCGATTGGGAATTCAAAGGGCTAGTGCCCTTTTTAATAGTCGAAAGTGATTTAAAGGCAACTAACCCCCCTCTCACGCCCATCATTTCTCCAAACACATCCAATCAATATTTTAGATAGCCATTTTATTCAACGTAGTTGAAAGTTTTGGAAATTAGGTCTTTAAGGATGACAACCCCCCCCCCACAGCCCTCATGGCAAGGGTTGTAAATTATGCCCTGGGGCGTATAAGGTTTTTATTGAAAGCGTAGAAACTTCCAAAGGGCTCAATCAATTGAAAATTGAAAGGGCTAGTGCCTTTTTTAATAGTTGAAAGTGATTGGAGAGCAACTAACGCCCCTCTCACGCCCACCATTTTCCCAAACACATCCAATCAAAATTTTGAGATATCCATTTTGTTCAAAGTAGTTGAAAGTTATTGAAATTAGGTCTTTTAGGATGATAACCCCCTCAGAGCCCTCAGTGCAAGGGTTGTAAGTTATGCCCTGGGGGCATATAAAGTTTATATAAAAAGTTGTTATAGAAATTTCAAAAAGGGCTTATTTGATTGGAAATTGAAATTGCCCCTTTTAATGGTCGAAAGTGAGTGGAGAGTAATTAACCCCCTCTTACGTCCACCTTTTCCCCAAAAACATTCAATCAAAGTTTAGAGATAGCCATTTTGTTCAATGTAGTTGGAAGTTCTGGAAATTATGTATTTAAGGATGACAAACCCCCCAGAACCCCAAGGGCAAAGGTTGTAAGTTCTGCCCTGGGGGCATATAAGGTTTATAGACAGAGTTGTCGTAAAACTTCAAAAGGGGCTAATTCAATTCGAAACTGGGAGGGCTAGTGCCCTTTGTACTAGCTGAAAGTGATTGGAGGGTAACTAACCCCCCCCCCTCTCACGCCCGCCATTCCTCCAAACACATCCAATCAAAATTTTCAGATAGCCATTTTGTTCAACGTAGTAGAAACTTTGGAAAATTAGGTCTTTGAGAATGACACCCCCCAGCACTCAGGGCAAGGGTTGTAAGTTTATGCACTCGTTTATGTTTATTCAAATTCCCAGAATGAGTAAAAGATTTCTTACATATATCACACTGAAAAGGTTTTTCACCTGTATGTAGTCGTTTATGTGTAGTCAAAGTTGATGACTGAGCAAAAGTTTTCTTACATATGTTACACTGAAAGGGTTTTTCACCTGTATGCACTCGTTTATGTTTAGGCAAATCCCCCGAATGAGTAAAAGATTTCTTACATATATCACACTGAAAAGGTTTTTCACCTGTATGCAGTCGTTTATGTGTAGTCAAAGTTGATGACACAGCAAAAGTTTTCTTACATATGTTACACTGAAAGGGTTTTTCACCTGTATGCACTCGTTTATGACTAGTCAAATGTGCCAAATGAGCAAAACCTTTATTACATATATCACACTGAAACGGTTTTTTACCTGTATGCACTCGTTTATGACTAGTCAAATGTTCCAGCCGAGTAAAAATTTTCTTACATATGTCACACTGGACAAGAGTTTCACCACCAATGCTGCAGACAGTTGAATTCGTTACTTCTAAAATTAGGGGATAAAATTAAATAAATTTCAATATTTTTGAAATTCAAAATTTCAATATTTTTGAAATTCAAAATTTCAATGTTTTTGAAATTCAAAATTTCAATATATTTGAAATTCAAAATTTCAATATTTTTGAAATTCAAAATTTCAATATTTTTGAAATTCAAAATTTCAATATATTTGAAATTCAAAATTTCAATTATAACAGCTAAAAGTAGTACTTAAACACATTATATGGAGAATCATTGGATGATTGGGATTAAAAGTTTAAAGGTTAAAAATTGGGATTCAAGATGGTTTTTGGGCATAAAAAAGGTTAAGAGACTGTCAAATGTGATATTTTTACACTTACAGGATTTTGAATTTTTTGATCTATAATGAACTAGTAAGTCTGGAACCAATGTTTTAACCCATTTTTATATCCAAAAACTATAGAAAGAATTTATTATTTTCAAGGGTTATAAAAGGACTTAAATTAAATTTGTAAGAAAAGAGATTATTATATTTTAAAAAAAACCTAAAAAATTCACTTTATTCGTAGGTCTATTAGATGAACTGCTCCATATTTACTGGTTGTTTAACTTATTTTGAACATTACAAATCAGGATTTAGCCATGGTATGAGACTCGATACAATTTCCTTGGGACTTGTGTGGGCTGTAAATCTAATTATAAAATTTTCATTGTTACAACACAAATTTTGTGTAAGTTTATCAAAGTTCGATGCCCTTTAGAGGGAACAGGGAGAGCTTTAGAGGGAACAGGGATACTTTAAAAGGGTGGCTGACCAGTGCTTATCGTCTTTTAAATTATCTTGAGCATATTTTCATTTGAAAACAGACTTTAAGCTCTAATCGTCACTTTTGATCAGTTCAAAAATCCCCCCTTCCATGGAATTTTTTTTTGCGGATATCAAATCACGCCAAAAATTTCCCAAGGACAATTCCCCTAGAACATCTCCATATGCAAAATAAACCTGGCAAAGAGAAAGTGAAACAAATAAAAATAATTTCAATTTCGAATTCCCTTAGTGTAAAATTTCCCCTGGATATTTCTCTCTCCAGGAGCAAATCTACAAAAAAACCACCCAAAGCATAAATCTTTCCCCGAAAAATGTGTATACTTCTCAATAAAAAATACTGAAAATAAACAATGGGCAAATTTTATAACTTAAAGACCTATCCCCAGGAGCTTTGGAGGGTTGTGTTATCTTCAAAGGCCTAGTTTTGGAACCTTTCAGCCTTGCTTTTTGTTTTTGTTCCTCTGGTTTTATCTAATTTTATCTACTTTTTTACTCTTTGTGTTGTCTGAATAACTGAGTGGAAATTTTGGCATAAACAGTTGTATGTTTCTAGGTTGTACCTTGATTTCATATATCTAAATATTGAACATTTGCCACTACACAAGTTAGAATGGTGTTAATGAAGACGAGTGTTCAACTCCATTCTGGTTAAGCACACTGAATTGATTTACCTTTCAAAGCCTTTGTAAATAAAATCCTGGAATGTGGTAGCATTTTAAGTATGGAAAGACTTTTGTAGCATGCAAAATAGTTTTATATTGTTCTCTTTCGACCACGATAAAATTTGCCTTTGCATGCAGCCAATTTTTGAAAAGCCTGTGCAGCCAAACAAGCCTCTTTTAATTTTTATTTAAGAAGACAGAGTAAAATATATTTTTATGGTTGTCACAACAGACTAAACAATACGATTTATGGATGTGTGTCTTCTGACAGATTCTTTGGCTAATAATTTGATTGTTTTTAAGTGCTTATAAATTGTCAATTCTCCATGTGCCGAGAAAGGCAATGAATTATCTTTGTTCTTTTTGTTATAAATGTAATCCTTTTGGAAGGCTTGGACACACTTAAGAAGAAACAATTGACATTGGAAATTAGCTCAGAATGTGGGATTTAAGCATTCTTTTTATAGACCAAGCTACAAAGTTTTCTATTTTTATTGCAGCTTACTTGAATTCATTAAAAATAATCCAAGATTTAATTGTGAATTTTAGTTGCATATATTTCACTGCAAACTTTTGGATTTTCAGTTTTCACTGTTCTTTATTTACGGCTTGTTAGTACGAGCTGTTTTACCTAAGGTTCGCTTAAATGTGAAGGCAGGGGGGGGGGGGGGGGAGATTAAGAAATCAGATTATTTTTAGGGTCATAATTTCCACGGTTTTAAATGTAAACTGGCCCGGAAACTTCACCCCCAGAATTTTTTTTCTCATGAAAAACTCTTCAGGTGGAAAATTTATTCCATCAGAAATCCCCCCCCCAAAAAAAAAAATATCTGTAAACTTTTTGTAAGCAAATACTATAAGTAAACAACTGACACGGTTTAACAAAAAGCCATTTTACCATGGGCTGTAGACGTTCAGTTTATACCGAAATGCTTGGACTTTTCAACTATGCTGAACAGAGTTGTTGTTACTTAAAAGGGGCACTAGAACCTTTAATTTTCGTTTGAGTGACTCCTCTCTGGATATTTTAAACCATTGGTTCGATAAGATTACCTCATGGGAGCAAAATAAGCACGCCTCCGAGATCTTCATTGTGACAAAAAAAAGAAAAAAAGAAAAAAAAGGCTGCTAAATTGGAACAATAATCGTTTGCGATGCATTAAAATGCTTTAGTCTAACGACTGAGGGGCAGACGGATGGGTAACCTCTCTTATATGGGGAATATTTCTTTTTCATTTAAAGTTTTAATGTTGCTCCTAACTTTTATTTAAAAAAAAAAGGTTTTAAAATTTAATTTCCGTAGTTTAGCGAAAAAGGCCTGAAAATATCCCCCTCCCTCTTCGTGGAACATTACCCCCTGAAAATAAAAATATCTCCCATAAAATACTTATAAGATCTTCTAAAATTGAGCACATGATTCTTAAGCCGCTTTAACAGCTAAAATAGTTTTGCCAATGCCTTACTCGGACAGAACCAAATCAACAGCGTTTGGAAGAGAAAAATTACTATTTTTCTAAGAACGGTAAAAAATTTCTTTGAAATTTATATTCTAACCCAGGCTAATCAGCATGAGTACTTATCTCCATTATGACATACTGCTGTAATTGTGTCGATACGGTTGACCTATAATCTATTAGTGACGCTAATCTGCACGTAAGTTTGATCGGCTACAAGAATCAACAGCCAATTAAACCAACCTTCTGGTCAATTTTCACTGACCTTAGTAAGATTTTGCAAACGCCTCAGTTTTTTTGCTATTATCGGCTACAACCCAAGATATTGTTTAATGTATTTTCCTCAATTGGGACTATTTCTAGTAAAATACTCTGGGAAGCGAAAATCGTACTAATTAATTAAAATCTACTTTTCTCTTCTGCGTAATGGTATCAACCCCCTACTTCTGCCTCCCAGTTTTAATTTCGTTTCATCTGATGTATATTTTCTAATATCTAACCATTTCCATTCTAAATTTATTAGTCTGTAGAGGAACTCTTCCTAAGTATCTGAATTTGTCTTTGTTTCAAATCTAGATTTTTAACGCAAGTGTTCCAAACGTAATTCAAATCGGCCAGCCCTAGTCTTTTAGAGTTTTTACAAATCCCTTGCATCCTCAGTCGGCAATTCTTCAAACAAATTTTGTGCTTTACGATTTAAGTTAGATTGCAGTTTCACTACCGTGTTATTCCGGTCTACCGTTTAATTCAGTTTTTTTTCCGCGATTGGACATATACAAATGTACATCTTCGTTTTCCATCATTGGTTGAAGGATTATCGTATGCATTAAATCCATAACAAATCATTGTTCAGGTACTTGGAAGCTCTTCCCATGATTGTCAATTATTAGCATCTTTTTCTCCGTTTCCCTGTCTTTCGTGTAATTCCGCTAAATCTACATTTAAAAATTTTAGTGTCTCCCGAACCAATGCTGAGGATATAAACAGTTAAATGACAAAGGAATAAAGATCGTTGAATAAAGTTTAGATAAATAGGAAAAAGTAACGTACTTAATAAAATAATAAGATTAGAAATTGGAGTTGAAATAAAAATAAAAAGATTAGAGATTGGGAAGCCATTGTATTGTAAGTGGTCAAGTGAAGTTCAAGTAAGTTTATTATTAGTAAAGGTGATGGATGCAATGAAAATGTTAAATAAGAATAGACAATGCCCAGGGTGTTTTTAAGAAAATTTAGAAATCTGGAAGAATAGAAGAAAAATGTCTGCAAACTAAGAATAGAATACTGAAAGCTAAAGTGATAATAGTGGTCAAATATGGCTCTGAAATGTGGGCGGTACCAAAGAGGGAGGAGGATTTGCTGGTATATTTCAGAGAAATAAAAGTTCTTTTGGGCACCCGTCTGACTGACCGTATTTCAATCAGAAAGCTGTACAATAAATCTAGTTCTATCCTGATTACCAGGGCTGTGATAAGTGAAAGACTGAGATGGCTATGACATATTTTATGGATGAAAGATCACAGATTGCGAAAGATCGTCCATTTCGGGTAACAATGTCGCCCCTAATGGTGGGGGAGAAGGTCACAAGGATGGATTTAAATGACATTCTAAATTTCTGGGAGAGTGTACAGAGGGAGCCTATGAATGATTTGGGATGTAGGAGTAGCATTGGTAGGTCTTTCTGCCTCAGGTAGCTTGGTTCTGCATTCAGTCGTAAGTAATAGCACGCAAGTTAAGAGTTTAATATTTTACTTTTTCTAGTCAAATTCTAGTCATTGTTATCTTACTAAGTTGATGCTGGAACTCTTAATTTTTTACCTTGATCGCTGATAGATGTCGAGCCAAATTTCTGAGACCCACGTTCAAGTTTACATGGTACCAAAATGCTGGGAAAAGGAGTCGTCGGACCATCTTCTAGTTTGGGAAGCAAAAAAGGGTCTGAAATGTCAACCTGCTTCTTGATGTCGCTTGGTAAAGCATCTTCAACTTCTACAAAGATAATTAAAAGAGATATAAAAAAAGCTTGACAACAATGTATATACATTTTACGAAAAGAAAATTCAGTAAATTCAGATAAAGATGTAGTTCCGAAAAAAAAGTTATGCGTATAGAACACCTTCTTCTTAAAAAAAATTATTTGATTATTCAATCAAATAAGCTTCCTCCAAAACTTATACCGCTACATTTCCCATAGAAACCGTATGTGCCCCGGGGCCTAACTTAAACACCTTGCCCTTGCCCCAGGGCTCTGGGGGTTTTATCAACCCCGAAAGCATTGTGACATAATCTTTGGGCTATTTTGAGCACAATGGCTATGTCAAATTTTCGCTCAGATGCAATTGGGGAAAATAATACGTAGAGGGGGGGGGGAGGAACCGTAAGTGTAATTTTTGACTCTTAAAATGGGGAACTAGAACTTTTCCGATCAAATGATCTTCCTTCAAGGTTTATACGACCATCACCTTCCATCAAACCTTATATGCCCCTGGAGAATAACTTACAACCCTTGACCCCGGGATTTGCAGGCTGTGTCAACCCCAGAGACATTGCTATATGATCCATGAATTATTTTGAACAAAATGGCTATTTCAAAATTTTGATCGAATTTATTTGAAAAAAAGGGCGTGGGAGGGCTAGCTGCCCTCCGAACAATTTTGACATTTAAAATGGAACTAGAACTTTAAATTTTTAATCAAATGAGCTCCCTCAAAAGATTATACGACCACCCCTCCCATAAAAACCTTATATGCCCCAGGAGAATAGCTTACAACATTTGCTCCGGGCTCCAGAGGGTTGTGTCGACCCCGAAATTTTGTTATTTGATATTTGGACTAATTCGAGCAAAATGACTATCTAAAAATTTTGGTTGGATGTATTTGGAGAAAGGAGACCGTAGGGGGGAGGGGTACTAGTTGCACTCCAATCACTTCGCTCTTAAGGAGGACACTAGAACTTTCAATTTCCAATCAAATGAGCCCCCTCCGAAGTTACGACCACCCCTTCCATAAAAACCTTGTATTCTCCCGGGAAAGATTATCTGATCTTTCAACTATCTTTAACAAAATGGGTATCTCAAAATTTTTATGGGATACATTTGGGGAAAAGAGGGCATTGGGAGAGGCTAGTTGCCCTCTGACCGCTTCTTACTCTTAATACGGGCACTAAAACTTTCAATTTCTAATCAAACGAGAACCCTCCAAAGTTTATACGACCACCCCATCCAAAAAAACTTACACGTCCCAAGGTATAACTTTCAACAAGTGCCCCCGGGCTCTCGAGGGGTTGTGTCAACCCTAGACTTTTTTTTTATCTGAGCTTTCAACTATCTTTAACAAAAAGGGTTGGACAGGATGCATTTGGGGTAAAGAAGGCGTGGAGGAAGGGACTGGTTGCCCTCCAATCACTTCTAACTCTTAATATGAGCACTAAAACTTTCAACTTCCAATCAAATGAGCCACCTCCAAATTTTCTACGACCACCCATTCTATAAAAACTTATATGTCCCAGGGTACAACATTTAAACGTGTACCCAGGCTCTGGAAGGGTTGTGTCAATCCAGGAGTTCCTGTTATCTGATCTTTGATCTTTTTTGAAAAAAATAGATATCTGAATATTTTGATCGGATTCATTTGGGCAAAAAAGGGGCGGGAGTCTAGTCCCCCTCTTATAGCTTTTGACTCTTAAAAAGGAAAAAAGGACTTTCAATTTCCAATCAAATGAGCCCTCCAGAGTGCATACGACCAACCCTTCCATATAAACCTTATATACACCCAGGGAATAATTTTCAACGCGTGCCTCCGGGCTCTGGGGAACTTTGTTGACCCCAGAGCTTTTTTATTTGATTTTTGAACTATTTTGAACAAAATGGCTATCACACAGTTTTGATTGGATGCATTTGAGGAAAAGACAGCGTGAGGGGGGCAGGGGACCAGTTGCACTCCAATCTCTTTTCATTCTTAAAAATGGAACTAGAACTTCCGATTTCCAACTGAATCAGCCCCCTCCAAGTTTATAAGACCAAACTTTCCATATGAAGTGCCTCTGGAAAAAAATTGAAGCCTTATGACCTTTTCTATAGACAACAATAAAACATTGCCTCTGATAATATTGCTGTGGTTCGTACTTAATCAGGAGTCAAGTGGGGTTACGTTTTAAAGCTCATCTATACAGATCAGTTGTGATGTGTGATGGACTTTGTCCAAACTTGTAAAAGCTATAAGAGAGCATGGAATCAAAAAGAGAAAGTAAAACTTGTCCCAAACATAGATTATGCTGATGATTTGACAGTCCTAATTGGAAACGTAAGCAAAAATGGAAGATTTTTTTAAGGTTCTGAAAGTTAAGGGTGCAAAAATAATTTTGAAAATTAATGTTAAGAAGACTAAGTTACATTAAATAAAAATTAGTGAAAGTGAAGAGTAATACTGGGTAACGAGAAGATTCGTCAAACTTCATTTACCTAGGTATTATTATTACTAAAGATGGTGTATGTAATGAAAATGTTAAAGCAGAATAGTCTCGGCAAAGGATATTTTTACAAAAATTAAAAAAGTTTCGAAGGATAGAAAGATATGTCTGTAAAGCAAGATTAGAAAGTTGGAGGAAACTGTTAACAGACTCTTTTGGGCACCCGTTCGACTGATTGTATTTCAACCAGAAAGCTATACGAAAATTTGGTTATATCCAGACCTAAATTATTTGGAAAAAGTACTTGTTTCTTTTTCTTTTCATCAAATTTAAAATTTCTTGATTTCAAAGTTAATCAGTTGGTTTTTCTCAATGGAGGAGGATATAATACATAATTTTCTCTTCGCTTTGCTCTAAAATCTTCCTCTTTTTCTAGGTACTTTTCTTGAAGCTTACATGTCGTTTAATTATAGACTATCAAGTGAGACCTCAAAATCGCTTTGCGAAGCTAAAAAAAACAGAACATGCAAAGTAAACTTAAAATTCTATCTGCTAAAAAACCCTATCTTTTTGGGAATAGGGGAGTTAAGATTGTTTATTTATTCAGGCATTTTAAGACCATTTTACGAATCCACGAATTATTTCGGGAGGGGGTTTCAAACCTAGTGTTCTCTTCCTCCTAGATACGACCCTAGTTAATACTGAATAGTAACCATCTACCAGGTCTAGCAATGGTACTCTATTTCTGAAGATATTCCCAGTTTCCCTTAGCCTTTAACTTCAAGTGTCCGCTGACAGAAATATTTTTACCTTTTTTTTTACTTGATCCCTAGAAAAGTATGCAAACTTGGAAGCTCCAAACTTTTGAATATACTAATTAGACTGTACTGTGAGTAGTGTACCACGCAAAGAGACATTTGTACGTCTCTTGGCTTAGGGCAGCTTGGTTCTGCATTCAGTCGTAAGTAGTAGTATTCAAGTTAGAGTTTAAGATTTTACTTTTTCAAGTCAAATTTTAGCCATTATTATTCTATTTAGTTTATCTCAGAACTCTGAAATTTTTACCTAGATCAGTAATAGATGTGACACCAAATTCCTGAGACTCAGGTTCAAATTTACATGCTGCTGAAATGCTGGGGAAAGTGCCCATCGGACCATCTTCAAGTTTGGGAAACATAGAAGGGTCTGAACTGTCAACCTGCTTCTTAATGTCACTTGGTAAAGCATCAACAACTTCTAAAAACATAAATTAACAGGGATATAAAACAATTTCGACAAAAATGTATATACATTTGACAAAAAGAGTATTTAGTAAATTTAGGGCACTGTATATATAATTAGCAGTATGATATTTCCCTATCTCACCCATTAGAAAAACACGGACCGAGGTGCGAGTGCTCCAGAGAACGTATAAACATAAGCGACAAAAAATATTTTCACGGGTAGACAAGTCAGATTTCTCTTGAACGCAAAACTTGGCTTCAACGTTGGAACACTAAATTTTAAAGAAACTAATTTTAAATTAATTTATTCCAATACATATATGAAAGTCGGTAATTAGTAGTGCAATGTTATTATTAGATGTTTTAAGGAATTAAAAGTAGGTTTCGAAGTCTCAGGTTGGTTTCAAAGGCATTTTGAGAACGTTTCTGCCAAAATACGTGCTCCAGGGTAATTGGACCGCTGATGGCAGACCAAATGAAAGGAGCTGTTTGTACGCGCCAATATAAATATATATATATATATATATATATATATATATATATATATATATATATATATTATATATATATATATATATATATATATATATATATATATATATATATATATATATATATATATATATATATATATATATATATATAATATATATATATATATATATATATATATATATATATATATATATATATATATATATATATATATAAGAATTCTACGAAAAACACTTCTTAACAGACGTTTGGTATTTTCTTGGATAGGGCTATTGTGGCAACTTTTACCACAGCAACCAATAATTAGAACCCAAGTCCTAAAATTGGTCTCAATCAGGAACCCTTATCGCTATCTAAATTCACAAAGTGCAAAGATTTTCAAACAGAGGTGTTTATTCTTTAAAGTTCAGGAAAGGTCTACCCATTTCATACGAAAACATTGATTGAAAACGAAACTAGTCTTATCTCGGCTCTCCGCCAAAACAGGTAATTAGCCTTTTTCGAGTTTCACAGAAACTACAATCTGAGAAAATAAATATCACGACGTGAAAAAAAATGATAAACCATCCAGTGGCAGATCCAGAGGGGGGGCGAGGGGGCGCCCCCCCCTAACGTAGTCTAAAGTAGTGTAATTTACCTAATTAACGCAAGTTTGCATTAACTAAACTTGCTCCTAACGTAAGTTTATCGGATCAACCTATTTTGCGCTCCCCCCCCCCTAAAAAAATCCTGGATCCGCCCCTGAAACCATCACATCTATTCCACCAGTTATTAGAAGAAAAAAAATCCTTATTTTCACCATTTCATCAAACCCCCGCCCCCTTTTTTAGAAATCCTACATAGGCCAATCAGTTAAGTCCACTGTATATAAATAACAGATTAAGTCATAATTTGTATATAAATTAAGTCATACCTGTGAGATGGGACAGTTGCAAACCACTTGGCCAGCTCACGAAGTTTTTTTCTGCTTTCGCAATTACGAATAATACAATTTCGAACCGTTTCTCATTGATTGACGCATACACACTAACCCGCTAATGCATGAATAAGTGGGAGGATCTTTTTGTTCGCACCGAGAATGAAGAGCCAGAAATCATCTGGGGTAAACTTACTGCCTAATTATATATACAGTGATTTAGGGCAAAGATATAGTTCCAAAAAAACAAAGTGATGTAAATAGAACACCTTGTTCTTTAAGAAAATTTTGTGTAATGAGATCCTCAAAAAATTAGAAAACAGAGGCTCCGGAGCCGCAATTAATATTTCAATTAAGAAAAAACTTCGTAAGAAAAAGTTGCAATTTATTTTGATAAATTCAATTTTACTATAAGTCGAGAACATGTATAATTTTTTGTTTAAGTTGGCAGATTTTAAGAACAAAAGCAGCTATTTTGAAGAGAATTCAAGTTACCAGTGTCTTCCAAAACCATTAAAGACGGAAAAATTACAATTTGTTCGAATATCAAAACACAGCATATTGAAGATCTCAAACTGGTGCCGGCTTGATAAATAGCGACTGACAAGTCTTGTGACATAAATGATACAGCACAAGTTTCACTTTTTGTAAGATATATGTTTGATTCAGGGCCTAAAGAAGAACTTTTAGGATTATTACCACTCAAAGGTCAGACCCGTGAGAAGGTATCGCAAATACTGTACGATCAGTCGATCAAACATTTGAATGTCATGGTGGAGATGATGCGTTTTATCTAAATCAGCTTAATCGTAAACTACAAGGGAAAGAAAACTTAATTTTTTCAAAGGTAGAAGAAGCAATAACACTCGAAAAAAAAAAATTAACCGTTTTTGCTTTGGATGACCTTAAGAAGGAAGACATGAACAGATTCAACACTTGGAATAGCATTCCTGACTCTTACAATCAGCTGAAAAAGCTCGTATTTCCTGTTCTTTCCCTTTTTAGCCTATGCAAAAATTATTTTTCAAACATGAACATTATCAAGAGTATACCACTGACAAGTCCATGGGAACTTGGAATCATGTCAAAAACAAAAAACAAATGCAAGAAATTGAAAACAGCAAAATACAAACCTGACTGACTCAAACTTTACAAGGAGATTCAAGTATATTGTTTGCGTTAATAAATATTTAATAAGCATGAAACTTAGTTTTATTTAGTATACTACTTATTTAGTAAAAAAAAGTAGTGCTTGTCTATTATCTGGTACACACCCGAGAAAAAACCTGTTTAAAATGTCTGTATTAAGAGACAATTAGCTTACACTCGGTAGAAAACAAGTGACGGGTGACAAAATACATAGGAATTATATAATTTGGGCTTTATATTTGCAAACTAAGGGGGTGGTGGTAAAGTATTTGGACAGCGTAAGGTTAGAAAACAATTCTTACCTCATAATATGCAGAATAATTATACACTTGTAATACATTTTGCATGCAGACCCGCAATATTTTACCCCCCCCCCCCTCCCTAATTTTCAAATATATAGCCCAAACTTGTAAATAAAGTAATGTGTTTTTATCATATTTGGTATATTTCATTAGGATTAACCTAACTCCACTTCTAAAGTGCGCACCATATAATAAACAAGTATCAAAAAAGTTAACCAAAGAAGGAGATTTGGCTCCCAATTCTTAAAAAATTATTGTAGTGTTTATATTTGGCTCTTTGGCTAATAAGTTTGCCGACCATAACAATTCCAACCCAGTAAGAATCTCCCTTGGACCATTTCTCTTAACATCTTCACATGTAATATTTAGTCGGAAAAAAGAAAGTGAGACAAATAGAAAGAATTTTGAATAGATATTCTGGCAACATGCCCCAGTGTAAAATTTCCTGTGGAAAGTCGAATCCCCGGAAACTTCCTTCACCAAAGAAAAATTATCTCAGTGAGTAATTTTCAAATTTTGTACAGACGACTTTGGAAAAAAAGGGCATTCTAATTTCCGTTCAAATGAGCCCTCTCTCAATACTCTAGGACTATTGGTGCGATACGATCACCCCTGAAAATAAAACACTCATCCATGATACTTCTGGCAAAAAATACAAAATATCACATTTTTGCAGACGGGAGCTCGAAACCTCCCTTTAGGGGTGTTACCTTCTTTTTTGTAAAATCAGGCAAATTTTCTCAGGCTTGTAGCTTTTGATTGGTAAGACTAAACTTAATGAATCTTATTTATTAGGAATCATAATATGTCAATTCTTTTGATGCATCTATTGACATCAAAATTTCGTTTTCAGTTTCGTTTTACATTGAGAATAATCAAAAAAGAAAATATGATTTGAAGCTATTTTAATTGTGTTTTTTATGAGTTTCGTAAACACTGAAAGTTTTAATATTGACGAATCTGTCATATCTGTAGTTCAGGTATTTCCGTGTCTGATAAGTGCAGTTTTGACCTTGTTGACCTTTGTTCTGTTTTATATTTTATTGATGAATCATGAAATGTTGCTCATCTATCAGTAATAGTGGAGAGTAAGTTTAAGACTCCATTCTTTTAAGGGCAAGGTAGAAATCTTCCGTAACCCCCTTCTCATCCTGATCATTTAACATTTTACCTCCAATCATGTCCTCCTTCCAGCCGATATTGGACAATGCAATATGCCTAAAGAAGTTTCTCTACGTCCACGGAATACACTCTTGTTCCGTCATCACACCCTCACAGACCATTTTAATCCAATCAATCCTTCCCCAGCACCCTCTCGCTTATTCGCCTCCCATAAGCATTCCCCTTGCAACTTTAATCCTATCTCCGAATTCTAGGAAGTGGCCAACTAGTTTGGGCATTCATCCACTATTTGTCAAAATAGATAGTTCCTTGCCCAGACACTCTCTGTTCTACTTCCCTTTTCCAGTACCATCTTACCCCCTCCTATAATCCCTCCAAGTTTTACATCTTCTTACCCTATCCCCATGAGCCCTCCATGTTCATTTTATCTCTCGCAGCTACCGTGTCAATGCGACTCGAGTTCCTGCAATTGAAAATTATCCTGCCGTAAACACTAAATTTTCTACCTTGACGTCAACTCGAAACAATATCACCTTCCTTCTCGCTCTTCATCTATATCCTAGCCCTTTCCCTACTTCTCAACGCCGTAGATGATTTCACCTCTAGATCTGGCTTTCTGAGATACCAACTAGCAAAGTTAAAGCCCTTCTCAAGAATTACTCATCTCTATTGACAGCCAAATTTTTTAAATCGCTTTTAATTTCATAGTTTTTGAGTTACAAACGCCAAAAGTTTACCAAACTCGAGGCGCTAAGAGAATTAAATCGAGTAGATATTATGGCTGCAAAAGATTACGTTCCCATACCCCGAACCCATCACTTGTCAAAGTGTTCAGTCTATTAAGCGCTATCCAGAGATAACCAAGTTAGAAACAAGGTGGTAATGTCTATAGTTTTTTTTTTTTTTTTTTTTTTTTTTTTTTTTTTTTTTTTTTACTAAGAGTAATCTTTACTCCAATATTACTTCTGTCCCTAGTTTATCGGAGCATTATTAATTACTTTCGCTAACTACTAGCCTATAAGTAGGCCTACTCCGTCATCCCTTTAGTATCATTGCAATAGCTGTCTTCTATTACTTGCCGATTCAAAATATTGATGCATAGATTATTTTCTGCGTATTGATTTCTGAAAGTGAATTTCGATAAGAGAGCATAAAAGAGATAAGAGAGTAATTTTTTCTTGATGTTTATTATTCAAATAAGTATAAATTAATATTTCGTGAACTAAAAGCTGTTCAATGGTATTTGTTTTGCTGTTTGTTCTTACAGCAGTATAAGTTTACAGGAGAATCATCAATAGAAAGGCGCCTTGTGACAGTTGTATTTTTATTGCTTTGGCAAATAAATAATCATAATCAATAAGTTCGCATAGAATTCCAAGCTGAATATACTAGATCATATAGTCTTATAATGGCTAATATTTTGAGTCCTTGTTCATACTGACTTCCGAAAACAAGGTCAAATCAATAGTGTCAACCCAAACCAGCTTGAAGTAACAAACATATTTCTTTTCAGGGATACTCCTTCAGCAACAAACACAATTTAACAAATATTTACATATATAAAATTAAACTAGCCCCCCTCTTCCTTGTCAAAAAGACAAATAGAAACATCAAATCTTATTAATGGAAGAATTTTTGTGTGCTATTCACTCCTCCTATCTAACCAAAAATCCCCCAATAGTTGCATCTGCCCAAAAATCTAACTAAACTGGCATATTTAATCTAAAAACTTAAACAATCTAAGGTCAAGCTACCATTAGAACCAGCAAATATTAAGCTTCATCATCAAAAGATGTAAAGCCGTATTCTTAGAAGTCAGACTCAGGTGTACATTGTCCTGTGATATTCTAGAAAGTTCCCAGGGAGACATGTTAAATTTTAGGAGGCGATAAAGAGTTTAGGAAGTTCAACTAAATCTCTCTGTCACTTGGTCAAGCATTTTCAACTTGTAAAATAAACTAGGCTTAGTTCAGTACCGTAGAAATCAAATTTAAAATTTACCAATGTTAAAAAAAAGATCTGGTTTTATTTGAATCCAAATAGCTTTTTCATAATAACACTCAATTATGATAAGTAGAACTAGGAAACAGAAAACAGAGGACCAATTCCTTATAAAAACCGGTTCAACCAAAACAAGTTATTTTAAAATATCAAGTAGAGATTATCTCATCCTCAGCAATTGAAGGAGTGTCACATACTGGAGGGTGAGGTGCCCCTAATTTTTCCAGCCACTCAGAACAAACAATTGAGTTGCTTAAAAAGGTGATGAAAAACACTGCTATTTTACTGGTTTGTTTTTTATTAGGAAAATGGATTGATGGAAACACATGCGGTAAAGTAAATAGAGGTAGATT
Organism: Artemia sinica; assembly: GCA_027921565.1. Classification (NCBI taxonomy): domain Eukaryota; kingdom Metazoa; phylum Arthropoda; class Branchiopoda; order Anostraca; family Artemiidae; genus Artemia; species Artemia sinica. Next base: position 7,347,373 of record CM051271.1, on the reverse strand, counting down.
GGCCGAAAAAACAAGAAATTTTAATAGCAATATCACCCAAATCAATCACTAAAAGCGACATCCTGTAGCATTTTTTCTAGTAGACACATTGGAACCCTTGTGATTAATGTAATTTGTATTTCTGGTATGCTGTTAAATATGAGACAAAAGATTTTCTTCCACTAATTTTGAATTCATAAAATGTTTTTTTATGAACAGCAAAAGAACTTTTGTTTTTCATAAAATTATCATCATTATCACTTATGCTTATCCTCACAACAGTCAAAGCAAGAGGTATTTGCAAAAGAAATACACAACTTACCAGTCTCACAACAAGAGCATCCAAAGGGTGACAAGATCAGCTGTGTTTATGATTTGAGACAAGCTCTGGATAATTTGTCAACCAAAATTAATGCAACTTAAAAATTAAAAGTTAAGTACAAAACACATCCAACCAAACTTCAATGATCCCATGTTACAAAGAGAAACCAAAACAAAACCCCCTCGAAAATGTGCATCCTACACAGACTATTTTCAAACAATGCAAATATACTTTCCGTATAGGTATTCAAAGAATACTGCATTGCAACTTTTATTTCATGTCTGATATAGTATCCTTTAACACATCTTCTCCTCTATTTCCTAGTGTTGTGTTTGTGATTACTATTGCCTATTGTTGTCTTCTGTGTTTTTTTCTTTAATCTGTAATTAGCTCGGAAACAATCAGGATTGACATTTAAGAGACACAATATTATCTGGTTTAGACAAAAAACTAAATCTGATCCTCAGTTGAAAAATAAGGCATTGTAGATAACTCATTATGACCTCAATTCTGGTAGTATGTTTCTTTTATTATACATACCTAAAGAAATGGAGGGAAAATTCCTATCAGCAGGGATTATGTGTTTTAAAGATTAGAAGCTTAAAACTTAGAAACTAAGTTTCAATATGTTTTTACTTAAAAAAAAACAATTTTTTCCTCCCTCAATTGTGAAGGCTAGACAAATGTGCAAAGAAACAGTTACTTTTTCTTCATTTTTTTACTTAAAATTTTTTAAGTAACATCACAGAAAAAAATATTTTCCTACCATTTTGTTAGCAGAAATATAATTAGATCTCTTACCATTCTTGATATCAGAAGCTTCAGCTAGAGTGAAATTTTCAGCCATATTTGGAATTAGAGATGAGTCAGTAACAGATTCGTCCAATACACTTAAAGTCTCTTATAAAATTTAGAATACTACTAACAACACTTGGAAATGATCCTCCCTACACAGGAGATCAAAAGGTCCCTAGAAATCAAGCAATCTATAATAACTTGTGTTGTAAACTGTAAAGCAAAAATTATATTAATAAAGAAAAAGAATGAGGTTCACAAGGTTCAACAGTCCAAATCATTAGAATAATATTCGCTTTTCATTTTGCATTATTAAAGAGAGGTAGAAATAAAGGTTTAAAAAATGTATCTATAACATATAACTGTACGTCTATAGACCCTATTTTAAGTACCAAATAACTTTTAAATTAAAATTGCAGAACAATAACTCTCTGTTGCTTGGAAATTTTTGAGCAATAGAAGATTGACAGTTCAAGAATAAACTGCAGTCTAAACTAGGGTCCAACTTGATGTTTTGCAGCTCATATCTCAATCATGTCCTTTCTCAAAATCAGGGGAAATAACAAACAAATCTTACCAATATATTTGTAGCTGTCTAAAACTCTTAAGCTGAGAGTTACAGTTGGTAATATGGAGATTGTCCAGCACTTAGTCAGGTACATAGTCAACTTATCACTTTATTTGTCAGTTCACATGCTTTTAAAATATAGGCCTAGAAATTACTTTCTTTTTAAGTAATCTTTTTAGCTGTAATTGCTCTTTATTATATATACAGAGAAAATGTTTACTTCTGTAGAAAAAAGATCAATTAGATTTGAGAACAATTTCCTACTAAGAGTACTTGCAAATAGTTGGGGTGATATGAGCCCTTGACCCTTTGATCAGGTTTCTCATAAAAAAAAAATACAAAGTTTGACTTAGAAAGTAGTGATGTCAGGGTTGTACTAAATGAAACAAGGACAACATCCCTGTGATGTTTGGTCCTGGACCTCTCAGGACCTCAAGAAGACTGGTAGATAACAGATCACTATAGGTTGTTTCATTAAATATAAGGCCAGAGCTCTACAATTACCACTCACTGAGCTGTGATCTGAAGGTTGCCTGGCGCAGATGTGAGTAAGTGCTACTCTATATTGCATTAAGCATTGGAAGATCTAGGTCTAAGTAAATGATCATAAAACTGTTACAAGCAATTATGAAAAATCCCTTAAAGCACTAATAAATACTTACTCATTTCATTCCTAAGACTGTGTTGCTTCACTTTATCCCATCCCTCTCCTGATAGACAAATATACAGGCTGCTCTATATATTCAAACCATATTTTTTAATAGTGCAAATCTTTTTGTCTCCATTGTTTTACACCAAATGCTAATCCATTAACAAGAATAAATGAGTCACATTAACAAAATGAATATCATAAATATTTATAAATCACTGTGTTTATCCATCAGAGGGGGGGGGAGGAGGATATTAAGTTAAGCAATATTTTTTCTTTAATTAAGTTTTTCTTAAGAATATGTAATTTAGTTATTATGATAGTTGTAAAAGAGTTTTCATAACTTTTGGAAGCTATTTACTACCCACAAATAATAACTTGAGTTACTACTCACAAACAATAGCTTGTGGCAACCACTCTTTATAAGTAATTTAACAAGATTCAACAGTTTTTTCCTATTGTCCAAAATAAAAAATTGGTATTTATTATAGGAAGTATCCAGGGTCTGGGCAGGTGAGGGCAGGGTCTGGAGAAAATTTGGGGCAATGGAAATAATAGTAACTGGCAACCCAAGACTAAGAGAAAAAAGTATATTACTTCCCAAGGATTTGGTCTGGTGCCAACCAGAGGCATCACCAGCGAATATATTTGGGAGGAGGCAACAGTTCTAAAATGTTTAGACTATCTGAGTAGTTGGCTATTAGACATCACTTATATATAGGTTTCACCAGGAATTAGCCAACTAGTCAGCTATCAACAGAATTTCATATAAGCCTACACTTTGCCAATAGTTGACTAGGCTAGTTTAAAATTAAGATCCCAGATATAACTTGTGTTTAAAATATTCAACTAGTCAGCTACCGATAAAATTCCATAAATTGGGTAAATGCACCAATGATTTGACAGTGCAATTTTGGAACCACTGTCAACATTTTCCTGCATAACAGGATAACTCTGCTTAATTGGGACTTGGAACACCATCTCTTGAAGCCATTGTTATATTGTGACAATGTGAAATGTGGACACTATATCCTGTATGCCCAGATTAGAAAGAAATATTCAATTTAATCAGTTTTCTGTTTGGACACAAAATGAGCTCCTGACATTTTTTTTAGATATGTAATGTTCAAACTGTCATTACTTGGTTATATTTTTGCAAAAAAAAAAGGTGGGATCAGCACCAATGCGTCAAGATACATCTGATCTTCTCTAAAATGTAGCCACATTGGCTTTTTCTTGATACATTAAAACACTTGAATTTTCAAGTGTTGAAATCTTGTCTGATGTAGGGTAAAGGCCCCAATCATTTGACTGTGCAATTTTGGAACCACTGTCGAAATGTTTCTTCAGAACAGGATAGCTCTGCTTAGTCATGACTTGGAAACCCATATCTTGAAGCCTTTGTTATATTTTGACAATGCAAAACATGGACACCATATCCAATATCAAATCAAAACCTCCTTTACTTCAAAACACTTAAATGATTGGGCTGATTCTTGTTTTTTTTTTGTTAAGAAAATAGTAAATAATTCAAAAAGTCTACACATACAAAATGCAATTTTCACACTCAGTGACAAGGCCAAAACAAATACAATTTGCACAATGCTTGCACAGTCAACAAAATTAAAAAAAAGACAGAAATTAGAATAACATACATCTATATATAAAATTAGGCATCTAAGTTATAAAGGCAAATAAACCCAGGCACAAAACTTTTTCTCATATCTTGCATTGGTTGTAAATACTGGTTGTATTTTTGGTATAGGTTCAGCAGCAGACCTTTGCAACTTTTGTCTACAAGGGGAAAAATCCTGAGGAAGAATATCACAGAGGTTGGCATTTTTCAAGATACCCTTTTCCAACTTGAGACCAAGTTGTTGCCTTCTTTTTTCAAGGGTAACAAGTTTAAATTCTTGGAGGAGCAATATATAGGGGACTTTATGAAATTTAAACGCAACAAGCAGGACACGGTACTGAACTTGCTCCAATATCTCTAACTGGTCATGGGTAAGGGAGAAATGCCATACTTGACAACAATATTCTACGATAGGTCTAATGAAAGAAAGATATAACCTCAGAAGATGCTCAACAGGAATACCATAAAAAGATAGCAACTTCATAGCAGAGATACCCATATTTCCACGTTTGAATCTCCTTCCTACTTCTTTGTCCCTCTTCATATCTGACAAAATATGGACGCCTAGCAGCTTAATTATGGTCACCATCTGCTGTTGGTGTATCAGAGGATAATAGGTTGGCTTGGTCCTTAAGAAAGAAATTGAAAGTACAACCAATTTGTCCATATTCACTAGTATGTTGTTACTGGCAGCCTGACTTTTAATGTCCTTGATGATACCATACACTTTGCTTGGGGAGTCCTTGCAGCAAATTTCAGTTAATGATAGATCATTGACATACTTCCATCTTTCAGGATAGGACTCTGCCAGCTTGCTGACCATGACAAGAAACAAAAGAGGACCAAGGGTTGTTCCTTGTGGCACTCCACAGTAGATTTGAACCTTGGTTGAGAACATGCTTTTATATTTAGTGCTTTGCTTTTGATCCAAGAGAAAGCTGGCAATGATTGAAACTAAAGCAGGGGTGATACTATACCTTGTAAGTAACTTTTTGATGAGTTGACTGTGGTTGATCAGGTTGAAAGCTATTTTTCAGATCTATTGCTATGAGGTTTATCCAGTAGCTGGGGTTGTCTAGGTTCTTGAGGATTATGTACAGAAGGCTTACCAAATAGTGAGCTGTTGGGATTTTGGGAAGACCCCAACAGCTACCAAAGTACTTTGGATCCACCATGCTGATGATTTTTTCTTTTAGCCAGGATGAGAGGAATTGCTTGTAGACTCTGCTAAATACTGGTGTAAGAGTGATCAGCCAAACTCCAGTGAAGTCATTAGTTGCATCTTTTTTAGGTATCGTTGTCACATATCATTTCTTCCATAAAGACGGGAAGTTGCCAGAAATGGTGATGTGGTTAAATAAATTTGAAAGTGGTTGACTAAGTTTCTCTGGGAATGCTTTTATGATTTGGATTGGAATTTCAATTCGTGTGACACTTGTTTGTATTAGCATTCCAAGTTTGTTGGTCACCATTTTGGCTGTTATTGTTGGGAGGTCCTGGTAGCCTGGAAGTGGCATCTCATCTGGGCGCAAGGGATGTAGGGTTTGTACAATACTAGCCAGGTGGGCATTAAGTTGGTTGGCCAATTTGGTATCTGTATCATCCAAGTTGAAATTGATACACTTAGTTTCTTTTCCTACAAGTTTTTTACCTTCTTTATACCCATGTTAGGGTTTGGATTGGAACAAATCATTTACTTTACCTTGATAGTAGTCTTTTGCCACCTGGCCTTTCAGTTTGCAAATTTTGGTCTTCAAAAGAATAGCTTGTTGGCGTTTCCCTTCGTTGAACAATCTCAGGTATCAGCTTTTAAACATCCTTTGAAATGTACAGACAGTCAGTAGAGAAGGACTTCGTTTTTCTCTTGGGAAAGTAACTGCAAAATTTTTCTAGTAGTGTATTTTGAAGAATTTTTGCTTTTGAATTGGCAGTGCTGACATTTGATACATCCATCCAACTTTCTTGAGTTATCCAGTTCCTAAACTTTAAAAAACCGGTATCAGTGATTGGCTGGTTATCTCTTTTGTTGTGTATATTATTTTCATGATGCTCAATGGGTTTAGTTCAAGTAAGAAATAGTAACTATCACCCAGGGGCGGGCTGTCTATAGGACTTCTGTAATATTTGGTCATATTTGTAGCTTTCTGTCTCTTTCTAGCATTTGACCTGTTAACACCTATGCTGGGTTAAGTTTTTGAAACCCGTTTTGGAAGTTATAATAATCCAAATTTCAGTCATTGACCAGTTTCGAGCTATATTAAGTGGATTTATTGTTTCACTATTATGTCAAGGCCCATGAAATTCACATACCCAGAGTGCAGACTTCGTGGCGCTAGTGGAACAGTGCAGTGCAGTCGGTGTCTACAGTGGTTTCATCCAAAGTGTGCAGGTATTTCTATTGAGGAGAGGAAACAATGTGGTGAGTGGTTATGTTTAAACTGCCAGTCCCCCCGATCTTTGAATGATGACCCTGAACCACCTTTAATGCCACTTTCTCTACCCCCTGGCTCTAAACCACGCTCTACACCCAAGTCTGCCACAAAACCTACAACCCCAAAATCAGTTTAAAAAAATCAAGCTTCCCAAGTCCCCCCTTGTGTTGACTGTGTTAAACATATAAAACAGCTGGCTGATCTCCGAGCTAAATACAATTACCAATTAGAGAAGAATTCAGACCATGAAGTAGCCATAGAAGATTTGAAAAAACAAGTTGACATTTTTCTCAATGACCAAAAAATTGGTAACGATATACTCCATGAACGTGATCTGGAAATTAAAAAATTAAGTGAAAATATCAACTCCCATAATTCCCACCGCCTTCTTATGGAAGATGAACTCTGCAATCTAGAAAACAATCAAGTGACCCTTAAATCGAAAATCACCAAATTATAAGAGGACTTAAAAAACAACGAAGCAATTATTACTACACTACGGAATCAATTATCAGAGTTCAGCAAATCCACCATTAATTGCAAAGTATCCCAAGAGAGCATACAAATACCTACGTGTAGTATGACTACTGATGACACCCTTGAGTTCGTGAATAGTCCAGTGACTTTCCGGTTTTTTACATAAATTATCAGGTGATAATGAACTAAACAAAAGGATTAACAAGGTTATGGAGAAGTCATTACCAGACGATGACATTGTTATTATTTTTGAAAAAATTACGAATGTGATGGATAAAAGGGAAATAAATACAAAAATAAGCAGAAAGGAAAATGTGATCTGCAAGCATTTTGATAGTAGTTTCTGCAAGTTTCGCACACAATGCAAGTTTCTACATATTTGTCGTCATTTTATTTCGGGAGTTTTTTGTGTCTGATAAGTGTATTTTTGACCATGTTGATCTGTGTTCTGTTTTATCTTGTATTGATAAGTCATGTACTTTTGCTCATGCATCTTCAGCAGTGGAGCGCAGGTTTAAAACCCAACGTTTTTTAGGGCGACGCCGCAAGTATTCACGACCCCCCCCCCTCCCCTAGTTCGTGTTCCATTCGACTTTCAGTCTTATCCACCTGCATACCCGATACAGAGCAGTATAACTCAGGAATCCATCCCTCGAAACAATCCTCCGCCCCAAGTACTTACGCGTGCCCAGTCAGTCCAACCCCCACAATCACTTTACTCAATTTGGACCATCCCCAAACCCCCCTCACTCATATTCCTCCCAAAAATCCACTTCCTTTCGACTCCGTTCTTCTCCGTGCGTCCAAGAAGTTACCGACCAGTTCTGGATTCCACCCGTTATTTGCCGAAACAAACCCAACCCCTCCCCTCTCAGACAACCCCCACCGTACTTCCCTCCCTCAGCATCATATTGCCCCCCCCACCCCCCATATAAAGAACACTCCCAATTTGACTTATTCCCAGATCACCAGGAAACCTTTCTCCCTTCCCTTGCACTTTATCCCCCTGGCTACCCTACCAGTATGACTCTGGTTTAAGAGTAAGCATGCAGAATGATCCACAGGTAACATCTCCATGCAGAGTTTCGAAAACTTCAAATAGTAAGACGAATTCCACCGTAGTTCCATCCCAACTTAATAATATTCCCATAATTTGTCCGCTGTCCTCCTTTTCTCTCAAGCCCGGTCCAGTCCCGCCTTTTAATAATGCTTCAAAACTACCCCCTTACCCACAGCATCCTCCTCATAAACTTCAACCCCAAATAACTCCATCCCGAATTGAAAAAAAATCCCGATTCCCAAATCGGTTTAAATTTACAACTTTCCTACTTACCAATGCTGAGAGCCTGAATTTTGATAAAATTACCGAACTCGAGGGTATCTCTGAAATTCATAAAATTAACATTATTGCTGTGACAGAGGTTCAGTCCCAGAACCCAGATTTCCTAAAAATCAGCAATTATACTCAGTTTATAAAACTTCGCCCTCCCGATCACCCTCTCGGGAAAAAAGGGGTGGTATATTATTTTTTGTCCGAGATAGCCTCCAACCTAAACCCATCCCCACCCCCAACTTATCTGATTATGATGAAATTCTATGGCTGAGCCTTAGACCAAAAGTACTTCCCCGCCCTTTCAATTTAATTGTAACCGCCATCTTTTATCATTCCCCTAACCAAAGTATTGACCAGAAACGCAAATTTATACAACAATTTCTTATAAGTGCTAACTTTGTGTTATCAAAGTATCCGAACGCTGGTATTTGCTTACTTGGCGATACGAATGACCTGAGGATAGACTCTATCTGCACCTCTCTTAATATTAAACAACTGGTTAAAATATCTACAACAAAAGGTAACACCTCTCTGGATGTTATTTGTTCAAACATGAGTAAGTATTACAACTCCCCGCAAGCGCTACCACCACTAGGAGGCAGTTACCACTACTGTCTTCTTTTTTCTCCCTCTTCAGCCATGGAACATTCCCTTACTACCTCCATTGGGGTTTGCCGTCCCCTCAGTGACACAGGCCTTTTTTCTTTTGGATCATGGCTGACCAGTGAAAGTTGGTCAGACCTTTATAATTCTAATAACCTTGATGACAAAATTTTGATTTTTCACAAAAAAAACTAATTGATTCCTACTCATTATGTTTCCCAGAAAAAAAATCATAAAATGCTCCAGTGATAAACCTTACATAAACAATCACATAAAAATGTTAATCCGCACGAAAATAAGCTTATTTAACAGGGGTAATTTAGCTGAAGCAAATAAGTTAAGAAAGGAATTAAAAAGTCAAATTAGAAAAGCTGCCCGAGCCTACTATAAAAATAAAATTAAATACTTGCGCCATGATAAACTAAAGAACTGGTACTCTGAAATTAAAAAACTTACCGGCAAGAGTCAAGAACAACTAAATTTTAATATAAATGAACCTCCAAAGACCACAGCTAATGATCTTAATAAGTTTCTGGCTTCTATTGTCCAGAGTCTCCCACCACTATCTTACGCATTTCCAGATATTCCTGATCCTTTTTCACTCCCACATATTTCACCACTTGATGTTGTAAAAAAAATTGAAAAACTAAAACGATCAAGCATTTGCCCTTTAGATATTCCTGTTCCTCTGATTAAAGCTTTCAGTGATTACCTCTCAAAACCCCTATCCACCCTGTTTAATGAAATTACAAAATCGGGACAGTTCCCTCAATATTAGAAACAAGGCTTTATTACCCCAATCAAAATAGAAAAACGGGAAGCCTGGCTTTGATGGCATTCGTCCTATTACCCTCACCTCATTCTTTTCAAAATTGTATGAAAGTTTTCTCGCAGACTGGCTTAAGATGAAAGTCCTCCCCCTCATTGATCTTAGACAGTTTGGTAATCTCAAATCCACGTCAACCTCTCATTACCTAAACCGTCTTGTTGATACCATGGATAAATTACTTGAGAAACCTAACACTTGGCTTAATCTGATTAACCACAATTTACTCATAGATAAACTTATAAAGGAATTCCACATTGAAACTTTCCTTGTTAAGCTTTTCTCTATAATAGATCTCAAGCAGTTAAATATCTAAATTGTTTCTCAGATCATCTCCCCATATTTAATGGCATTCCTCAGGAGACTATTCTAGGCCCTCTCCTTTTTTTTCTTATGATTAACAGCCTTTCAAGCCTTTATGACAATGTGGAAATTCGTCGATAACTTGACAGTTTTAGAGATATGTCATAAAAACATGTTTAGCAACCCAATGGGCATACTCCAAGATATTACCTGTGAGGCCTCTTCCCTTGACATGACAGTTAACCCTTCTAAATCGGCAATAGTCTCAGTAAGTTTCCTTAAATCCCCTCCCCTTTTTCTTGCTCCTATTCCCCCTGAAACCTCTGTCACATCTCTTAAACTCCTTGGTGTTACAATTTCTTCCAATTTGAAATGGGATGCCCATATAAATAATATCCTACGACAAGCAAACTCCTCGCTTTCCCTCCTTAAACTTTTAAATAAATTTAGTTGCCCTCAATCACATTTACTACAAGTATACATTTCTTTTGTGCGTCCCATATTAGAGTATGCTTGTCCTGTGTGGCACCCTGGCCTCTCAACTGAAGCAACACAAAAAATTGAAAATGTCCAAAAGAGAGCTTTAAGAATTATTTTTAAAGAGGGCAAGATACCATATTTGCATTTTTTAAATATTTCAAAACTAGAGACCCTCGAGAGACGAAGAAATGATTTGTGCCTCCGTTTTGGTAAGTGGGCACTTTTGAACCCCCGTACTGCGAACCTTTTCCCTGAATAGCATATACCTGATAGAAATCGTCCTCCGCGAACTGTGTCCCAGCCTATCCCCACCTTATCTCCCATTCTCTGTACTACCTTGCGGTATAAGAAATCTTTTATCCTTTTTTTTACTGATATTATAAATAATTGTTAATTTGTACATAAATTTTATCTTATCTCTTACATGATAAAAGAAACAGCTCGTTTTTCTTTTTACTCTTTTTTCCTTATCCCCTTTTTATGTTGTTTTTTAAACATTTGTTAATGTATATATTATTTATTTTTTCAGTTTTATCAGTTTTTATCTTTTTAACTTGTTGCCATTTTGCAGTTTTTATTATAAGTGAAAAAGGAATCATATAGCATTCCGATATTTATTTATTTATTTTTATCTTTTTGCATTCGTTGCCAATTTTTTGGTTGTTGTGCTTTTGTTATGATTTTCTTGTTTGTTTGTTTTTTTATAGACTTCGGAATTCGAATTCGGCCCTTCAGGGCTTGTGATAGTAATTTCTCGAAATAAATATCTATCTATCTATCTACCAACACCAAACATAGCACATCCAGGCCACTTACTTGAAATGTAGTTGGCACTCAGGTGGAGCTTTTCATCTGGCGCAAGGGATGTAGGGTTTGTACAATACTAGCCAGGTGGGCATTAAGTTGGTTGGCCAATTTGGTATCTGTATCATCCAAGTTGAAATTGACACACTTAGTTTCTTTTCCTACAAGTTTTTTACCTTCTTTATACCCATGTTAGGGTTTGGATTGGAACAAATCATTTACTTTACCTTGATTTTTCTCATGTTTTTTTTCTTTTTATCTTTGGCAATTTTCTCAAAAATAATACATACATCATCATCTGCTGATGATTTATAACAAAAACTTGGTAATCACTGTGGAGTTCTTGTCATTAGTTGATGGAATTTTATCTACAAGCTTGACACTCACTGCACAAACAAACTTGCTCAAGTTATATGCATGTCCAAAATTATATTTGTCTCCTAGTTTGGACTTCCCAGTCAAAATCATGTTAACACATTTGCTTCCTTTGGAAAAGGGGCATTACTGTTTGGCAGTTGGACAAACCTGCTTGCATCAGATCTATTTTTGAAATTAGCAATACAATGTTCAAATATTGGCATAGGTTGAGGGGCGGTGACACATTTCTCAAAACGAGCAGAAATTAACATAAGTTGGGTGCAAAATCCCTATGCCTTCCCAAGGCCAGAACAAAATTTGCACTTTACTGAAAGAATATAAATGTTTTTTACTTTTATAACTTCAATAAATCAAATAATTTTAACATATTGATCACTAAATATCAGTATATGTATATTAAACAGACAACGCACATTCATTTGTATTTTTTTAGTAAAGTGCAAATTTTATTCTGGCCTTGGGAAGGCATAGGGGTTTTCTCAAAACGAGCAGAAATTAACATAAGTTGGGTGCAAAATCCCTATGCCTTCCCAAGGCCAGAACAAAATTTGCACTTTACTGAAAGAATATAAATGTTTTTACTTTTATAACTTCAATAAATCAAATAATTTTAACATATTGATCACTAAATATCAGTATATGTATATTAAACAGACAACGCACATTCATTTGTATTTTTTTAGTAAAGTGCAAATTTTATTCTGGCCTTGGGAAGGCATAGGGGTTTTGTGCCCAATTTATGCTCATTTCTGCTTGTTTTGAGTTTGACTTTTCGGTTATTTATTGTAATTTCTGTTTGTTTTGGGTTTCATTTATTTATTGATGCTGATTTGTGGTAGTTTTGAGCTTGGTAGATTATTTGATTTTATTTTTGCTCATTTTTTGTTTAATGGAATTCTTTACTTTTCTTTGATAAACTTATTTTGTGGAAAAAGTTTTGTTAATTAATTTCTGTTTGTTTTATATTGACATAGTCTTTTCAGGGAAAAATAAAATAACACTTTAAATCTTTTCATTTTAGACTTTATACTTTGGCCTGCTAATTGTATGCTGGAGAAAAATTTTCAGTGATTTTTAACAACATACACCCTTTTAAAAATCTGGACACAAATAGTACTGTTTAACTTAGTTTCATACCTCCTCTAGTTGACCTGAAATGGAAAACTTGATATCATTTGCAAAAAATCTGTTTAATTTCTTTGATAGCTTGGATACACTTACACTGTTTTGATTTGGTTAAAATTTAAGAACAGAAGTAGATTCAAAAGTTTGAACATAATACCCTCAGTCATTCTTGGAATACTGCTGAGATGCCTTATTGGGAATTAGCATTATCACAGTGCATTTTGATTTAATCTTAAGGCAACATTTAGTTTTTAAACATAATTGGCAAATGGGAGGGTGGGAGTGGAAGGGGGATTAGTTGCTCTCCAACCACTTTCGACTATTAAAAAGGGCATCAGCTCTTTCTATTTTCAATCGAATGAGCCCCTTTTGAAGTTCTCACAACAACTCCTTTGATACAAAGTGCCCTGGTCTAAATAACAACAACAACAAAAAATATTACTAATCACTTTCGACTATTAAAAAGGGCAATAGCCCTTTGAATTTCAAATCGAATGAGCCCTTTTCTGAAGTTTCTGTGACAATGCCTTCGATAAAGCCTTATATGCCCTCAGGGAATAACTTAAAACCCTTGCCCTGAGGGCTGTGGCAGAGTATCCTCCTCAAAATATATTTTCTATCGGTAAATCAACTATGCTGAACAAAATGGCTATCTCAAAATTTTTATTGGAGGTGTTTGGGGGAATCATGGGCGTAGGGGGGCTAGTTGCCCTCAAATCACTTTCAACTATTAAAAAGGGCACTAGCCCTTTGAATTTCCAATCAAATGAGCTGTTTTTGAAGTTTCTACAACAATGCCTTCTATAAAAACATTATCTGCCCCCTAGGCATAATTTAAAACCCTTGCCCTGAGGGTTGTGGGGGAGTGTTCTCCTCAAAAAAATATTTTCTATCTGGAAATCGATTAGGCTGAACAAAATGGTTATCTCAAAATTTTGATATGATGTGTCTGGGGGAAGGATGGGCACGGAGTGCCCTCCAATCACTTTTGACTATTAAAAAGGGCATTACCCCTTTGAATTTCCAATTGAATTAGTCTTTTTGAAGTTTCTACAACAATGCCTTCTATAAAAACCTTATATGCCCCCAGGGCATTACTTAAAACCCTTGCCCTGAGGGTTGTGGGGGAGTGTCCTTCTCAAAAACATATTTCCTATCTAGAAATCAACTAGCCTACCCTAACAAAATGGCTTTCTCAAAATTTTGATTGGATGTGTTTGGGTTAATGATGGGCATGGGGGGGAGTCTAGTTGCCCTCCAATCACTTTTGAATGGGTGAATGATGGACCTGGGGGGGCTAGTTGCCCTCCAATCACTTTCGACTGTTAAAAAGAGCACTAGCCCTTTGAATTTCCAGTCAAATGAGCCCCTTTTGAAGTTTCTATGACAACACCTTCTATAAAAACTTTATATACCCCAGGACATAACTTAAAACCCTTGCCCTGATGGTTGATGGGGAATGTCCTCCTCAAAAACATATTTTCTATCTGGAAATCAACTATGCTGAACAAAATGGCTATCTAAAAATTTTGATTAGATGTGTTTGGGGGAATGATGGGCATGGGGGAGGGGCTAGTTCCCCTCCAATCACTTTTGACTATTAAGAAGGGAAATAGCCCTTTGAATTTCCTATTGAATGAGCCTGTTTTAAAGTTTTTATGACAATGCCTTCTAATAAAAACCTTATATGCCCCCCAGGGCATAACTTAAAACCCTTGCCCTGAGGGTTGTGGGGGAGTGTCCTCCTAAAAAACATTTTTTCTATCTGGAAATCAAGTAACCTATGCTGAACAAAATGGTTATCTCAATATTCTGATTGGATGTGTTTGGGGGAATGATGAGTGCGGGGGGCTAGTTGCCCTCCAATCACTTTCAACTATTAAAAAGGGCACTAGGCCTTTGAATTTCCACATACTACATACGGCACTATCCAGTTTCGAATTTCGCCGAGAAGAGTGGTAATAAAAAAAACTACAAAATACAATGTTTTCGCAGGAAGTCTAAGTGATAAGAGTGTGTGAACGTTTAAATCATCAAAAATATTTAAGACCGATTAATGGACAGAGGGTTTGGCCCGCTTCAGGACTTAGGCCAATTGTGAGTCGTCAATTAGAGCGCAGGACAAAAACTAAGTTTTATAGTGTTGTAAAAGTGCTTTTTGAGGATTGGTAAATCAGATTCAGGATCATTAAGAGCAGAATTATATTGGCATTTAGGCATTGCGATTCAAATTATTATGCAGTCATTCTAGAGACTTGGTTATTATTTGCCGTCAATTGAAGCGAGCATTGCTGTACACCTAAATATGTAAGTCATAATAAAACTATTGTCTTTCTATTTGCGTTTATTAAATAAAAAAAACAAGTTTTTTAAACTGAAAGTAAGGAGCGACATTAAAACTTAAAACGAACAGAAATTATTCCGTATATGAAAGTGGGCTTTCCCCTCCTCAACGCCTCGGTCTTTACGCTAAAGTTTTTTATTGTTTTAAAAAATAAAGTTGTGAGACAGAGTCAAACTTTAGCGTAAAGAGCGAGGCGTTGAGGAGGGGACAGCCCCTTTCATATACAGAATACTGTTCGTTTTAAGTTTTAATGTCGCTCCTTACTTTCAGTTTAAAAAACTTGTTTTTTTTTATTTAATTTCTGATCGTTTTTTAGTTAATGCAGCTTTTATTTGCATAAAAATTTTACTTTTCTTTTGCTAAATGGATGTCTCTAAATTTGGTTATGACGTAATTTACAAATTAACTTACGTAACTAACTTCTATATTCGTATATTTTTCTTCTGGCAAAAAATACAAAGTTGCAGATTTTTGCAGATATGAGCTTGAAACCTATGTAATAGGGTTTTCTGATACGCTGAATCTGACGGTGTGATTTTCATTAAAATTCTTTCACTTGTAGGGGATGTTTCCCCCCTCTTTAAAAAATCGAGTAAATTTTCTCAGGCTCGTAGCCTTTGATGAGTAATACTAAACTTAATAAAATTTATATATTTAGAATCAGCATTATAAACACATTCTTTCGATACATTTATTGACATCAAAATTCCGTTTTTAAAAGTTTCAATTACTATTGAGCCGTATTGCTTGTTTTTTTATTGTTTTTTTTATTACGTATATGTTATTACGTATATGAGGGGGTTCTCCCCTTAGTCAATACCACGCTCTTTACGTTAAAAGTTAAAAAAAAATTTGATTCACAAACCCCTGAATCACAAAGGCCGTTTAATTAGAATAGATAGCTCTTTTGAAAGCACTAAAAAAAACTGTAGCGTAAAGAGCGAGGTATTGACTTGGAGGAGAACCCCTCACATACGTTATAATTTCTGTTCGTTTTAAGTTCTAATATTCCTTCTTACATTTCAGTTGAAAAAACTTGTTTTTTTTTATTTAATTTCTGATCGTTTTTTAAATTATTCTTGGAAATCCGGCGCCCCCTTCATAGAAATGTCCCTTACCCCAAAGAAACATCCTCCACGGAAATATTCTCCAGAGTAACCCCTTCCTCTAGCCCCCCCCCCAGAAAAAATCCTTCCTGAAAATGGTTGTATACTTCCCAATAACCAATAAATAATGCTGGCAAGTCCGGCGCCCCCTTCATGGCAATTTCCCTTCCCCCATGAAAACTTCCTTCATTAACAGATCCTCCAACATAACCACCGACCCACCCTTCCCTCCCACTACGAGAAAAAAAAATCTGAAAACTTCTGTATACTTCCCAATAACCAATACTATATGTTAACATTGGGTAAAGTTCATAACTTTTAGCCCTCACTCTGGGAACTTCGGGGGATTAAGTCATCCTAAAAGACATATTTATCATATTTTCGACCATGCTGAACAAAATGGCTATCTCAAAATTTTGATCGGGTGACTTTGGGAAAAAATAAGCGTGGGATGGGCCTAGTTGCCCTCCATTTTTTTAGGTCACTTAAAAAGGGCACTAGAACTTTTAATTTCCGTTCCAATGAGCCCTCCCACGATATTCTAGGACCACTGGGTAGGCCTGTCAATTTGGAAAATTTCTTATACTTTGAAATCAGAAGAGAGTTAACATTGAAGCTTTGCAATAACCTGCCAGAATATTTTTTTGGCCCTGGATTCATAACTGAAAGTTTAATTTTTTCCTATCCCAACCTATGTCCAAGATTGTTAAAAGTATCAGCTAAACTATAATTTTACCACTATTTCCACTGTTTATAAGGAATTTTATAGATATTTTGCTATTTCAAGCTTCAGTGCATACATTAGCCTACTGAGACCTTAATAGCCAACTAGTTGGCCAATTTCATAGTAGGGTAAAGGCACCAATGATTCAATAGTTTTTGTAAAAAATTAATTTTTCTTTTCTGAAGGCTTAATTTAAAGATCTTTGGGTTGAAAAGGGTTTCAGTGTGTAGAAGGAACATCTAGAAATCTAACTGTTTGATTAGAAGTTTGAAGTTTTATCAGAAAAGAGTACAAAACTCTGATTTTCTGAAATTAGAGTGTCTTCACCTACAAATTTGACAGAACAAAAAATTACCTTTTTGACATAAGTTGGAACCCAATTTGACATGTGTCAAAATACTTGGGGAATGCTTGTGGGCAGATCCTGGTGCATTTGGCATGCCTATTCTGTCTACTTTATTTCTTCATTTCTTTTCAACTTTGTTTAATGCATAAATGTATAAAACACTATTCAGATAGTGGAAGCAAAAAACTGAAAAAAATGTCTCAAGTTTAGGAAGGAAGTTGGATAATCATATGGAGTGTAATCATTTGACCTAGGTTATATGACTTTTCTTTTTTTCACAGTGTTGCATATATGCGACAAGAATTGCATCTCCAATATGAACATATACAAAAAAATGTACAAAATTTACTAAGATAGGGTCTGCTTCAAAGCTGTCAGTGATAAATCAATTAGGATGCTGTGATCAACCAAAACAAATGAATAGAAATATGAACATGGTGTGAGGCTAAGGGGCAGCACCTCAAATGTTGGAAAAATCTAGCATCAAATCAATAAAACTACATTAAAAAAAACTATTTTATGTTTTTTTGTATGAGAAAATATTATTAGAAATAATAATCATCAAAATCTCTTGTTGTTGATAATGTACCTGTTAATTTGACAACTATGTTTTTGTCAGAGGACTCTTGAATTTCAACACCAATTGTTTCTCATCTGTGATATATAAGTAAGGCCTATTAGCCAACTTCTCAGATAGTCCAAACATTTTGGAACTGTTGCCTCCTCCCAAATATTTTCGCTGGTGATGCCTCTGGTTGGCACCAGACCAAATCCTAAGGAAGTAATATACTTTTATCTCTTAGTCCTAGGTTACCAGTTACTATTATTTCCATTGCTCCAACTTTTCTCTATCCCTGCCCTCACCTGCCCAGACCCTGGATACTTCCTATAGTAAATACCATTTTTTTATTTTGGACAACAGAAAAAAATTGTTGAATCTTATCAAATTACTTATAAAGAGTGGTTGCCACAAGCTATTGTTTGTGAGTAGTAACTCAAGTTATTATTCGTGGGTAGTAAATAGTTTCCAAAAGTTATGAAAACTCTTTTATACAACTATCATAACAACTGAATTACATTTTCTTAAGAAAAACTTAATGAAGAAAAAATATTGCTTAACTTAATATCCTCTCCCCCCCCCCCCTCTGATGGATAAACACAGTGATTTATAAATATTTATGATATTCATTTTGTTAATGTGACTCATTTATTCTTGTTAATGGATTAGCATTTGGTGTAAAACAATGGAGACAAAAAGATTTGCACTGTTAAAAAATATGGTTTGAATATATAGAGCAGCCTGTATATTTGTCTATCAGGAGGGGGGGATAACGTGAAGACACACAGTCTTAGGAATGAAATAAGTAAGTATTTATTAGTGCTTTAAGGGATTTTTCATAATTGCTTGTAACAGTTTTATGATCATTTACTTAGACCTAGATCTTCAAATGATAAATGCAATATAGAGTAGCACTTACTCACATCTGCACCAGGCAATCTTCAGATCACAGCTCATTGAGTGATATTAGTAGAGCTCTGGCCTTATGTTTAATGAAACAACTATTGGTGATCTGTTGTCTACCAGTCTTCTTGAGGCCCCGAGAGGTTCAGGGCCAAACATCACAGGGATGTTGTCCTTGTTTGATTTGGTACAACCCTGGCATCACTACTTCCTAAGTCAAACTTTGTATTTTTTTCATGAGAAACCAGACCAAAGGGCCAAGGGCTTGTATCACCCCCACTATTTGCAGGTACTCTTAGCAGGAAATTGTTCTAAATTCTAATTGATCTTTTTTCTACAGAAGTAAACATTTTCTCTGTATATACAATAAGGAGAAATTACAGCTAAAAAGATTACTTAAAAAGACAGTAATTTCTAGGCCTATATTTTAAAAGCATGTGAACTGACAAATCAAGTGATAAGTTGACTATATACCTGACTAAGTGTTGGACAATCTCCATATTACAAACTGTAACCCTCAGCTTAAGAGTTTTAGACAGCTACAAATATATTGGTAAGATTTCTTTGTTGTTCCCCTTGGATTGTGTGGAGAGGCTGACTATGATACAATGCTTTTATTCAGTTAATGTACACTAGTACAAGGTTTAATAATATTATATATATATATATATATATATATATATATATATATATATATATATATATATATATATATATATATATCAGGGCTGTATCCAGGATTTTTGTTCAGGGAGGTTTTACTAATTTTTGACTTTTTTTTGGCAGGGGGGGGGGGGTTTACTAATTTTTGAGTCAGTTTTTGACTAATTTTACTGATTTTTACCTAGGTTTTACTAATTTTCAACTTATTTTGAGTTGGTCAAAAATTTTGGGGGGGGGGGGGGGGGGGTTCAAACCGGGTAACCCCCCCCCCCTGGATACAGCCTTGATATATATATATATATATATATATATATATATATATATATATATATATATATATATATATATATATATATATATATATATAATATATATATATATTATATATATATATATATTATATATATATATATATATATATATATATATATATATATATAATATATATATATATATATATATATATATATATATATATATATATATATATATATACATATATATATATATATATATATATATATATATATATATATATTATATATATATATATATATATATATATATATATATACATATATATATATATATATATATATATATATATATATATATATATATATATATATATATATATATATATATATATATATATATATATATATATATATATATATATTCTGCTGGGACTGGTTGTCCCAGGCAGAACTACAAGTATCAGAAATCTACAATAATACATAATAAGATACTTAGACACTTACAATAATCAACAATATTCCAAGGTATTTCTAAATCAACAGACTAGAGGTCAGTCTGGCATAAAGTTAGTATCTCACCCATGGGCATAGGCAGCATATTGTCTAGGGGGGGGGCAGTCAATAGTGTGATGGAGGGCCTTTTATCAACTGCTTTTCCAACCATCTGCTTTTTTAGCCATATTTAATGTAAATTTGAAGGTCTAGGGGGACCCCTTCCCATAAAATGTATCTTTTATACATTTTCCTCAACCACACCTTCCGAAACCCAACTGATGCACATAGCTAGGAAGTGGTAATTACTCAATTTCCTGTTAAGCATAAACTTGCCCAGATATGTTGCTTATCTTAATAAAAAGTGGTATTTCTAAATTTTGTATTTGCATCTTAATATTTATACTAAATTCCAAATTGACTTAATTAAAAAGCATCACCACATAGGCTACCCAGACTGCTAAGGTGAGGGGTAAGACAACAAAGTAGAAACATACACTTGTATAGTTAGTAGTGCCCAGCTGTAGGCTACTAGTAAACATAGTCAGCAATAAGTGAGAAATAAAAATCCAAATAAGCTCACTCTATGAAACTAATCAAAATGTAGGAGAAAAAAAAAACTTTAGCCAATTATCGTTTGGTAGGCTGTTATTTTTATATAGACGCTATTTTTGTTATTAACTGCTTTTCTTATTTAATATTTATGCAATATGATGATTGTGGTGGCACTACTCAGGGTTGCCGGAAAGTCAAACAAAAAACAAGCCCGAGCCTTTGAAAAACAAGCCAAAATACGCCCGAGCCTTTGAAAACCAAGACTGTCATCATGGTCAGTTCATAAATTTCTAAAATTGCCCAAATTAGTGTGTTTCACAACAATTTACGGTGCTGAAGTCAACAAAAATTTTGCGCGTGTCGCGGCTCGCGCCGCGACACGCGCATGGCCCGATAAGTGTTGTTGGATTAGTTCTAGATCAGTATTTTTGTCCGGTTATTTCAAACTTAGCACTAATCGAAACAAACACGGCAAAAAGGTGGTCCTAGTTAAATAAAACTTCGCACAAATCTCTCAAAACAAATACGGAAAAATGCGGTCCAAACTTTTTGTTAATTCCTTAACCTTTTAAAAATCCTCATCATTTCGTCAATGACAAAATTAAAAAATTGTATTACGAAAGTGCTACAAATTGAAGCACGTGCTAAAGTGTTACACATGATGAAATAGTGCTAAAATAGTTCTTTCGTGCTAAAGTCAGAAAAAGTTTTGCCCCTAATCTAATTCTAGTTTTACCTTGCTTGCTTACCCTTTGTTCATCCTGCTCCACTTTCACGGAAAAAAAAACGATTTATGTGATCCGCCAAAATTCATCTGTTTTTAGCTGCAGTTTTATGCGTTATAATGGTTAAACAGCTTTGAACTCTTTTTATTAACTTTTAAAATTTAATATGACTTATTCTGATGAATACGCTAGTAACAATCACAAGCCGAAGACATACAATATCTTTGGTTTATTATTGCATAGAAATTTTTGGTACACGTTATTTGGTACAGTTGCAACACAATATTTAAAGATAACTTTATGATTAAAGTCAGGCCTAAAAAAAACAAAAAAAAACGTGAGAAGGGGGCTAATACAAAAGCCTTCGTAATCCCAAGATGAAATAATACGTACAGATAAAAAACAAAAACAAAAAAGAAAGGCATTTAGATCCATAAGGCACTAGGAGACTTAAGACTCAAAGGAGGCTAGGATATTATCTAGATCGACTAGATCGGTAATTTGGTTAAGGCTTATTGTGTTCAGCCCATTTATAACCCAACTCCTGACTAGAATTAAAATAACTAATTATTTTACAAATGAAGAAGAGAAATTAGTGATGGGCAGGGCTGAGGCAATATGGAAGACATTCTGGCCAAAATTGATCATCATTAATTATGAGAGCAGCATAGAATGCAACCACTACCTGACAGCCATTAGAAGGTTGGGATGCAATTTCTATACTTGGAAATACTACTGGAAAGAACTGAATGGTACATCTGGTAAACACATTTAACATTCCATATCAGAACTAGGGACAAGGGGACCACTAATAAATACCTTTTACTCTTTCTAATTGTAATACTTGTTTCACTAAAAAAATTTATCCTTCAACTCTCAGAGTCCCATATATAGGCTTAGGACATATGTTTATACAAGACAACAAAAACACTCAAACCACATAATTGTTTCTCTAAAACATACAACATGTTTTTATTAATCATATTATCAAGTTCATTTTCATTGTTATCTATATTCATCAATCTGTTTAAATAATGTTTGATATGCACCATATCTGAAAGTCTTCTACAATCAGATATAGATCAAATGGTTGTGGCAGGTCAATAAACTTAGGTAAAAGATGTATACAATTCAATAGTTGATACAGGGATGGGTAGACACACTACTTGAGTTGGCATTAGCCTATTGATGGTGCTTCCACTATACTTTATCCCACCCCTCTAATATGTAAATGTATTGCCAAAATTGTATATTTCCCATCTGTTTTTCTGTTTCTTGACTTCATCAATATTTATTTAGCTTAAAGAAAACAAGGGTTTAACAAGATTGATGAATGGCAAAATGCATGGGAAATATATGAGTAGGGCTATATACTTGTAGATTAGTGGAAGGGGTAAATTATACTGGAAGTGCCTTCAAAATAGCTTAACTACAATTTTTCTCCATACTTTTAAGTGAGAATTGTTTTCTTTATATGTTTCTTATTCAGTAGCGCTGATGTAAGACTAATAGACCTTGATTTCTGTTTTGGTATATTTCTGGTTTAGTGGCTTTTTGCTGTCTTGGAAAATATTTGAGTTAGGAGAATGAATCTTTCAAGAATGCATCAAGATAATAATTAATAATCTCTTAGGAAATTATTTTGAAATACTTACCTCCACCTCCTTCTCCCTTTAGAAGGCACTGATATTTGATTACCTTAAACAATCCTTGTGAAACCTTGCAAATTAAATAATTATAGATAATACATTTTGATTATAATTCTTTACCCCCCCCCCCACCCCCAATGTGCAAAAATATAGGCTAGCCTAGCCCAAATTCTATATTTCCAATATATTTTCTGTTTCTTGATTTTGTCATTATTGATTCAATTTTTGGGCAGATTGTTAAGACAACAGTGAGTGTAAAAATGAGCAGGAAATATGTAAGGTAAAATCCTCGACAAGCTACTTTTTGATATCTTGGAAGAGTTAGGTTAGGAAAAAAAACTTTAAAAACATGCTCAGGGAAGGTATTGCCATTCTACTATGTTAAACCCCTTCTGATTTCTAAGTCTTGGAATTTTGACAAAACAACTTTATTTCTTAATTTTGGGTTTCTTTTTCTCTGGTTTTAGTTTGAAAATGCAATTCCTGTTATTAGAGTGGAATTTTAAGCCTTATCAAGGGTTTTTTCCTAAATTTAGGAAATGAATTTCCAGATCTTTGAAACTTCCCAAATTTGGATTGAGCAAAGTTGAAAAGCTGAAAACACTTTTTTTGTACTTTTTTTTAAGCAGAAGATCTATTCTGCAAGGTTTCACTTTTGTAAAACAAAGGTTTTTAAAGCTCATCAAAGGTCAGTGCCCTTTATTTGGGAAAGGAGTAGAGATGGGTTGACCACTTCAAAATATCTTTCAAGGACATACTTTAGTGTGTAAACCCACCCCAGAAAGCTTCATTTTTGTAACCTAACCCCTTCCCAAGATAGCAACAAATAGCTTGTCTAGAATTTTACCATTTATAATTCAGACTATATATTTGAATTGACACCCATAAGGAGGAACATGGGGGGGGGGGTGCACCTTCACCTCAGTACTCTTAGCATCATTAGTTACAGTAACTGTAGTTGTAGTACTAAAAGTATACACATAGTGCCTTCTGGCTAGTTCAAAATCCCCACAATGTACTCTTAAAGATCTAACTTATTAGTATAAGTTGTTCTTGAGATATTGCTTTTGTTACCTTTTAGAAAGTCCACATGCTCATATTTTGTTTTGATTTAGTTCAATGTCTGCCTAAATATTTCTTGTATTTGATTACTGAGGATGTTGTTACATTCTTTTCAGACTATTGCTCTGAGGGTTGTGGGGGGGGGGCATTCTCAAAGTCATAATTTCTGGACCTTTAAACTATGCTGAACAAAATGGCTATCTCAAAATTTTGATTGGATGTGTTTGGGGAAGTGATTGACGAGAGGGAGGGGGAGCTGGTTGCCCTCCATGAGCTCTTTTTGAAGTTCCTGTGACATTTCTTTCTATAAGAAGTACCCTGGTCTAAAAAACAGAAGAATATATTGTGCCCACATTGCTAATTACTTAGGTAGCACTATTGTGCTGCCTATGATATTTTGTCTTAATATTTTAATTATACAGCACTGGAAGTGCCAATTAGACCAGGTAAGCCCCCCCCCCCTACAATTCAGCCTATGGGCACCCATGTATATTTGCACATTAGGGGAGGGGGAGGTAAAGTATAATAAACTTGCAGTTAAAAAGTGTTAATTACAACAGTCTAGAGAAGGACATGTAGAGAAGGAAATATGTTAAGAAAACAATTCATAATATGCAGAATAATTGTAGATAACCCATTTTGCATACCGGTTTTGTCTGGCTAACAACCCAGCAAAGCTGCTTTTATCTGGTTATAATAGACAAAAATAAAAAGCCTCAGACCAATCAGCCCTTTTATAGAAGGCCTGTACCACGTTCACCAACCATCGAAACGGACCTTTTTACAGTAGCCCACTCCAATGTTCATGGTCTCATATGTAAGTTTGACCAGTTCCTATATTAAAAGAACTCGGTCAAACTATCTATCATGCGCATTACTGAGACCAATCTCAACGATGAAACACAGAGCAGTGGGGTCACTACTCAGGGATACACACTCCTTGGAAAAGATCATGAACGTAGTGACAGCACTAAGCACGTAGAACGAGGCGTTGTTATCTATCTACAGAGCCCTATATCATATTCATGCTTAAAATTTACCTGAATCAGCAGGCGAAGAGGCTCTGTGGGTTAGGGTAACCCTCCCAAATGAGTCTGTGTTTGTTGGTACCGCGTATAGCCCTCCAACCTACTAGATAATCAGCCACCTTGAAGTTTCTCTCGAATATATTTGGGGTAAGTATGCTAAGTATGCTATTATATTCCATGGAGTGTTCAACGTCCAACATAGCATATGACTTTGCAACAAAAGTGCTGATGATCAATGTCTCTCTAACGGGCTGAGACACCTTGTCGATTTTGACACGTATCACGGACCAAACGGATCATCTTATCTTAGCCTCTTCGTTGCAGATCACCCTGACTCCTTTAGCATAGACGCTCATACTTTCACAAGTGACTACGTTGCCATCATTACACGTGGAAACCTTTGTATTCCGCCTCTAATTAAGCATGAGCGAACAATCTGGCAACACTATAGAGGTGATTGGGACGGCTTGAAAAACACTTTTTTCTCAGCAGTGGAGAGCCTTCTTCCTTGAAGGCCCAGAGTAAGCTGCAGAGAAGTGCCAACAGGCTACAGTTAACTCTGTTCAAAAATATGTCCCTTCAAAGCAGATTCAGGTATACAGTAATGACAAACCGTGGTTCAACGCCCATTGTAAGAAGGCTATCTGAGCAAAGGAAAAAGTACACAAGTGATGGCTACTTTCAAAAAGTGAAGAGGACAGAGCTGCATTCATCAACATGTGCAGAGATACAGTTTATACGTTTCGTCAGTCCTGGTTTCGGTATAAGGACAAATTCACCTCCAAGCTTCAATATGCTTTAACAAAGAGTTGGTAGAAAATTGTCAAGAACGCTGTTTTGTCGTCCAAGAGGACTGTAATTTCTTGTTTACAGATTAACGGGACTGTGATAAAAGGTCCAGAGGCAAAGGCTGAAGTTTTCGCAAAGGATTTTGTCGAATTCTTGAATCTGGATGACGACGGTAGAGAAGTGTCGAATGTCGAAGTGTCGAATTTGTAAATTTTTCTGCTCCTAAGATCCTTCGCATTTTGTGGCATCTTAATGTGACAAAAGCCACAGGTCCTGAGAGCATTCCAAATGTTGTCCTCCAATCCTGCAGGACTGAACTAGCTGGACCTTTGTCTTTGCTTTTCCGGATATGCTTTCACTCCTGAACATTCCTACAGTCATGCAAGTACGCCCATGTTATATCTACCCTAAAGCCAGATGGTGATCCAGGAGCTTGGGCTCCTATAGGCTATTACCTCCTCTCCTGCGTTAGCAAAGTATATGAAAGCGTCTCCAATAAAACATTACAATAGTTCTTGGAATCAAACGACATTCTAGACGATCGACAATATAGACTCCACCGGAAATTCTCACCATTAGACTGCCTAATGGCCCAGCATCAGGAGTGAATGGAGTTTCTGGCAATGGGGTATGATGTTAGGCTAATGTTATTCGACATTTCCAAAGCTTTCGACAGATTTTCAATCTTTTTCTACAAAAAGGTTGTATATGTATATATATATGTATATGTATATATATATATATATATATATATATATATATATATATATATATATATATATATATATATATATATATATATATATATATATATATATATATATATATATATATATATATATATATATATATATATATATATATATATATATATATATATATATATATATATATATATATATACGATGAGTCAACAGTTTTTGTAAAAAAAAACACTTTTTCTACTCCAGAAGGCTTAAACCAAAGAATTTTGGTTTGAAAAGGGTTTCACTGTGTAGGAAAAACATCTACGAATCTAACTGTTTGATTAGAAGTTAAAAGTTTTATCAGAAAAGGTTGCAAAACTCTGATTTTCTTAAATAGGAGCATTTTCACCTACAAATTCGACAGAACAAAAAAGTTACCTGTTTTTGACGTTCGTCGGAACTAAATTTGACACGTATCAAAATACTTGGGGAATACTTGTGGGCGGATTCTGGTAGATTTGACATGCCTATTCTTTTTACTTTATTTCTTCATGTCTCTTCAACCTTACTATATGTGTAAATGTATAAAATACTATTCAGATAGGCCTAGTGGAAGCAAACAACTGAAAAAATTGCCTCAAGTATTGGGACGAAATTGGATAATCATATGGAGTGTAATCGTGTGACCTAGGTTTTTATAATATAATGTGTGATATAAGAGTGTGATATAGGTCTCTCTATAAACGCTATCTGGAATGACTCACTTTCTCCCAGCTTTTATGGTCCAGCAAAGATTTCTTTGTGGTTCGCAGGGAAGGGGTTGTCAACATTTGGTCACTGAAAAAATATAAATGTTTTCACTTTTATGACTTTAATAAATTAGATAATATTAAGATTTTGATTACTAAATATGAGTATATGTATATTAAACTGACAATGCACAATCGTTTATATTTTTTTCAGTAAAGTGCAAATTTTGTTCTAGCTTTTGGAAGGCATAGGGGTTTTGCGCCCAACTTATGTTAATTTCTGCTCGTTTTGAGTTTGACTCTGTTATTTATTGTAATTTTTGTTCGTTTTGGGTTTCATTTATTTATCGATGCTGATTTGTGGTAGTTTCACACTTGGAAGATTATTTGATTTTATTTTTGCTCATTTTTTTTTTTAATGGAATCCTTTACTTTTCTTTGAAAAATTTATTTTGTGGAAAAGTTTTTTTTAATTAATTTCTGTTTGCTTTATATTCACATAGTCTTTTCAGGGAAAAAGAAAATAATACTTTAAATTTTTTCGTTTTTTAAGACTTTATAGTTTGTCCTGCTATTTGCATGCTGGAGAAAAATTTTCAGCAATTTTTAACAACATACACCTTTTCAAAAATCTGGACACAAATAGTACTGTTTAATTCAGTTTCATACCTCCTCTAGTAGACCTGAAACGGAAAACTTGATACCATTCGCTAAACAAAATCTGTTTACTTTCTTTGATAGCTTTGATACTTTTACGCTATTTTGATTTGGTTAAATTTTAAGAGCAGAAGTAGCCCCGAAAGTTTGAACATAATACCCTCAGTCGTTCTTGGGATACTGCTGAGATGCCTTAATGGGAATTAGCATTATCACAGTGCATTTTGTTTTAATCTTAAGGCAACATTTAGTTTTTAAACATAGTGGGAAAATGGGAAGGTGGGAGTGGAAGGGGGATTAGTTGTCCTCTAATCACTTTCGACTGTTAAAAAGGGCACTAGTCCTTTGAATTTCAAATCGAATGAGGCCTTTTACAAGTTACTACGACAAAGATTTAAATAAAAGCCTTATATGCCCCCAGGGCATAACTTATAACCCTTGCCCTGAGGGTTGTTGGGAAGCGTCCTCATTAAAAACATATTTTCTATCTGGAAATCAACTACGCTGAACAAAATGACTATCTCAAAATTTTTATTGGATGTGTTTGGGTGAAAGATGGGCGTAGGGGGGGGGGGCTAGTTGCCCTCCCACCACTTTCGACTATTATAAAGGGCACAAGCCCTTTGAATTTCCAATCGAATGAGCCTTTTTTGAAGTTTCTACGACATCACCTTCTATAAAAACCTTATATGCCCCCAGGGCGTAACTTAAAACCCTTGCTCTGAGGGTTGTGGGGGAGTTTCCTCCTCAAAAAAAATTTTCTATCTGGAAATCAACTACGTTGAACAAAATGGTTGTCTCACAATTTTGATTGGATGCGTTTGGGGGAATGATGGGACTGGGGGGGGGGGGGGGCTAGTTTCCCTCCAATCACTTTTGACAATTAAGAAGGGCACTAACCCTTTGAATTTACAATTGAATGAGCCTGTTTTGGAAGTTTCTACAAGAACGCCTTCTATAGAAACATTATATGCCCCCAGGGCATAACTTAAAACCCTTGCCCTGAGGGTTTTGGGGGAGTGTCTTCCTCAAAAACATGTTTTCTATCTGGAAATCAACTACGCTGAACAAAATGGCTATCTTAAAATTTTGATTGGATGTGTTTGGGGGAATGATGGACGTGGGGGTTGGGCTAGTTGCCCTCCAATCACTTTTGACTATTAAAAAGGGCACTAGAACTCATGATTTCCAATTGAATGAGCCCCTTTTGAAGTTTCTACGACGACCCCTTACATATAAAGTGCCCTGCTCTAAAGGAAAAAATAATAAATGATACATTGTCCCAACATCGTTCTTATATGCCCTCAGAGTATAACTTAAAACCCTTGCCATGAGGGTTGTGGGGGAGTGTCCTCCTCAAAAAGATATTTTCTATCTGGAAATGAACTACGCTTAACAAAATGGCTATCTCAAAATTTTGATTGGATGTTTTTGGGGGAATGATGGGCGTGGGGGGGGCTAGTTGCCCTCCAATCACTTTCGACTATTAAAAAGGGCACTAGCCCTTTCAATTTCCAATCGGATGAGCCTGTTTTGAAGTTTCTACGGCAATGCCTTCGATAAAACCTTATATGCCCCCAAGGGCATAACTTATAACCCTTGCCCTGAGGGTTGTGCGGGGGAATGTCCTCCTCAAAAATATATTTTCTATCTGGAAATCAACTACGCTGAACAAAATGGCTATCTCAAAATTTTGATTGGATGTGTTGGGGGGAATAATGGGCGTCGGGGGGGGGCTAGTTGTCCTTCAATCACTTTTGACTATTAAAAAGGCACTAGCCCTTTGAATTTCCAATCAAATGAGCCCCTTTTGAAGTTTTTTACGACAATACCTTCTATAAAAACCTTTTATGCCCCCAGGGCATAACTTAAAACCCTTTCCCTGAGGGTTGTGGGGGAGTGTCCTCCCCCACATTACAAATGAAGAATTACGGACTGATTCTTATTTTTTTATCATCTGTCTGGAGGAAACGAAAATCAGATCATCTTCAAATTGAGTGGGAAGAGGTCACGAGGAAGGAATTCAAGCAAATTAGAAACTCATGGGAAGAAATGTATTCTTTCACGGACGATCTTCATTCTGTAAGCAATGCTATATGAACTTGTGAGGGTTTTGCTATCAAACTTTTGTTATTTTCACGTCCCGTAGTTAATTAGCTTTTTGTATGAAGCAAATAATGTCCCTTTCTTGCGGAGAGTCGAAATGAAAGCTAATTTGTTTTGTTAAATTCTTTTTCTATGAATATTAATTGATGAAAAGAGATTCTCCCTTGACGCTTCACTCTTGGTAATTTATCACTATTTCCGGCAATATTTATTTCTTTCCTTGTCTTTTTATTGGCTAGTGGTTTTTGAGAATTTTTCATATAATCTAGTGGTTTTTAATGGCAAAGTGTTTAAATCCAATCTAAAAAACCATCCAGTAAGCTAATTAATGAAGGCAAAAGGGGTGCTTTAGGATCAACTTAAATGAAACCCAGTGAAAACCAAAAACATTTCTCTTTTTTCTATTTTTAAAATCATATTGAATCAAACCTTGGATAATGTAATTTTGACGAGACTGGGATGATAAAATTTGCACGCAGCAGTTTCCGTAAAGCGATAATACTGTGGATGCTATGTGTGTCCAGGTTGTCAAATGAGCGTCTTTGCGATATCCCAGGTATAGTGAAGGGGATTGTGTTGGAGCTTTCAAGGGATGTTGTTTTTTTTGTAAATCAGAAGAAATATAGTGCATACAATTTGTCAAAATAGTCCATCTTCAAAATCTAAGCAATGGCTGAGCATATTATGTTAAAACTTTCAGGACATTTTGAGGGGGATGTTGAGCTACAACAAAATACAATATTTCCATCCAGGTTGTTGAAAGGTCCTATCTACAATGTCTCAGTAATAGCGAAGCATAATGAGTTGAAACTTCCATGAATCAAAAGACACTTTATAACCATGGTTGTTAAAAGGATGTATGTGAAATCTCAGGATCGGCTAAGGAAAACTTTCAGGACATTTCAAAGTGATATTGAGAGAGACTATCAATTGATATTGGTTTATTCCAAGTTCATAATATGACCGGTTCAATATGGTTTCAACGCTATAAAAGTCTAAAAATGTGCTGATTTTCAATTCGTTTATTTAAATACTATTCTCAGCACCCGTTCATCTACAGCTCTCTACCATAACGATTATTGATATTAGTTGAACAATCTTTTAAAACACATGAAAAGCGCACCAAAATCTTGAGTCTTTACGACAACAAAATTAAAAAAGGTCTGAGAAATATTCTTGTTTGATTATAATCAAAACTGGGTTAACCAAATTTAAAAGAGACTGGGTTGACGAAAAATTTAAAAGAGACTGGGTTGACGAAAAAAAAACTGGCATAAAGCGGTACTACTGTGTATCCTACGTTAGTTCAGACTTCCAAAACAGGGCCGGTGCAATACTTCAGAAACAACTAAGGGTATTGCGCTGGAGCTTTCAGGGAATATAGTTGGGGGCTTTGAATTGAAATAGGCAGCACAATAACGCTGCCTAAGTAGAGAGCGATGAAGGCACTATGCATTTTTTTAACCAAGATACAACCTATAGAAGTAGTTGTCTTATAAACTTTGAAAGGGGCTCATTCAATTGGAAACTGAAAGTCTTAGGGTCCTTTTATGAGTCAAAAGTATTTGGAGGGCAACTAGACCTCCACTCCCATCATTTGCCCGAACAAATCCAATCAAAATTTTGACATAGCCGTTTGTTCAGTATTATTGAATGGTCCAGTAATTATATCTTTAGGGATGACAACCCTTCACATGCCTAAGGGTTATAAGTTATGCAAGTTGCTCGTTATTAACCTATAAAGTTTTAATGGAAGGGGTGGTCGTATAAATTTCGAAGTGGGCTCACTTGATTAGAAATTGCAAGTTTTAGTGCCATTTTAAGAGACTAAAGTGATCAAAGTACACCACACCCTCGAGTCCTCTTTCCCAAAATATATGTGATATAAATTTTGAGAAAGTTACTTTGTTCAAAAATATATATTAAAGATCACATAACAAAGCTTTGGGGTTGATGAAACCCTCAGAGCCTTGGGGCAAGGGTTTTAAGTTTTGGCCTGGGGAGATATAAGGTTTTTATGAAAGGGGCTGTCGTATAAACTTTAGAGGAAGCTCATTTAATTGGAAATTGAAAGTTCTAGTTCCTTTTCAAGAGCCAAAAGTATTTGAAGGGCAACTAACCCCCCCCCTTCCCCGCCTCTTCTTTTCATCAAATGAGTCTCATAGAAATTTTGAGATAACCACTTTGTTCAAAATAGGCCAAAGATCATATAACAAGGCTTTTTAAGGCTGACAAAATCCCTCAGAGCATGGGAACAAGAATTGTAAGTTATGCCCCTAGGGCATAGAAGCATTTTATGGAAGGGGTGGTCGTATAAAAATTAGAGAGGGATCATTTAATAAGAAATTAAGAATTCGATTTTCCTTTTAAGAGTCAAAAGTGATTTTGAGCGATATTTGACCCCCACCCCTTTCCGACGTCCTCTTTTCCCCGAATCAATCTGATCGAAACCGCAAGATAGCCATTTTGTTAAAAATAGCCCAAGAAACAAATAATAATGCCTAAAAGGGTTGAGACATTCCATAGAGCCCAGGGGCAGGGGCTGTAGGTTATGCCAAGGGGATAATATAAGGTTTTAAGGGTAAGTGGTCGTATAAACTTAGGATGGGGCTAATTTGATTGGAAATCAGTAGTTCTAGTACCACTTTTTAAGAGTCAAAAGTAGCTGGAGAGCAACCAGCCCACCCTCCCCCCTTCACGACTATTCCTTCTCAAAACACATCCAACCAAAATTTTTGAGACAGCCGGTTTGTTCAGCATTGTTGAAAGTCGCATTGTTGAAAGTTAGGGTAATTGCTTTAAGTTAGACAATCCGTCCATTGTTTACATATAGTATTAAGTTACTAAGATAGGTGGACTTATTTGACCTCTAATTTCAAAACAAACTAAGGATATCCAGGTGAGGTTTTCGGAGAATGTTGAGGAAAGTGTTGAACTAAATCAAAACACGAACATATGAGTAAACGCCAAGTAAAAGTTAAAATATATCAAAACTTACAATGTGCATACAGATTGCTGATGTAGGCGTAACACCAATATTTTTGGAACCGCTTAGCGCATGAAACTTCTGAGGCATCATGAGGGGGGTGTTCAACTGACCAAAAGACAACATGTGCTTGCTACTGTTGCAATTATTGCTGCTACTATTGCAACTTCTAATGCAACACTATTATAGCTACTACTGCTCCTACTAGTACCCCTACTACTACAATACTAGTACTAATAAGGCTACGCGGTTGAACGTGTAAATTCCAAACAATATTGAGGGAGAATTTGAACTAAATCAAGAATAGAATTGGGTGTTCTGTATATGTGCATGCTACTACTACCACTGCTACTAGTGCTAATAAACTACTCCAACTACTCCTCCACTTGCAACTATGTGTAAGGCTAAGAGCATTAAGACAAAATTGGTACCTCAGCAATATTTTTGAAATGGATTACCATGTCGAAATGAAAATTCCAGTTTATCATGAGGAGGATATTCGCCTGACGAAAGGGCAACATGTGTATGCTACTACTTTTATTAAAACTGCTACTACTACCGTTACTGCTACTACTAATACAACAATACTACTGCAGCTACTACTCCTGCTACTATGATACTGGTACTATCAAAGCTAAGTTTATGAAGGTGAAAATTTAAGAGAATATTAAGGAGAAATTTGAACTAGATGAAAAGACAGTAACTGTGTACATATTGTCAAAAAAACTTATCTCAAGAGCTGATTTTGGTAATAGGTTGGAACTCTCAGAGAATACTTAAAGGGGAAGATGGATTGACCAAAAGGCAATATGTACACGCTATTACAATTACTAACACCTCTGCTACATGTACTACTACTAATGCTATTACTACTCCAGATACTATTTCTATTGCATCCATTTGTAAGGCTAAGAGCATTAAGAATACAATCTAAGGAAGTATATGAATATAAAGGTTACCAAAAATATATATCGGCAATGTCATAGCAATGACTAATTATACTAAACTGAAACTTTATTAAATTAATGAGAGGGTTATTCAACTGACCAAAAGGCAATATGATACTACTACTGCTGCTGCTAGTTCTAGTGCTATTACTATTAATACTACTATTAACACTACTAAAACTAATACTGTTAATGTAACTACAATTACAAATATGTCTAAGAGTATTCAGATGAAATTTTCAGAGAATATTGAGAAGCGAGGGCGAACTCAATCACATGACGTCGTCTATACGCAGGTTCTAAAAAGGGTGTATCAGTGGTATCTTCGGAACAGTTTGGTTTGTGAAGTTGGAACTTACAGGGTTTATTGTGGAGGTTTTTGAACTAACCAAAAGACGATATTTGCATTCTTAGGCTACTGCTTCTATTCGTACTACTGCTATTATTATACTCCTGCTACTATTATTTCTACTGGTACAGCTATTACAAATGTGTTTGAGGGTATTAAGGTTAAATTCTCAGAGAATATTGAGGGGGGAAGGTGAACTGAATCACATGACGTCGGCGATACGCAGGTTATAAAAAGGGCGTATCAGTGATATCTTAAGAACAGTTTGGGTTGTGAAGTTGGAACTTACAGGGTTTGTTGTGGGGGATGTTGAACTAACCAAAAGACGCTATTTGTATCCTTATGCTACTGCTTCTGCTTGCACTACTGCTGTTACTATCGCTACTGCTACTATTATTTCTACTGGTACAACTAATACTGCTACTAACGCTAAGTATATTATGGTGAAAAATTTTGGGAATATTAAAACTGTATCGAACTAAATCGAAACACACTATGCCCATTCATGCTGTCAAGAGAACGTCGGAGGCAGGGGTAGCTTCTGCAGCAGCAGCAACAAGCCCTGGGTCAATGCAGTCGGGCTGATCTGAGGTTAGCAGCTTATTAAAGTGCTTCTTCCCCAGAGACCAACACATTGAGACTGATCGTATATAGTTTCTCCATTCGCTGCTTTCAGGCTTGTGGACGCCATGGCATGTTGGCCAGTTAGCTCGCTTAGGATCTTGAATGTTACGCCTATGTCTTTCTTTTGGGCAGCTTGCTTGAGCTCAGCGGCTTTACCCGCAATGAAGTCTTTCTTGTAATTGTGAAGCAATGAGTTGCGTTGTTTGTTGACATGTCTGTAGTGTCATATCTCCTCGTAATCTCGCTCGCCGTCTCTGTTCACCCTTTTGAAAATATGGATATAAGTTGCATTGTTTAATATAGTTTAAACATCCTCAAGTTCACCTGAGAATAAAACTTAATGCTGTTCCTAAAACAAAAATCGATCTATGCTCTTGATAACCTGGATACACTAACGCTGTTATTATTTAACCTGGATACACTAACGCTGTTATTATTTAGATAAATTGTAAGAGCAGAAGTAGTATCAGTAGTAGCCACTGAAAGTTTCAACTTAATACTCTTAGCTGTTTTTGAGATAATGCTGAGATGTCTTCCTGGCAAGCAGCATACACAGAGTGCCTTTTGATTTAGTTTTAAGGTAAGATTTAGTTTCACTGGATAATGGGGAAATTTTTAACTTTAGGGGGTTGAAATACCCAATATCTCTAACGGCGTAGTTACAGGACCATTCGACTAAGCTGAACAAAATGGCTACAGAAAAATTTTGTTTGAATGGCATTGGAAAATTAAAGGGCTTGGGAGGTGGCTTCTTGCCCTCCAATCACATTTGACTATCAAAAAGGGTACTAGAAATATTAATTTACAATAGAAATTAGCTCCTTTAAGAGTTTCAATGATATCACTATCTACAATAGAGCAGCACTGTCTATGAGATTGCTTATATGCTCTTTTAAACCAGTATATACATAGTCTTCAGTTAATTCTAATAAACCTCTAAATGGTCCTTAAAAGTTTCACCTTAATTTCCTTGGCATCCTTAGTGGCAGTAATCGTAGCAGCAGTATTAATAGTATACACATAGATCCTTCTGACTAGGTTCAAAATCCACCAAAATTTACGCTGAAAGGTCTAACTTCATATTGTAGCCCATTCTTGAAATATCGCTGTGTCGAAAATCTATATGCTCATAGTTCGTATGGATTTAGCTAAACATCCACCTAAATATTCCTTGAAATTTCTTCAGCTTAATACCCTTACCTTGCGTAGTAGCAACAGCTGTACTTGCAGTAGTAGCATTAGTAGCAGTATGCACATAACACCTTTGATTTTCTTCAACACACCCTGAAAGGTTCAACTTAATGTCATGAACTGTTCCTATAGCATTGCTAGTACGTCCTCTTGACAGCATGAATGGGCATAGTGTGTTTCGATTTAGTTCGATACAGTTTTAATATTCCCAAAAATTTTTCACCATAATATACTTAGCGTTAGTAGCAGTATTAGTTGTACCAGTAGAAATAATAGTAGCAGTAGCGATAGTAACAGCAGTAGTGCAAGCAGAAGCAGTAGCATAAGGATGCAAATAGCGTCTTTTGGTTAGTTCAACATCCCCCACAACAAACCCTGTAAGTTCCAACTTCACAAGCCAAACTGTTCTTAAGATATCACTGATACGCCCGTTTTTATAACCTGCGTATCGCCGACGTCATGTGATTCAGTTCACCTTCCCCCCTCAATATTCTCAGAGAATTTAACCTTAATACCCTCAAACACATTTGTAATAGCTGTACCAGTAGAAATAATAGTAGCAGTAGTATAATAATAGCAGTAGTACGAGTAGAAGCAGTAGCCTAAGAATGCAAATATCGTCTTTTGGTTAGTTCAAAATCCTCCACAATAAACCCTGTAAGTTCCAACTTCACAAACCAAACTGTTCCTAAGATACCACTGATACGCCCTTTTTATAACCTGCGTATAGACGACGTCATGTGATTGAGTTCACCCTCGCTTCTCAATATTCTCTGAGAATTTCATCTGAATACTCTTAGACATATTTGTAATAGTAGTTACATTAGCAGTATTAGTTTTAGTAGTGTTAATAGTAGTATTAATAGTAATAGCACTAGAACTAGCAGCAGCAGTAGTAGTAACATATTGCCTTTTGGTCAGTTGAATAACCCTCTCATTAATTTAATAAAGTTTCAGTTTAGTATAATTAGTCATTGCTATAACATTGCCGATATATATTTTTGGTAACCTTTATATTCATATACTTCCTTAGATTGTATTCTTAATGCTCTTAGCCTTACAAATGGATGCAATAGAAATAGTATCTGGAGTAGTAATAGCATTAGTAGTAGTAAATGTAGCAGAGGTGTTAGTAATTGTAATAGCGTGTACATATTGCCTTTTGGTCAATCCATCTTCCCCTTTAAGTATTTTCTGAGAGTTCCAACCTATTACCAAAATCAGCTCTTGAGATAAGTTTTTTTGACAATATGTACACAGTTACTGTCTTTTGATCTAGTTCAAATTTCCCCTTAATATTCTCTTAAATTTTCACCTTCATAAACTTAGCTTTGATAGTACCAGTATCATAGTAGCAGGAGAAGTAGCTGCAGTAGTATTGTTGTATTAGTAGTAGCAGTAACGGTAGTAGTAGCAGTTTTAATAAAAGTAGTAGCATACACATGTTGCCTTTTCGTCAGGCGAATATCCTCCTCATGATAAACTGGAATTTTCATTTCGACATGATAATCCATTTCAAAAATATTGCTGAGGTACCAATTTTGTCTTAATGCTCTTAGCCTTACAAATAGTTGCAAGTGGAGGAGTAGTTGGAGTAGTTTATTAGCAGTAGTAGCAGTGGTAGTAGTAGCATGCACATATACAGAACACCCAATTCTATTCTTGAGATACGCCGTTTTGGAAATCTGTATATACATAGTGTGCTTTTTTTTAGTTCAAATTCTCCCTCAATATTGTTTGGAATTTACACCTTCAACCGCGTAGCCTTATTAGTACTAGTATTGTAGTAGTAGGGGTACTAGTAGGAGCAGTAGTAGCTGTAATAGTGTTGCATTAGAAGTTGCAATGGTAGCAGCAATAATTGCATCAGTAGCAAGCTTATGTTGTCTTTTGGTCAGTTGAACACCCCCCTCATGATGCCTCAGAAGTTTCATGTGCTAAGCGGTTCCAAAAATATTGGTGTTACGCCTACATCAGCAATCTGTATGCACTTTGTAAGTTTTGATATATTTTAACTTTTACTTGGCGTTTACTCATATGTTCGTGTTTTGATTTAGTTCAACACTTTCCTCAACATTCTCCGAAAACCTCACCTGGATATCCTTAGTTTGTTTTGAAAGTAGAGGTCAAATAAGTCCACCTATCTTAGTAACTTAATACTATATGTAAACAATGGACGGATTGTCTAACTTAAAGCAATTACCCTAACTTTCAACAATGCGACTTTCAACAATGCTGAACAAACCGGCAGTCTCAAAAATTTTTGTTGGATGTGTTTTGGGAAGGAATAGTCGTGAAGGGGGGAGGGTGGGCTGGTTGCTCTCCAGCTACTTTTGACTCTTAAAAAGTGGCACTAGAACTACTGATTTCAAATCAAATTAGCCCCATCCTAAGTTTATACGACCACCCACCCTTAAAACCTTATATTCTCCCCTTGGCATAACCTACAGCCCCTGCCCCTGGGCTCTATGGAATGTCTCAACCCTTTTAGGCATTATTGTTTGTTTCTTGGGCTATTTTTAACAAAATGGCTATCTTGCGGTTTCGATCAGATTGATTCGGGGAAAAGAGGACGTCGGAAACGGGTGGGGGTCAAATATCACTCAAAATCACTTTTGACTCTTAGAAGGAAAATCGAATTTTTAATTTCTTATTAAATGATCCCTCTCTAATGTTTATACGACCACCCCTTCCATAAAATGCTTCTATGCCCTAGGGGCATAACTTATAATTCTTGTTCCCATGCTCTGAGGGATTTTGTCAGCCTTAAAAGCCTTGTTATATGATCTTTGGCCTATTTTGAACAAAGTGGTTATCTCAAAATTTCTATGAGACTCATTTGATGAAAAGAAGAGGCGGGGGAAGGGGGGGGAGGGTTAGTTGCCCTTCGAATACTTTTGGCTCTTGAAAGGGAACTAGAACTTTCAATTTCCAATTAAATGAGCTTCCTCTAAAGTTAAATGAGCGTCCTCAACCCCTTTCATTATCTTTATCAAGTGAATTCCGAACTGTTTCTAATTCTGTTATTTTCTTAAAACCCATAGCTCCTAAAAAAAATGTCAGATCAAAACAAAAAGTACACCATTAGAACCGCCTTGTCCAAAACCCCTATATAAGAAACTATCTGTCCCTTGGCTTGAATAGCAAGGGAAATATATTGGCTTGAAAATCAAGAAAAGTGGCAGCTACTACAACATTCTGTCTAAAGGGGATATTTTTTTTTTTTTTTTTTTATTTTTTTTTATTTTCCACAGATAGATTGGCACTGGAACATCGTAGAGTTGTTCAATGGCTCATTTTAAAGGAAATTAATTGGGTTAAAAATCTTTTTTAACTCAAATAAATCATTTATAAAAGAGAATAAATTTTTCCACTAAAAACTGCATTTTTGATGTCTTTTCATAGTGCAGTCTTTTCAAAGATATTTGATTTTTGCACACAAACCATAATCACATACCAGAGGTAAAATTTAAACCCATGGCTCCTAAGAGACTGGTGGCTAGCACCAGTGCCTTTGACCACTCGGCTACGCTGCCTCTCATAACTATATATGTGAATCCGGGTTGCAGCAGTAGCTAGCAACCTAGTAAGAGACAGTCAGTCCAATGCTAAGAAATATAAAAACGGGTTCCAGAAATCCTTAAAATAGAGTCAGATCAAAAAAAAAGTACATCATTATATCCGGGATACAGCGGTAGCTAGCAACCTAGTAAGAGACGATCACGTCCAATGTTAAGAAATATAAAAACCCATAGTCCCAAAAAGTACACCATTAGAACCGCCTTGTCCGAAAACCCTATATAGGAAACTTTTTGTCCCTTGGCTTGGACAGCAAGGAAAATATATTGGCCTGAAAATCAAGAAAAGTGGTAGCTACTACAACATTCTGCCTGAACGGGATATTTTTTTTTCTTTTTTCTTTCTTGTTTTCCACAGAACGGTTGGTACTGGAACATCGTGGAGAGTCGTTCAATAGCTCATTTTAAAGGAAATTAATTGGGTTAAAAATCTTTTGTAAATAAAATAAATTATTTCTAAGAGAGAATGAATTTTTCAATTAAAAACTGCATTTTTGATGTCTTTTCATACTGCAGTCTTTTCAAAGATATTTGATTTTTGTACATAAATCATAATCGTATACCAGCGGTAAGATTTGAACCCACGCCTCCGAAGAGACTGGTGTTATTCGGGTTGCAGCAGTAGCTAGCAAACTAGTAAGAGACGATCACGTCCAATGTTAAGAAATATAAAAGCCCATAGTTCCTAAAAAAGGAGTCAGATCAAAACAAAAAGTAACCATTAGAACCGCCTTGTCCGAAACCCCTGTATAGAAAACTTTCTGTCCCTTGGCTTCAACAGTAAGGGAAATATATTGGCTTGAAAATCAAGAAAAGTGGCAGCTACTACAACATTCTGCCTAAACGGGATATTTTTTTTCTTTCTTTCTTGTTCTCCACAGATAGCTTGGCACTGGAACATCGTAGAGAGTTGTTCAATGGCTCATTTTAATGGAAATTAATTGGGTTATAAATCTTTTGTAAATAAAATAAATTATTTCTAAGAGAGAATGAATTTTTCAATTAAAAACTGCATTTTTGATGTCTTTTCATACTGCAGTCTTTTCAAAGATATTTGATTTTTGTACATAAATCATAATCGTATACCAACGGTAAGATTTGAACCCACGCCTCCGAAGAGACTGGTGGCTAACACCAGCGCCTTGGACCACTCGGCCACGCTGCCTCTCATAACTATATATATGAATCCGGTTTGCAGCAGTAGCTAGCAACCTAGTAAGAGACGATCAGTCCGATGCGAAGAAATATAAAAACCCAGAACTCCTAAAAGTAGAGTCAGATCAAAACAAAAGTACATCAATTGAACCACCTTGTCTGAAACCCAACTAGATAAAAAATGAATGTCGTCATAGTTTTATATTAGTATCCGGGTTGCAGCGTTAGCTAGCAACCTAGTAAGAGACGATCACGTCCAATGTTAAGAAATATAAAAACCCATAGTTCCTAAAAAAGGAGTCAGATCGAACTCAAAAGTACACCATTAGAACCGCCTTGTCCGAAACCCCTGTATAGGAAACTTTCAGTCCCTTGGCTTGAACAGCAAGGGAAATATATTGGCTTGAAAATCAAGAAAAGTGGCAGCTACTACAATATTCTGCCTAAACGGGATATTTTTTTTTTTTTTTTCTTTTTTTCTTTCTTTTCCACAGATAGCTTGGCACTGGAGCATCGTAGAGAGTTGTTCGATGGCTCATTTTAAAGGAAATTAATTGGGTTAAAAATCTATAGTAACTAAAATAAATTATTTCTAAAAGAGAATAAATTTTTCCACCAAAAACTGCATTTTTGATGTCTTTTCACACTGCAGTCTTTCAAACACATAATCGTACACCAGCGGTAAGATTTGAACCCACGCCTCCGAAGAGACTGGTGGCTAAAACCAGTGCCTTGGACCACTCGGCCAGGCTGCCTCTCATAAATAATATATATATGTGAATCTGGGTTGCAGCAGTA
This sequence comes from Artemia sinica, assembly GCA_027921565.1. NCBI lineage: Eukaryota > Metazoa > Arthropoda > Branchiopoda > Anostraca > Artemiidae > Artemia > Artemia sinica. The sequence goes on along the minus strand of CM051271.1, from coordinate 7,305,635 downwards.
GCTAGCAACCTAGCAAGAGACGATCAGTCCAATGCTAAGAAATATAAAAACCCAAAACTCCTAAAAATAGAGTAAGATCAAAACAAAAGTACATCATTAGAACTACCTTGTCTGAAACCTTACTAGATAAATAATGAATGCCGTCATAGTTTTATATTAGAGCTATGACGTGAATAGAAAAACACGATATTATGTTGTGGTTTCTGAAGTTACATTAAAAGACGATCATTGGAATAAAAACTTATTGCATACATTGGACTTAGTTAGCTACTTGATCATTTTAGGTTCGTCTCTTACTATTTCAAAGAAGAAAAAGCCGTAGGCTTTTTCCTGTTTGTAATATAACATCCGGGTTGCAGCCGTAGCTAGCAACTTAGTAAGAGACGATCACGTCCAATGTTAACAAATATAAAAACCCCTAACTCCTAATAAAAGAGTCAGATCAAAATATATAAAGGATCGATACTATAAATAGGATTTATTGATAGCTGAATATTAAACAAAATAAATCGACCCCGGGTGGGCTTGAACCACAAACGTTTCGGTTAACAACCGATCGTGCTAGCCATTTGCACCACGATGTCATAAATTAAAGTTATAAATCCAGGTTGCAGCCGTAGATAGCAACCTAGTAAGAGACGATCACGTCCAAAAATATAAAAACCCATAGCTCCTAAAAAAAGAAATATATTTGCTTGAAAATCAAGAACAGTGGTAGTTACTACGACATTCTGCCTAAACGGCATTTTTTTTCCCAAGATAGCTTGGCACTGGAATATTGTAGAGAGTTGTTCAATGGCTCATTTTAAAGGAAATTAATTGCGTTAAAAATCTTTTGTAACTAAAATAAAATATTTCTAAAAGAGAATAAATTTTTCCACTAAAAACTGCATTTTTGATGTCTTTTCATACTGCCGTCTTTTCAAAGATATTTAATTTTTGTACATAAATTATATCCGGGTTGCAGCGGTAGCTAGCAACCTAGTAAGACAAATCACGTCCAATGTTAAGAAATATAAAACCCATAGCTCCTAAAAAAAGAGTCAGATCAAAACAAAAAGTACACCATTAGAACCGCCTTGTCTGAAACCCCTGTATAGGAAACTTTCTGTCCCTTGGCTTGAACAGCAAGGGAAATACATTGGCTTGAAATTCAAGAAAAGTGGCAGCTACTACAACATTCTGCCTAAACGGCATGTTTTTCTCTTTTTTTTTTCTTTCTTGTTTTCCAGAGATAGCGGTAGAGCTAGCAACCTAGTAAGAGACGATCAAGTCCAAAAATATAAAAATCCATAGCTCCTAAAAAAAGAGTCAGATCAAAACAAAAAGTACACCATTAGAACCACCTTGTCCAAAACCCCTGTATAGGAAACTTTCTATCCCTTGGCTTGAAGAGCAAGGGAAATATATTGGCTTGAAAATCAAGAAAAGTGGCAGTTACTCCAACTTTCTGTCCCTTGGCTTGAACAGCAAGGGAAATATATTGGCTTGAAAATCAAGAAAAGTGGCAGCTACTACAGCATTCTGCCTAAACGCCATGTTTTTTTCTTTTTTGTTTTTTTCTTTCTTGTTTTCCACAGATAGCTGGACACTGGAACATCGTAGAGAGTTGTTCAATGGCTCATTTTAAAGGAAATTAATTGGGTTAAAAATCTTTTTTAATTAAAATAAATTATTTCTCAGAGAGAAGAAATTTTTCCACTAAAATTATATTGAAAGACAATCCTTGGAATAATAAACCCTTGCATAAATTGGAGTTAGTTAGCTACTTGATTGTTTATGGTTTGTCTCTTACTATTTCAAAGAAGAATAAGCCGTGGGTTCTTCCTGTTTATAATCAGGTTATTATCCAGGTTACAGCGGTAACTAGCAACTTAATAAGAGACGATCTTATCCAATGTTACTCCGGGTTGCAGCGGTAGCTAGCAACCTAGTAAGAGACGATTACGTCCAATGTTAACAAATATAAAAACCCATAATTCCTAAAAAAGGATTCAGATCAAAACAAAAAGTACACCATTAGAGCCGCCTTGTCTGAAACCCCTGTATAGGAAACTTTCTGTCCCTTGGCTTGAACAACAAGGGAAATACATTGGCTTGAAAATCAAGAAAAGTGGCAGCTACTACAACATTCTGCCTAAACGGGATATTTTTTTTCTTCTTTCTTGTTTTCCACAGATAGCTTGGCACTGGAACATCGTAGAGAGTTGTTCAATGGATCATTTTAAAGGAAATTAATTGGGTTAAAAAGTCTTTTGTTGTCTGAAACCCTACAAGATAAATAATGAATATTGTCATAGTTTTATATTAGTATAAATGAAGGATCGATACTATAAACAGGATTTATTGATAGCTGAATATCAAACAAAATAAATTGACCCCGGGTGGGCTTGAACCACAAACTTATCGGTTAACAACCGATCGTGCTAGCCATTTGCACCACGATGTCATAATATAAAATTATAAATCTGGGTTGCAGCGGTAGCTAGCAACCTAGTAAGAGACGATCACGTCCAAAAATATAAAAACTCCTAGCTCCTAAAAAAAAAACAGTCCAATCAAAACAAAAAGTACACCATTAGAACCGCCTTGTCCAAAACCCCTGTATAGGAAACTTTCTGTCCCTTGGCTTGAAGAGCAAGGGGAATTTATTGGCTTGAAAATCAAGAAAAGTGGCAGTAACTACAACATTCTGCCTAAACGGCATATTTTTTTTCTTCTTTCTTTTCTAAGGATAGCTTGGCACAGGAACTTCGTAGTGAGTTGTTCAAGGGCTGATTTTAAAGGAAATTAATTGCTTTAAAAATCTTTTGTAACTAAAATAAATTATTTCTAAAATAGAATAAATTTTTCCACTAAAAACTGAATTTTTGATGTCTTTTCATACTGCCAGCTTTTCAAATATATTTAATTTTTGTGCATAAATCATATCCGGGTTGCAGCAGTAGCTAGCAACCTAGTAAGAGACGATCACGTCCAATGTTAAGAAAAATAAAAACCCATAGTTCCTAAAAAAAAGGAGTCAGATCAAAACAAAAAGTACACCATTAGAACCGCCTTGTCCGAAATCCCTATATGGAAAACTTTCTGTCCCTTTGCTTGAACAGCAAGGGAAATATATTGGCCTGAAAATAAGGAAAAGTGGCAGCTACTACAACATTCTGCCTAAACGGGATATTTTTTTTCTTTCTTGTGTTTCATAGATAGTTTGGCACTGGAACATCGTAGAGAGTAGTTCAATGGCTCATTTTAAAGAAAATTAATTGGGTTAAAAATCTTTTGTAAGTAACATAAATTATTTCTAAGAGAGAATAAATTTTTCAAGTAAAAACTGCATTTTTGATGTCTTTTCATACTGCAGTCTTTTCAAAGATATTTGATTTTTGTACATAAATCATAATCGTATACCAGCGGTAAGATTTGAACCCACGCCTCCGAAGAGACTGGTGTTATCCGGGTTGCAGCAGCAGCTAGCAACCTAGTAAGAGACGATCACGTCCAATGCTAAGAAATATAAAAACCCATAGTTCCTAAAATAGGAGTCAGATCAGAATCGCTAAAGTTATAAACTGCAAAAATATTTATGGTATCTGAGCAATAGTTTTATTCTTTTAATTTAGACTAGAAAAATACCTACCAATTTTAAAATTAGGTTCTTGGTTTAACCTAATTAAAATTAGGTTAATTTTTTGTTAGGTTCTTGGTACTTGATACGTGACTTAAACATTCAACTAATGATTACATAATGGTTAAATCAAAGCAAGCTACACACAAGTTAAAAAATGGTACTACACAAAAAACAGAGATAGCATCTTGAAAAGGGAAAAGCAAAGGTATTCAACCGACCAGGCGTATCGAGCAGAAAAAATTGAGAGAGCCAAACAAAACATCAAGGAGCGTTATCACGATGATGAAGTTTACAGAGAGGCAACAATTGAGCAGGCTAGACAAAAGATCAAGGAGCGTTATCACAATGATGAACTTTATAGAGAAGCAACAATTAAGCAAGCTAGACAAAAGAGCAAGGAATGGTATGATAATGATAAAGATTACAGAGAAGCAACAATTGAGCAGGCTAGACAAAAGATCAAGGAGCGTTATCACAATCATGAAGTTTATAGAGAGTCAACAATTCAGCAAGCTAGAGAAAAGATCAAGGAGCATTGTCACAATGATGAACTTTTTAGAGAAGCAACAATTAAGCAAGTTAGACAAAATAGCAAGGAACGGTACGATAATGACAAAGATTTTACATTAAAAGACGACCATTGGAACAAAAAACAATTGCATACATTGGAATTAGTTAGCTACTTAATTGTTTGAGGTTTGTTTCTTATTATTTCAAAGAAGAAAAACCCGTAGGCTTTTTCCTGTTTGTAATCAGTTTATTATCCGGGTTGCAGAGGTATTATAATAAAGAACGACTTCTTGCCTATAATAAATTTTATACGCCACTTAATTATAGTATAGGTTAGAAATTCCACAGATAGCTTGGCACTGGAACATCGTAGAGAGTTGTTCAATGGCTCATTTTCTGGGTTGCAGTGGTAGCTATTACATTAAAAGACGATCATTTGAATATCCGGGTTGCAGCGGTAGCTAGCAACCTAGTAAGAGACGATCACGTCCAATGTTAAGAAATATAAGAACCTATAGCTCCTAAAAAAGGAGTCAGATCAAAACAAAAAGTGCACCATTAGAACCACCTTGTCCGAAACCCCTGTATAGGAAACTTTCTGTCATTTGGCTTGAACAGCAAGGGAAATATATTGGCTTGAAAATGAAGAAAATTGACTTTAACCACGTTATTCTCCACAAACGGCATATTTTTTTCTTTCTCTTTTTTTTCTTTTCCACAGATAGTTTGGCACTGGAACATCGTAGAGAGTTGTTCAATGACTCATTTTAAAGGAAATTAATTGGGTTAAAAATCTTTTGTAACTAAAATAAATTATTTCTAAGAGATAATAAATTTTTCTACTAAAAACTGCATTTTTGATGTCTTTTCATAATGCAGTCTTTTCAAAGATATTTGATTTTTGTACATAAATTATAATCGTATACCAGCGGTAAGATTTTTACATAAAGGATACATAAAGGATCGATAGCGTTCATGATAAATGAAGCCAATGTTACTTTCAGTGGATATAGCTCAAACCGAGTAAAGAACAAACCTCGGCACATGGTAACTAAAAGTTATGATAATAAAATCATCAATATTTTAAAAGTTCTCCCCGACGGGGAATCGAACCCTGTTCTCCTGCATGACAAGTCTGTATGCTTACATTGTACCATCAGAGACTTACATATAAAACATGATTACATATAAAACAGGAAAATACAAGTTACATATAAAATATGACAATAAATTCGCTAATAAACTAAAAAATTATATAAGGAATCAGTCTGGTTAATTATAAATGGTGACTATGTAGGTTTCATCTGTATCATAGCAGTAGAAATGGCTGAAACCTACTATAGAACAAATCATTGCACATATTAGGCTTAGCTTGATGCCTCATTCTCTGAAGATCGTTTCTTACTATTCCAAATAAGAAAAAGCCATAGGTTTTTTCCTGTTTGTAATCTGGTACTTATAGAATATTATCATCCAATTTTACGCCTCTCAACTTTTGGAAATGTGGTGTTTAAATGGTGGACCTAGATTTCCAGACTAAAGCTACTGCCATGGAAATCAATAATTCTTTTTCGAACAAAATCTAAGGACTGGATACCTGCTGAAACCAGACTTACTAAGAATATCCGGGTTGCAGCGGTAGCTAGCAACCTAGTAAGAGCAGGTTGGAAAGAAGTTTCTTTTGGAAGTTTTGACAGTAAATGGTTTAATGGAAATGATGAATCGATGCCTATTGATATGCTTGAGCAAAAGAAATTACAGGAGGTAACTGATGTAAAATCCTGCAAAATATTACTGTTAGACCCAAGGTCATAAATAACAAAGCTTTGGACGCTAATGTGTTAAAAACCAACGAGCCCGTACTATATGCTAAAGTTATAGATACTAATCAAGATTTGAGAGAGCATTTCGTCCCTACCAACACTATGAAAAACGATATTTTTCTAAAGACAGAGCCCTTTAAAATATTCGGTGAACCAAAAAGACCAAAATCTGAAAACAGTATGAATGTTTTGCTAACCCCCGAAAATCGGTGGCAGAGTAGGCAACCACCATTGCTACAGCCCAATAAATTTCCTAAAATGAATGTGAGAGGTAATCATGCATACGAGAAATATTCAGATTAGGCAAAGAAGTCTCCCTTTTTTCGAAAAAGATGGACAGATTCAACCCCAAGCGAAAAACCTTCGCAATTCTATCGTTCCAACGGACTGATTCTTTCCTCCTTTCAGGAAACAAAGCGGTTTTTTTCACAAATGAATAAATTTCGTTTTTACTAGTTAAGAGAAACCGATTCTCGTCTTTTATTTTATTGGATTTTTCAAATATACGTTATTTAGCCATTATTTGTATTATGTTTGGTTGCTTTATTTCAACTTTTACTGCTAGTCCAATTTCAAGACTTTTACACCACACTGTTTTCCACATGCATAGGAAAACAACCTTCCTTCTTTTTATAGTCACCATCTCACGCAAGAGTCCTATTAAGAGTTTTATGGTTTTTAAAGCTTATGAAAGATTATTTGAAATGATGAGAGTTGGCAGGGGTATTACGGTCGTAGTGTTTTCACAACGTTTTAGCTAGAAAGCTACTGTTGGCATTAAGACATTATCAGTTTCATCGTTCGCCTCCTAAAAATATGCCTTGAATAAAAGAGTTGAATTATAACAATAATAGATTGAAAACACTTAAGAGAAATTCGTTGAGCTGGGATGTTCTGGGGAATGGGGTCTTAAATCAAGATTATGATGAAAGAACGATGGAGGATTGTCCAGTGGTTAAATATAAATTTCCAGTTGATATTGGAAATAAATCTACTATGGGTCTGCAAAATTTGAGCATTTTCCATTTAAATTGTCAAGGCCTTTCTAGTTCATTTAATTATTTAACAGAACTATGTAAGTTTTATGAGTTGGATGTGCTTGCATTGAATGAAATGTGGCTTCGTAATCATACAATGAGTCTACTTGAAATTGGTAGTTATGACTGTGTGACGCAGAATATTGAATCACTATTACATGGTGGATTGGCTCTTTATTGCAGGAAGAAGATAACAATGAAAATACGGAATGATCTACGTGTGAATAAAGAGATGGTTTTTAATCAATGGTGGTTGAACTTTGTAAGTCGGGAAAATTTTTCTTTGTGGTGGTTGTTTATCGACCTCCATCTGGAAATGTGCAGGAATTTATTGATTTACCTGAGCGGCAAATGGACAAGTTGTCAGGTTCAAATCGCCCATGCTTTGTTTGTGGAGACTTTAATCTTGATCTATTTTCAGTAAATGCAAGCCCGAGAGTTCGAGATTTTTTAAATGTTGTTGGGTTACGGTTTAAGATCGACAGTTAATATATGTAGTTGAGTGACTTTTGCGCTCGGAATCACTTTTGGATAATGTATTTATTAACGTGAAGTATGATTTTTCTGATGTTATTTTGAATGATATTTCTGATCATTTTGGTGTTCTTGTTGTTATTAGAGAGTTTGGTGTTCCTACATCTATGAATATACCAACACAAATTTCTGCATTGAAAATGGATGCTGAGGCGTTTAATATATTCAGAAGAAAATTAAAGAACACTCAATTTGACTTTTTAGAAAGTAGTGATCTGCAAGTGAATGTAAAGTTTTCATTGTGGTATTCAGAAATAACTAAATTACTAAAAGAAAGTTGTACAGTTATTCAAAAGCCGGCTTTTCATGTTACCCCTAGAAAACCCTGGGTTATTAGAAGACTGATGAAGGCCATATAATTTCGAAGACTGCTTTACAAGTATTCTGTAGTATCTCCTCCTGAGGCGAAGGTGAGATATAACATATATAATTGTGAACTCAATAACCTATTACGAATAGCGAGAATTAATTATTATAGAAATGAGTTTTTAAAAAAGTTCAGGTAATCCCAGGCAAACGTGGAGAGTAATTCAGTTTGTTCTGAGCCCTTCCAAAAGTTCAATTTTACCTGAAAATTTTAATACTGATGCTTCGATTGTTAATAATATGTGTTACCATTTTTCTATTGTTGGTAAACGGATAGGAAACTTCACGACAAAATTTTCTGAGGAAGGAACATACCACCAGTTTTTACCCAAGGCAAGTGATGTATCTGCATATCTGAAACCAGTGACTGCTAGTGAATTACGTATAGAAATGTGATAAATAATGCTTCAGGTGCTGACTTCCTTTCATTGCGTGTCATTAAGTATGTTTTCTCGGAAATATGCGACCAAGTTTTGGTTTTATTTAATATGTGCCTAAAATTTGGTGTTTTCTCGATTTTATGAAGATTGCTAGAGTGGTTCGGTTTTTTAAGGGCGGAGAAAAGATTTGCCGAATGATTGTAGGCCAATTTCATTTCTGCCAGTTTTATCGAGAGTTTTTGAAAAATTGATTAGTGCCAGGATGGTTGATTTTCTTGAGAATAAAAAGTATTTTAGTAAAACTTTGTTTGGATTCCGTAAAGCAATGTCGACTGACCAATCTCTTCTTTTTCTTACGACTTTTGTGAACGATGCTCTGGACCAAGGGTGAAAAGTTGCATCTGCTTTTTTTGGACATTGTGAAAGCCTTTGATGCAGTAGACCATGGAATTCTTATGGTGAAGCTGGGGAATTGTGGTTTTCATGGTATCTTTTATCGTCTATTGGAATCTTTTCTCCAAGATCGAAAACAGTTTGTCAGTGCTGGTGAAATTAAATCGTAAGTTAAAAGTCTTGAATTCGGTGTCCCTCAGGGGTCTGTTTTGGGCCCCCTACTGTTTCTTATATATATTGATAACCTGCGTAATACTATCAAAAGACTGTCTTTTTATTTAAAATGTGGTGATACTGGAGCATCAAAATCTATTTTGCCTTATTTTGCTGATGACACGCATCTAACTGTTGCTGCAAAACCAGGGAAATGCTTATGCAGAATCTTCAGACTGGCATGTTAAACATTGAAAAATGGATGAGGGTCAACAAACTTCAGCTAAACCATGCCAAATCCCATTTTGTAATGTAAGGTAGAAGTAGCAATTACTACCCTTGGATTGACAAAATACAGTTCAGTGAAAATATTCTGCCTCGGGAAGTTTCGACAAAGTATCTCGGGTTGATTGTTGATGAATGCCATAACTACAAAGAGCACATTTCATGTGTTAGCGGCAAGGTTGCAAGAAATGTTGGGATAATGAGGAAACTGAAGCACTTTTTTCAGAAAAATATTATGAGATTACTTTATTTTTCTTTTGTTCACCCATACCTTCTATATGGTTGTCTTGTGCGGCCAAGTAAGTTTTTAACTCACCCTCGTCCCCCTAGACGTTCACAAAACAATGTTCTACGTGTTTTAACTGGAGATAATCGTAATATTTCAGTTCGACATGGATATAATCAAGTAAATATATTACCGATTGCTGGATTATTTCGTTTTTATAATGCTGTTTTTATGTTTAAATAAACATGCGCGTTATTACCTGAGTGTTTTAGGGAAATGTTTACAAGTGGTGTTGATTTCCATAATTACTCGACTAGAGCATCGACACTAGTCTGGCGACCTCAGATCATTACAAAGCGATCCGTGTTTTTTCCATAAGACATGTTGGCCCTCGGGTGTGGGAACTATTACCTCGGGCTATTTCAACAATTGATGAGCTAAATGAATTTCGCAGTAAACTAAAATGACAGTGTTTGTCTATACATGAATTTTAATCCCTGCTGAGCGAATTTTCTCTCGAGTGATTGTGATACTTTTTTTGGGAGAGCAACGAGGAGATAGAATAGAAGAATAATTTTAATTTTGCGTCTTCGGTATCCAGTTAGGTCGTGAAATTTATTAGAAATCAATTTATTTTGTTTATTTTTATTTATTCATTTTATTATTATTTATTGTTTTGTCTTTTTTTTTGGGGGGGGGGGGCTAAGGATGGCTGGTAGTGATTGTGTATGTAGGGTTTTGTAAAGGATGATGTTTTACATAAAGGACCGATATAGTTATCATAAGTGGTATTAGTCAATTAAGTTTTTTTTTTTATATAATTATCCATTATTATGTAAAATGCAGTAATTTTTGGGGGGTTTAACAAAAAATATATTTGTTAAGTGAAACTAGAATAATTCCTGAATTTTTTTTTATCAAAGAGCCAACTATAACCAATAGTTATTAAAATATTTAAATAAGTAATCATATCACACATGACAATAGTCATCCGGGTTGCAGCGGTAGCTAGCTACCTAGTAAGAGACGATCACGCCCCAATGTAAAAACTAAAGTAACCCATAAATCCTGAAAAAAGGTTCAGATCAAAACAAGAAGTACACTATTTGAACCGCCTTGTCCAAAACTTCTATATAGTAAACTTACCATCCTTTGGCTTGAATAACAAAGAAAATATATAGGATTGAAAATCAAGAAAATTGACTTTAACCACGATATCCTCCACAAACGGCATCTTTTTTCTTTCCGCTGTTTTTTTCTAAATTGACTTTAACCACGATATTCTCCACAAATAGCATCTTTTTTTCTTTCCTCTTTTTCTTCCTCCTCAGCTAGCTGGGCACTGGAAAATAATAGAGAGCTGTATAATAGCTCAGTTTAAAGAAAATTGCTACATCTAGTCCTTTTGTAATTAAAATAAAATAGTTTTTAAAGTAGAATCAATTTTTTCAAAAAACTACATTTTTGATGTATTTTCATTCTGCAGTCTTTTCAAAGATATTTGAATTTTGAAGCAATCAAACAGTTCATGGTAATGAACTCTATAGTAATAATAGCTACTTGTCTCAATGAAAATAATTGGGTTAAAAATCTTTTGTAACTAAAATAAATTATTTCTAAAAGAGAATAAATTTTTCCACTAAAAACTGGATTTTTGATGTCTTTTCAAAGATATTTTTACGTAAAGGATCGATATTCAAACTTGTCGCGGTAACGAACTGTATAGTAAGTTACGGATGTCCTTGAACCACCAACCTTTCCGTTAACGGTCGATCATTCTAACCACTTGCATCACGACGTTGTTACTTTAAGTTGTAAGATTAACATGATCAAACAGTTCGTGGTAACGAACTGTGTAGTAAGAGCAACCCGTCTCAATAGTTACCGAAACTAAGAAAACGGAATTTTGATACCAATAGATACTTCATAAGAATTTAATTTTTATGCTAATTTTTAATATGTAAGTTTCATCAAGTATATCCTTACCCATCAAAAGCTACGAGCCTGAGAAAATTTTCCTTATGTTCGAATAAAGAAGGAAATACCCCCTAAAAGTCATAGAATCTTAATGTAATCATCTGGGTTGCAGCGGTAGCTAGCAACCTCGTCAGAGACGATCACGTCCAATGTTAAGATCCGGGTTGCAGCGGTAGCTAGCAACCTAGTAAGAGACGATCACGTCCAATGTTAAGAAATATAAAAACCCATAACTCCTAAAAAAAAAAAGTCAGATCAAAACAAAAAGTACACTATTAGAACCGCCTTGTCCGAAGCCCCTGCATAGGGAACTTTCTGTCCCTTGGCTTGAACAGCAAAAAGTACACCATTAGAACCGCCTTGTCTGAAACCCCTTTATAGGAAACTTTCTGTCCCTTGGCTTGAACAGCAAGGGAAAAATATTGGCTTGAAAATCAAGAAAAGTGGCGGCTATTACAACATTCTGCCTAAACGGCATATTTTTCTTCTTTCTTCTTTCTTTCTTCTTTCTTGTCCACAGATAGCTTGGCACTGGAACATCGTAGAGAGTTGTTCAATGGCTCATTTTATAGGATATTAAATGGGTTAAAAATCTTTTGTAAATAAAATAAATTACTTCTAAAAGAAAATAAATATTTCACTAAAAACTACATTTTTGATGTCTTTTCATACTGCAGTCTTTTCAAGCATCTGGGTTGCAGCAGTAGCTAGCAACCTAGTAAGAGACGATCACGCCCAAGGTTAAGAAATATAAAAACCCATAACTCCTAAAAAAGGAGTCAGATCAAAACAAAAATTACACCATTAGATCCGGGTTGCAGCAGTAGCTAGCAACCTAGTAAGAGACGATCACGTCCAATGTTAAGAAATATAAAAACTCATAGTTCCTAAAAAAGGAGTCAGATCAAAACAAAAAGAACAACATTAGAGCCGCCTTGTCCGAAACCCCTGTATAGGAAACTTTCTGTCCTTTGGCTTAAACAGCAACGAAAATATATTGGCTTGAAAATCAAGAAAAGTGGTGGCTACTACAACATTCTGCCTAAACGGCATATTTTTCTTCTTTCTTCTTTCTTGTCCACAGATAGCTTGGCACTGGAACATCGTGGAGAGTTGTTCAATGGCTCATTTTAAAGAAAATATAGCAAAGGACGAACTCAAGTCCGAAGGGACTTTAGTTAAGACTTAGAGGGACTCAATTCCAAAGGAACTCATATTAATTTCATTATTTTAGCTAGGATGCAACTAAAACGAGTTTCTTTTTTAAATTTTTAATTTAAAACATAGTGCTTTTAATTCAACATTAAAAATTCTTCCCGAAGGGACATCGAACCCCGTTATAAATTCCCTCCAGTGGAAAATCGAACTATAGCCAATAGTAATTAAAGTATTTAAATGAATACTATCTTTATAAACGAGCAATAATTGTGTATTTTTCTCGAAAACTGCTCCATATTTTTTAGAGAAAATTGGTATCCTGGTATGTTCTGGCCTTAAAAAAACGTTTTAGATAGCTCAGAAGTTTGAGAAAATTCGTTAAGAGCCTTAATTTTGGTTTTTGCAAGTGACATCATGTAGTAAAAATTGTAATGACGTCATGACACTTGTCACACTTTTGTGGAGAATTTGAAAATTTTCATGTATGGAGAAGTTTATATTAACTTGCTTAAAGAGCCAAAACTGGTAATTCCAAAAGTATTTGCATATATCATCCGGGTCGCAGTGGTAGCTAGCAACCTAGTGAGAGACCATCACGTCCAATGTTAAGAAATATAAAAACTCATAGCTCCTAAAAAATAGAGTCAGATCAAAACAAAAAGTACACCATTAGAACCGCCTTGCCAGAAACCCCTATATAGGAAACTTTCTGTCCCTTGGCTTGAACAGTATATATTGGCTTGAAAATCAAGAAAAGTGGCAGCTTCTACAACATTCTGCCTAAACGGGATATTTTTTTTTTCTTTTTTTTTCCACAGATAGCTTGGCACTCGAACATCGTAGAGATTTGTTCAATAGCCCATTTTAAAGGAAATTACTTGGGTTAAAAATATTTTGTAACTAAAATAAATTATTTTTAAATGAAAATAAATTTTTCCACTAAAAACTGCATTTTTGATGTCTTTTCATACTGCAGTCTTTTCAAAGATATTTGATTTTTGTACATAAATCATAATCGTATACCAGCGGTAAGATTTGAACCCACGCCTCGAAAGAGACTGGTGGCTAACACCAGCGCCTTGGACCACTCGGCCACGGTGCCATAACTATATATGTGAATCTGGGTTGCAGCAGTAGTTTTACATTAAAGAATGACCTTCAGTCCTTTATAATAAAGAACAACCTCTTGCCTATACTAAATTGTATACACCACTTAATTATAGTATAGATTAGTAATTCCACAGATAGCTTGGCAATGGAACATCGTAGAGAGTTAATTAATGGCTCATTTTAAAGGAAATTAATGGGGTTAAAAACTTTTTGTAATTATAAAACAAATTATTTTTAAAAGAGAATCATTTTCCTTACGAAGTTACATTAAAAGAAGATCATTACAATAACAGACCATTGCATACATTAGACTTAGTTAGCTACTTGTTACAGTAAGGATCGAAGTCTATCTCATAGTAACTGATACAACAGGGAAAAGAAATGTGATGTCATATGAGGTTACATTTTATTTTAAATCCGGGTTGCAGCGGTAGCTTAGTTATAATCAAACAGTTCGTGGTAACGAACTGTATAGTAAGAGCCGCTCATCTCAATAGTAACCGAAACTCCAAAAAACGGAATTCTAACATCAATAGATACATCAAAAGAATTGAATTTGTATTCTTATTTTAAATATTTAAGTTTCATCAAGTTTAGTCTTACTGATCAAAAGTTACAAGCCTGAGAAAATTCACCCTATTTTTGAAAAAAGGGAAAACGTCATAGAAAAAAGTCATAGAATCTTAATGAAAATCACACTATCAGTTTCAGCGTATCAGAGTACCTTACTGTAGAGGTTTCAAGCTTATATCTGCCAAAATGTGGAATTTGTTTTTTTTTTTTGCCAGAAGAAAGATCACGGATGCGTGTTTATTTGTTTTTTCTTTTTCCCAGAGGGGATCGTATCGACCCAGTGGTCCTAGAATGTTGCAAGAGGGCTCATTTATCGGAAATTAAAAGTTCTAGCTCCTTTTTTAGTCAAAAACCGAAAAATTAAAAATAGAATCACTTAATACAAAAAACTGCATTTTTGATGTCTTTTCATATTGCAGTATTTTCAAAGTTATTTGATTTTTTAAGCAATCATAACCATATATGAAGTAACAAGTGATGTGACATAAGATCTAATACGGATTGCGTACTAGTAACTATATATGACGTAACTAGTAACGCTGCGTAAAAATTCAAAAAATACATTTTATTTTATTTTAATTTTAGTTCAGAATCGATAAAGTTATAAACTGCAAAAACATTTATGGTATCTGAGCAATAATTTTAATCTTGTAATTTAAACTAGAAAAATACCTGACAATTTTAAAAGCCTTTTTATTTTTTGTTGGTTTTAGGTACTTTTTGTTCGGCTTTTTAAAATGGAATCAGATTTGAAAAAACTGGATTTTCGGGCAAAAGCTTGATGAATGACTTGTAACAGAAGGTGGTGATATCCTTTATTAATAGTTCAATATTGAAGCAGCCCAAGCTTACCAATGGACGTCTGTAAGGTTGGTGTCAGAGATGAATGTAATAGCTTTAAAGGAAGCTAACAAGGAGACCTGAGCTATGTATCATATCGTACTTTGTCTGATCAAGATAGAGCTTTAACTTTTTTTTTAGTTTTCTTTATTGCGTTAAGCAAATTCCTATTTATGACTTTCAGGGAAAGGGCAACTCCAATTTTATCAGAAATCATTTATAAGTTCAGGCTGCTAAACGAAAAGGGATATTCCAGCAGCGAAAATACAAGTAATAAAAGAAGATTGGAGACAATAAAGTGCGGCTGGGTCTGTTTAAAGGTTTGTCCTCCAATCTTTTGGTCACTTAAAAAGAGCACTACATCTTTTTATTTTCTACCGAACAAGCTCTCTTCCTATCTTACAGGATAATTGGTCTTCAAGGAAAGTCCCACCATCTGATTTAGCATATTATATTTTCGTATAAATGAGCTTGAGATTTCAAGCTCATTTATACGAAAATATAATATGCTGAATCAGATGGTGGGACTTTCCTTGAATGTGTTTGAATGTTTGAGGAGGTTTTCCCCCTTTTTCAAAAATCAAGCACTGTTTCTCAGGCTTGTAGCTTTTGATGGGTAGCATTGAACTTAATGAGCTTTACATATTTGGAATCAACATAATAACCTTATACTTTTGATGTATCTATTCTTGTTCAAATTCTATTTTTAAGAGTGTTGGTTACTAAGGTGACGAGTTGCTCCTTACCGTTCGTTACCACAAAATATTTTTCAGTTTTTTTTACAGTGAAGAACAAACTTCCAGCCCATAGTAACTATAATAAGATTATTATTTTATGTTAAGAATGTATTAATGATATCATAATCGTAGGTTGTAGCCAGGTCGTCTCTTACTATTCCAATTAAGAAAAAGCCATAGGCTGTTTCCTGTTTGTAGCACAGTAAGGATTTCATTAAAGGGACGTCAACAATAATCCCCAGTTGCAGAAATGACGACAGCAGCAATAAAAATGATGATGACGGTGATGACGTCAGGCTCCGGAGAAGTCTAGGGGTCATACGGCTCAGTATTCTTGCATGATAGTAGACGAGATGAGGGTAGTTTGATGAGAGCTGGTAAGTTGCCAGTAATCCTCTTGATGAGAGTAGATTTTCGAAGTGGTTGCACAAAGGATTATTATAATTCATCATAAGTTGGTATTAAATATTTTTCATCTGTCACTTGACAGATTAAAAATTTCCTTTGCAAGATTAGTAGGCTTATTAACAAAATGTCAGGTGTGGGGTTCGAACCCACGATCCCATACGAGACCAGATCTTGAATCTGGCGCCTTAACCACTCGGCCAACCTGACTTACTTTGAATCATTATTTATTAACAATTTCATGTACTTTTGTTTTGATTTCACACCATTTTTAGGAAGTTTGCACTTAGAAGCCTGGTAAATATTTGTATTAAGGAATATTTCAGTCTCCACCCTAATAGCACGTGTCAAGCTGTGCAATGCTTTATAACCATTCATTTTATTAGAGAAACAGTATATAATAACGGTTCATTTTCTGGATTGCATGTAAATTTGGGGACGCTTCCAATAGTTCTCAAAACTTTGTATTTATCAAATTATAGGATCCATCCTAACCTATTAGATCTCTCAGAACAAATATTGCAAGACACAAACAACTATGCCAAAGATTACATGAAAATACGAAAAGTAATGGATGGTGTAGATCAACCTCCTGCTTCACTGGGGCAACAGCCTTGGATACAAGACAACTGATAATGAGAATCAATATGTAAAAGCCTGCTTAAGGTTCTCGCCAAAAAAATCCATTCGGAACCAAACCTAGTCGATCCAAGTATAATCAGTTAAATATACATATAGTAGTATTTATTCCATAGACTGTGAATAATTTTATATTTATTAAAGCTAAAAACAAAAAAAATTCAAATGTATTTTGTTTTTTCAGCATCTGCCATTCTGCCATCTTGCAGAAAAAGCAACGTCGAAGATTGCAGTTTCTGCAAACTGCCAATACGGAGCCGGAAAAGAAGTGTCCATTGAAGTAAAATTTGTAGATTGCCAGTGCAGATTTGCAGAATCTGCCAAATGGAGACTGGCTTTTGATTATTAAGTGTAATTTCTGTTCATTTTGAGTTTCATTTATAATTGATCGTTATTTATGGTAGTTTTATGCCTGGAAGATTATTTGACTAATTTCCGCTTTTTTGGTGGAATGGAGCTCTATAGAAAAATCCAGTTCCTCTTCCATAGAAAAATCCTCTCATGGATTTTTATGCTTTTCTTTGAAATTTGATGTTGTGGAAAAATTATTTTTAAATTAAATTTTGTTCTTTTTTTATTGACATTGTCTTTTCCATGGAGGAAGAAGATAATATTCTACTTTTGACTCTAGATTGAAAAAAGTAAAGAATACGGCATTGGACTTTACAGTCCCTACCAGTCCCTAACGTGCTGATTTTTGTTTCTTGGCCCTTCAGCCAGGAAGTGCCATGGGAGGGGGGGGGCAACCATCCTGTGCTTTTGCACACTCTTCCGGTTGACGTTACCTAGATTCCTCCAGGTGCCCATTTGAACCTGGGTCGACTCTGGCTGAGCTTGCAGAGTCACACCACTGGCCCCCGTCCCAAACCCAAATAATTGAGAAAACACTAGGATTCAAACCCTCGTCTTCTCGGACAAAGAATCTCTAGGGCTGCATTTTCACTCATCTTTCCGCTAAGATCTTACATCTTTTAACTAAGAACGCTTAAAAGTGAAATCTTAGCACTAAGATCTTGCATCTTATAGCATTCTTTTGCAAACGTCTTTCATCCTTCTGCTCTGATCAGCGGTCTAAGAACAATAATGAGTATATCATCAAAATTCTCTCATTATTGTTCTATATGGTAGAAAGACGGCGTCTTTCACACTTTTTGCTAATAACAGTGTACCTGTAAGATCTTAGAACAAAGATGAGTTAAAGAACGGAAATCTTTGCAGAAAGATGTGAGATCTTAAGGGCTAGGCACACGTAGCTGATTTCGGGAACCGATTTCAGCAAGGGTGTATTCCACGTCGAGTGATTATAATTAATGATCCTAAGAGGCAGGGCTTAGTGACGCTTCTCGGTGATTGATCATCATTTTTTACGTTCTAGACAAGGAATATACCAGGGCTTTAGAGCTACAGGCATGTAATTAATCGTATTTAATGATTATCGTAAATTAATCGTAAATAATCGTAATTAATGATGATTAATCACCGAAAAACGTCACTAAGCCCCGCCTCTTAGCATCATTAAATATAATCACTCGACGTGGAATACACCCTTGCTGAAATCGGTTCCCGGAACCAGCTACGTGTGCCTAGCTTTTTCAAACAGTTCGTGGTAACGAACTGTAAGTAAGGAGCGACCCGGCTCAATGGTAACCGAAACTCTAGAAAACGGGTTTTTGATACCAATAGATAGATCAAAAGGATCAGTTTTCAATACTGATTTCAAATATATAATTTTCATCAAGTTTAGTGCTACCCATCAAAAGTTCCGCGCCTGAGAAAATTTGGCTGATTTTCAAAAATAGGGGGAAAGACCCCCTAAAAGTTATAGAACCTTAATGAAAATCGCACCATCATATTCAGCGTATCAGAGAACCCTACTATAGAGGTTTCAAGCTCCTATCTACAAAAATGTGGAATTTTGCATTTTTTGCCAGAAGAAAGATCACGGATGCGTGTTTATTTGTTTTTTTGTTTGTTTTTTTTTTCCCCAGGGGTGATCGTATCGACCCAGTAGTCCTAGAATATCGTGGGAGGGCTCATTGGAACGGAAATTAAAAGTTCTAGTGCCCTTTCTAAGTGACCAAAAAAAATGGAGGGCAACTAGGCCCCCTCCCTCGCTCATTTTTTTCCCAAAGTCATCCGATCAAAATTTTGAGATAGCCATTTTGTTCAGCATTGTCGAAAATATGATAAATATGTCTTTTAGGATGACTTAATCCCCCGAAGTCCCCGGGGGAGGGCTAAAAGTTATGAACTTTGCCCAATGTGAACATATAGTATTGGTTATTGGGAAGTATACAGACGTTTTCAGGAGGGTTTTTTCTGGTAGTGAGGGGGGGTGGGTCGGGGGTTATGTTGGAGGATCTGTCCATGAAGGAAGTTTTCATGGGGGAAGGGAGATTGCCATGAAGGGGGCGCCGGACTTGCCAGCATTATTTATTGGTTATTGGGAAGTATACAGACATTTTCAGGAAGGATTTTTTTCTGGAGGATGGGGCTGGAGGAGGGGGTTACTTGGGAGAATCTTTCCGTGGAGGTAGTTTCTTTGGCGTAGGGGACATTTCTATGAAGGGGGCGCCGGATTTCCAAGCATCATTTAAAAAACGATCAGAAATTAAATTTAAAAAAACAAGTTTTTTTCAACTGAAAATAAGAAGCAACATTAGAACTTAAAACGAACAGAAATTATAACGTATATGAGGGGGTTTTCCCCTAAGTCAATACATCGCTCTTTACGCTACAGTTTTTTTAGTGCTTTCAAAAGAGCTATCTATTCTAACTAAACGGCCTTTGTGATTCAGGGGTTTGTGAATTAAATTTGTTTTTAACTTTTAACGTAAAGAGCGAGGTATTGACTAAGGGGAGAACCCCCTCATATACGTAATAACATATACGTAATAAAAAAAACCAAAAAAAAAACAAGCGATATGGCTCAATAGTGATTGAAACTTTTAAAAACGGAATTTTGATGTCAATAAATGTATCAAAAGAATGGGTTTATAAAGCTGATTCTAAATATATAAATTTTATTAAGTTTAGTATTACTCATCAAAGGCTACGAGCCTGAGAAAATTTACCCGATTTTTTAAAGAGGGGGGAAACATCCCCTACAAGTGAAAGAATTTTAATGAAAATCACACCGTCAGATTCAGCGCATCAGAAAACCCTATTACATAGGTTTCAAGCTCATATCTGCAAAAATCTGCAACTTTGTATTTTTTGCTAGAAAAAAAATATACGAATATAGAAGTTAGTTACGTAAGTTAATTTGTAAATTACGTCATAACCAAATTTAGAGACATCCATTTAGCAAAAGAAAAGTAAAATTTTTATGCAAATTTAGTTTACTTATTCAATGACGGTGAGCCAAAATAAAAGTTGCATTAACTAAAAAACGATCAGAAACTAAATAAAAAAAAGGTTTTTTAAACTGAAAGTAAGGAGTGACATTAAAACTTATAACGGACAGAAATTATTCCGTATATGAAAGGGGCTGTCCCCTCCTCAACGCCTCGCTCTTTACGCTAAAGTTTGACTTTGTCTCATAACTTTATTTTTTAAAACAAGAAAAAACTTTAGCGTAAAGAGCGAGGCGTAGAGGAGGGGACAGCCCCTTTCATATACGGAATAATTTCTGTTCGTTTTAAGTTTTAATGTCGCTCCTTACTTTCAGTTTAAAAAACTCGGGCCTTCTTTCAGATGGCACTTCAAACCTAGCTCCAATAAGTCCTTTCTGGATAGAAAGTTGTAGTTATTTTTGTCTATAAGTATTAAATACAAATACTTATATTTAGTTTTAAGGTATTGTGGATCTGCAATATTTTTATTCTTATCAATTTTCAGCCTTAAATTTTGATATGGGCCCGCAGGATTTTACTGTGATTTGATATGAGCCTGTAGGACAATCCTGCAGATCAATATTTGGCTGAGTAGAAATAATTTAAGCATAAAGCATTGTTGGTAGATAAGCTTAGATAGGCTATTGTTTGGTAAATTTCTACCAAATCATATTATTGACTTACGCATAAAGTGAATATACCTCTTGATGCCTTTTTTTATGCTGATTATGAATATAATAATCATTTCTATCGGAAATGAATTTCAGCCCCCCCTCTATATATGCCAATTTAGGGTATTTATTTCTACATTAGAGGGGGGGGGGGGAATAGGGGCAAATTTTGTTTCTGATGGAAATGTGAGGTAAGTTTAAAGTTTACCCCCCCCCCCCCTAATGTAGAAATATATACCCTGAATTGGCATATATAGGGGGGGGGCTGAAATTCATTTCTAATGGAAATGATGGTAAAGTTCTACCAAATCATATTATTGAGTTAGGAATAAAGTAAATACACCATTCAATGCCTTTTTTATGCTGATTACAAATATAATAATCATGTCTATTGGAAATGAATTTCAGCCCCCCCCCCCTATATATACCTAACCTAACCCTGAATTGGCATATATAGGGGGGAGGCTGAAATTCATTTCTGATAGAAATGACTATTATATTCGTAATCAGCATAAAAAAAAGGCATCAAATGGTGTATTCACTTTAGTCCTAACTCACTAATATGATTTGGTAGAACTTTACCAAAATGATTATTATATTTGTAATCGGCATAAAAAAAGGTATCAAATAGTGCATTCACTTTATTCCTAACTTAATAATATGATTTGGTAGAAATTTACCTAGTTCAAATAGAGACACATGCAACCCACAGAAAAGATGACCCACCATCTTATAAGAAAAATTATCCACTTAACACTAGTTGTTAGATTCAAACAAGGTAAATTTTTACCAAATCATATTATTGACTTACAAATAAAGTGAATATACCACTCAGTGCCTTTTCAGTAAATATTTACCAAATCATATTATTGAGTAACAACTAAAGTGAATATACCATTTGATAGCCCCCCCCCCCTATACATGCCAATTCAGGGTATATATTTCTACATTAGGTAGGGGGGGGGGGCAAATTTTATTTCTGATGTAAATGGGAGGTAAGTTTAAACCTTACCTCCACCCCCCCCCCCTAATGTAGAAATATATACCCTGAATTGGCATATATAGAGGGGGGGGGGGTTAAAATTCATTTCCAATAGAAATGATCATTATATTTGTAATAAGCATAAAAAAAGGCATCAAATGGTATATTCACTTTAGTTGTTACTCAATAATATGATTTGGTAAATACATACTGCCTTTTTTTTATGCTCTTTATGAATATAATAATCATTTTTGTCAGAAATGAATTTTAGCCCCCACCCCTATATATACCAATTCAGGGTATATGTTTGCACATTAAGGGGGCGGGGAAAGTTTAATCTTACCTTTCATTTACATCAGAAATAAAATTTACCCCCACCCACCTAATGTGCAAATATATACCCTGAATTGGTATAAATAGGGGTGGGGGTAAAAATCATTTCTAACAAAAATGATTATTATATTTGGAAAGAGCATAAAAAAGGCATTGTGTGGTATGTTTACTTTATTTGCAAGTCAATAATATGATTTGGTAAAAAATTTACCTCAAACAATAGCCTACTATTGTTATTAAACTCATGGTTCAAAAATGGGCCAAAAGCTAGGTTTTGCTGTGCAGGGTTAAGGTTTAAGAGTTTTAGTTACATCTTTAGGAGGTTGTCAGAAGTTGCTGTGCTGCTATAATAAAAGCACTAAAACTAGTTCTGACTAGTCATCATCAAGGAGAAAAAGTAGTTATTTTAACTGACAATAAAGGTGTGGTTGTTTTGCTCTAGAGCCAAAATTTAAGATAAATTCAAGCTGTTTATGAAATTACTAGGGTAAATATGCAGTTAGTCATATAATTTAGCTTGGATAAAAGTGAAAATGTCATTTGATGCCTCCCTTCAATTTGAAAATATATACCCTGAATTGGTATATACTAGGGTGGGGTAGAATTCATTTGTAGCAAAAACAATTATTATATTTCAAAAGAGCATAGAAATTATGGTAAATTTTTGGCAGTTCATATTATTGACTTACAAAGTCAATAATCTGAACTGCTAAATATTTACCCAATTAGCTTGTGTTCAGTGGAAAACAGTTGGCAGGTGACAGAATACATTAGAATTATATAATTTGGGCTATATATTTGTTTCTAAAGTATTATATTTTCATAATGTTATGATATTTTTCATTAGGATTAACCTAACTTCCCTTCTTGAGTGAGTGGTATATAACACAAAAGTACCAAGCAATTTTTTTTTTACAGATAGAGGAAAGTTAAAATTGCCTATAAGAAATCTATATAATAGATCAGTCATTGTACAAAAACACTTGTGAATGATGTCATATTTTTCAGCACATTTGTATTGTTTATAGTTTGGTTACACACATATGTCATATTTGCCTCAGTAATGGTAGTATTGTTTTGACCTTCTGTGAAATAAAAAAGTTTTTTCAGCTGAAAGGGAGGAGCAACATGAAAACTTAAAACAAACAGACATTATTGCAAATATGAGGCAGGTTGCCCCCTCCTCAATAGCTCACTCTTTATGTTAAAAATTGGCTTTTTGTTCCAATTATTTGAGAATGAACCACAAAACACAAGGGCTCTTTAATTCAAATAGCTAACACTTTTAAAAAAGTTCTAAAGGAAAAACTTTAACATTAACAGCATTGTTTTGAAGAAGGGACAGTCCTCCTAATGTTTGTAATAATTTCTGTTTGTTTTAATTTATAATGCTGCTCCTCACTTTCAGTAGAAAAAAATTGCTGTTTTATTTCTAATTTATTTTTAGTAAAGGTGGAAAATCTAGTTCCTCCTCCATGGAAAGATCCTCTCGTGTAACCCCCCTCCCCCTGCCAGGAAAAAAACTAAAATCAACATTTTTATATGTAAGAGGTTGAAGCCTCTACAGGAAGGTTCTCTGATATGCTGAATCTGATGGTATGATTTTCATTAAGATCATTTGATGTCTTTGGGCTGTTTTTTCTCTTTTCATAAATTGGGCACATTTTTTAAAGCTTGGAACTTTTGATTGGTAACATTAAACTTGTTTAATATTTTATATTCTGAATAAGCATCAAAATTTGATTCTTTTGATATATATATTTTCAACAAGACTGTGTTTCTTACAGTTTTATGAGCTGCATTGCTCTTTAGTTACAATTTGTTACAACAAAATGTTTGATGACTTAGGCAGAATTACACAAGAAACATATGACTGACAAGGAAAACCATATAATTGATGTCATATTTATGAGCACCTTTCCAGAGAATAAGTTACATTACTTCAGCCTCCTCCTCCCCCCAGGAGTGTATGTATTGTTTTCATATTTATGATGTATCCAACATTATGGGAGGAACATAGCTAAGTATAAAATACTAAGGACTTGTACAAGAATTACCTTAGTGATAGATCATATGAAAACAAAAGGAATGTAAAGAAAGTGGAGAAAGCATTAAAATAAGAACTAAGGAGGTGTGAAGCAGAGGCCATGGATAAAATTGCCAAGGATCTGGAAGATGCAGCTACATGGCATAATAGTAAAATATTGTACTGACATGTTAACAAATTGAGAGAGAGTAGTCAATGCAGACTTGGCCCAGTTAAAGATAGGAATGGGGCTGCAATTAGCAATAAGGAAAAAACTAAAAAGAGATGGGTCAAAGATTTTGAGAATTTAATTAACCAAGATAGAGTTGAAGGAAGAGATTTAGAGGAAAATGAAAAAGTTTGTGATACATTGGATGTGAAGGAAGATTTGTTTTGTGAGGAGGAATTAGTGACAGTACTAAAAGGATTAAAAAATAGTAAGGCTTCAGGTGCTGATAGGGTTGTAAATGAGTTTCTTAAATATGGTGGCTGTGAGGTTAGAAATAAGTTACTGAAGATTATGAATATGATTTTTGAAAAAGGGGAAGTACCAAATGATTTTAGGAAAACCTTAATTAAGCCACTTTATAAGAAAGGTGATAAATGTGAGTGTGGTAATTATCTAGGGATTAGTCTGGTCTCTGTAGGTAGTAAATTACTTAGTAATATGATACTTTTTAGACTGAGAGATACCATATACAAAGCTTTAAGAGAAGAACAGTGTGGTTTTGGAAAGGTAGAGGATGTGTCAACCAAATTTTCACTCTTAGGTTAATAATTAAGAAGTGCCTGAGTTTTCAAACACCTTTGGTCCTCAGTTTTATAGATTATGAGTGAGTGTTTGATTCTGTTGATAGAAGAGCTCTAGTAAAGGTTTTATTCTTGTATGGTATACCAGACAAATACATTAAAGTGATTAGTGCTATGTATGAGAATAACACTGTTGCAGTTAAGGTAGGAAATGAGTTTAGCAGCTGGTTTTGTATTAAATCAGGAGTTAAGCAGGGTTGTGTTCTATCCCGCTTTATATGGATTATTTTGATGGACTTTGTCTTAAGGAGCACAGGAAAGGCAATGGGAGACCACAGAATCAAATGGGGAGGAAAAAGTCTCCTGGACTTAGATTATGCTGATGATTTAAGCATCCTAGATGAAAGTATGAGCAAAATGAATGATGTTTTAGAGGTTTTGCAAATTCAGGGGGCTAGAATAGGGTTGAAAATTAATTTTAAGAAGACTAAGTCACTAAGGCTAGGAATGAGTGAAGATGAAAAGGTGAAGTTGGGTAATGAAAAGATTGATCAGGTGGACAGCTTCACTTACCTTTGTAGTATTATTAGTAAAGATGGTGGGAGCAGTGAAGATGTCAAAAGTATAATAGCCAAGGCTCAGGGTGTTTTTTCACAGTTAAAAAATGTTTGGAAGAATAGGAAGATAAGTCTGCAAACCAAGATTAGAATATTAGAAGCTACAGTGATGACAGTGGTCAAATATGGCTCTGAAGCATGGGAGCTCTGAAAAGCCAATGAAGATTTGCTAGATGTTTTCCAGAGAAATTGCTTAAGAGCTGTTCTGAATACCCAGCTGACTGACTGTATTTCAAACTGTAGGCTGTACGAAAAGTGTCGTTCATTACCGCTTTCTAGGGCTATAATGAAAGAAAGGTTGAGGTGGCTAGGTCAAGTTGTGTGGATGAAGGATGACAGATTGTTCTTTTTGGCCAACTGTCTAGGGCTAAACAGAAAGCAGGTCGTTCTTGTCTGGGATGGGAGGACATCATAAAGAAAGATTTAAAAGAAATGGGAACTTCATGGGCAGGTGTAAAAAGGGAGGTTTTGAATAGATTGGGATAGAGGAGGAGCGTGCATAGCTGATTTGGCC
Organism: Artemia sinica; assembly: GCA_027921565.1. Taxonomy (NCBI): domain Eukaryota; kingdom Metazoa; phylum Arthropoda; class Branchiopoda; order Anostraca; family Artemiidae; genus Artemia; species Artemia sinica. Next base: position 7,279,633 of record CM051271.1, on the reverse strand, counting down.
TCAGGCGGCTTGGTGCTGTGGTGAGTTGTTAGTAGTAGTAGTTGTATAAAAGGTGTTTTAAGCAGTTTCATAATGGCTACAGAACAAATGAACAAACTAAACCATTTAAAAAATGTTTAAAGTAATGATAACCAAAAAGGAAGACCAAAGAAATATTGTTAGAATATTGGCATGAGCAAATATTTCAATGAGTCAAAACAAAAGTGAATAACAAATAAGCATCCAGTTTAAAAATAAGAGCCAGTAAGAATTAAAATATGTCACGCCAAGTATAAAAAAATGTGTGGTTAGAAGATAAGCCAAAGCAAGAATTACAAGCAATAGCAAGAAAGCAAGAACCAGAACATGTCACAATTGAAGTGAAGAACAAAGAATTTTGATTTTGGAACACCAGCAACAGAAAAATTCAGATGAGTCAGAAATAAAAAAAAGTGAAAAAGGAAGAAATACTATGTTAGAAGAATAATGCTATCACAATGTTTGACACCAACAAAATTTAGTGCAAAACCCAGTACAAACATACAAAGATGCCATAATCTATGCAACTGTTGATTACAAGTCATTGGGATCCTTCAATGTTATATGTATTCTCTGGGGAGCCCTTCATTTTCCCAATGAAAAAGTAGCAAACAAAGATGATTCATTTGGAGGTTACTACTCACAATGAGAATCAATATATACAAGCCAGCCAGATGCAATATATACATGGGGCTTGGCTTTGAAACCAGCTACATATTTATTTTTGTTTTTTTTCTTAAAACTGGTATATTGACATTCCTGCCTACAATGAAAACAATACATACAAGCCTGCTATATAGCCATGCTGGAGCCCAGCCTTGAAATGGTCTAAATAATCCCCAGTCCTTGGCATGCAACAGGCTTCTAAATGTGGATTCTCACTGTCACTTGTGTTCTAAATGCAAGCAATTTGAGTCTTTTCTTGATGACATAACATCCAAATGGACCTTAAATTAGAAGTAGCGCCTTTGTAAAATTAAGTTTTTTTTTACCTTTAACTTTCGCCTTGGCTTGTCTTTTGTCAGTATGCCAAGCCTTTGTTTCTTTTAATTGTTCTGGTGGTGGGACAAAAACTCCTTTTTTTTCCTCTTTTGTCATTATGAAAGACAAATTGCCAAACCTTTGTTTTTATTTAATTTTTCAGGTGGTAGGACAAAAACTTCTTTTGCTTCCAATAATTTATCTAATCCAGGTTTTTGATTTTCAAAGGTATGGTAGGCATTAATGACCTTATCCATGTCAAAATCCCAAACCCAATCATCATTGCTATCATTTTCAATTTTACACATTTTGATTTTTGCTGTCCAGGTTGATTTTCCATGACTTGCTCACATGTTTGGTGTTGCTCTTCATTGCTCTTCATTTACATTTTTGAGATGCCACCCCTGTTCTTCTAACCACGTGTGTATTTGCTTTCGATTTTCATTTTTGACTCACTCACTTGCTTGGTGCCGCATGTCTTCTAACCATATGTGTCTTTGCTCTTTATTTTCATTTTTGACACACTGCTGCTTTACTTCTAACCACGTGTGTCTTTGCTCTTCATTTTCATTTTTGCCATGCTCTAATTGTCAGTTTCTTAAATCTTCTAACTGCCCATATCTTTGCTTTTCATGTTTGATATGTTTTTTAGAATTTGATAACTTCAGACAATTTTGCAATGGCCTTTGTTTTAGCTGCTCATATTGGTATTGTCACAATTGATTGTCCATGTTGTCAATTTTCACATCTTATCATGTTTGATAGTTCAGGTCTATGTTCCAAAGAATCAGCATTTATAGTAACTACAACTGCAAATTTTCGTTTTCTGGGCCTTCCAACAGATATTATATTATAAAAGTAACTGATGCTTTGGAAAATGAACAATCTTATTTATGCTATGCATGACATCGTATAAGAAAAGGTTTATATGATGTCATATATTGTGTTGTAAGAAATGCTTATATGATGCACTAACATAGTACATGACATCATTTGCAAAAACCAAAATTAAGGCTCTCAACGAATTTTCTCAGACTTTTGACCTATCAGGATCGTTTTTTTTATGCGAGAATATCCTGAGATACCAATTTTTCCAAAGAAATTTGGAGGTGTTTTCGAGAAAAAATACATTAATATATATACAATTATTGCTCGTTTATAAAGATAGTATATACTATCTTTATAAGTGAGCAATACTTGTATATTTATGTATGTATTTATTTTTTCTTGAAAACGGCTCCATATTTTTTTGGAAAATTAATATCCTGGGATATTTTGGCCTAAAAAAACAATCTAGATAGGTCATAAGTTTGATAAAATTTATTAACATCCTTAATTTTGGAAGAAAAAAATATTTTTTGTGAGTGACGTCATTTTTATATACATCAGTATTACAATGACGTTTTCACCTCATGTGGATAAATTGAAGATTTTTATGCCTGGAAAAGTTTACACTAAATTGCTTAAAGAGCAAAAAAACTGGTAATTGAAAAAAATATTTGTATGTAGGCTATTTTGACAAGGAATTAAAAACCTTAAAAGAGTTAGCCTTTAAAAAGTAAGTAAAAGTAGTCCCTATTTCAACTAGATCAATCATCTACTTTTTTTTCTACATATCATCTACTTTTTTTTACATATCCTTAAATGTTTGTCAGTAATCTCGGTTTTTGTACAAGTACAGCGTATAATCACTATCCAGAACGATTAGATTTTCTGTCCTTCACTGCGGAACCCTTTTCTCAGTTTTTCACTTTTTAGAGCAAATATTGGTACATTTTATGATTTGTCTTTTGCCTTAGGATCAGTCTTCTTTTATCACATCATCCTGACTAGTACAAAGTTCCTTACATCAGGCTTTAGCTTGGCGTCATGCTTGGTTTTTGAAAAATTCGTAGTGCTTAAGCATGGGTTTGGACATAGATGAAGTAAAGGACAGGTTAGAAAAACATGAAATATCATACTGACTTGTCTGGTTACAGCTTTATTTCTAATTGTAAAAATGCCCCTTATTACCCTTTTTTCTTGGACAAAGAGTCTTAAAATATGAGGTATTATCAGCTGTAGCAGTTACTTACCATACCTAAGAGATTGAATAAAAATTCAGCTTGACTGGGAAGCAATGGACACAAATGTTAGTTTTGGTGAAGCCACAGTTAAGAAAGGTAAGTAGCAGTTCTAAGAATTTCGCCAAGTAACCATGCATAGAATTTACATTGTATCTTTGTTTTTACTAATGAAAAGTTCTTTGGGAGAATTTTTATTAGATCAGACAACATATAAGAAATTCATACCCCTAGGCTAAGGTTACCAAATGCCAGCTTTTCAGAGGACTCTTGGAATAAATTTATGGATCTAATTCCCCAACGAAGGGGATCTTTTGGGGGAATATTCTGCATGAGTTAGGGGAATTTGTGGGTGAGAGTTCCAAGCTTGGGGGGGGGGAGTTGTCCAAGGAGGAATTAATTAAGTTGAACTTAATCAAAAGAGACTATGTGCATCTATACTGTCAAAAGGGTGTATTTTCAATATCTCAGGAACAGCTAAGAGTATTAAGTTGTAACCTTTCTGGACATGTTAGACTAAATCAAAAGACACTACAGACATCCAGGTTGACAAAATGGCATATTTACAGTGTCTCAGAAACAGCGAAGGTAATTCACTGGATTAAGCAAGGTAAAACAATTTCTTTAGAAAAAGCCAAGCAGTCATGATTTAAATTCTCATTGCAATTTTATTAGACATGACTTATTAGACAAAAAAAACACAGTAAATGACTTCAATTTTACCAAAATTATCCAAAATAAGAGGAATAGGCTATTTAGTTTGTGAGTAATTTTAGTAGCAGTTATTATAGCTGCAGTTGTTGGTGCAGTAGTAGTAGTAATAGCTGTAGTTATACTAGCAATAGTAGTTGTAGTTGTCATAGCAGTTGCAGTCAGAGCCATTGTAGTCAGGGTATGCAGTAACTGTAATAGTGCTGGTAGTTTGACTTGTTGTAGTAGTTGTATTTGTAATGATATTAAGCTATAGTGTCTGTTGGTTAGCTTAATATCCCCCTCAGAATGCCACGAAAATTTTGACTTAACACAATAAGCTGTTCTTGAAATATAACTGACACACCCTTTTGTCAACCTGCTGGAAAATATTGTATTTTGCTTTAATTCATTATTCCCTAGATGTTCAGCTTAATATCCTTAACCTTTTTGGAAATACAGGATCAAGAATGTCCCTTTTCCAAATAAGAAATTCTTATGTAGAAAAATGACAACTTGCATAAGTCAAAGTTCTTTCCTTGAGGTCTTCGAAGATGCTGTAATCTCAGAGGCCTATTTGACCTTTTAATTATATTGAAAAAAAAAACAGATATCTCGAAATTTGGATTTGGGACTGCTTGGGAAAGGTTGCTCTTGAAAGGGAGTCTATGGCCTCCAGTAAAATTTTGACTCCTAAAAGGGAAATGTAATTTTTAATTTCTAATTGAAGGACCTACTTTGAAAGTTACTATAGCAACTCCATCTATACAAATTAACCTGTAGGAAAATTAGTCCATTGAAGTGCTATTTCTCTTTACTTTGTAGTGCTGTTATTCTACCTATGATTCCAAAGAAGTAAAATTCATGAGGTTTAAAGTTACACTAACAGTTTTGATCTTGTTGAATTTTGTCCTTTTTCTGAAAAAAAACAGAAAAAACATTCTTAAAGGGTACTAAAGCTAATGAAAATTTGAATATTTTTAATTCCTTTTATTTCATGAAATCATTTTTCAACAAAGTTTGATATGCGTGTTTTATTCTTGTTTTGAAATTATCCCTTTGAAAGATATTATTTTCATGTCCAAAGTGTCATATAAGAACTTTATTTGTAACTTCAATGATTCATCCCATACTAAAATAAAACTCATTGAATGGTTATGTTTTGAAAGCTCTGGACTATGTTCATCTTTAGTCATAAAGGATTTAAACGAAATCAGCCAAGGAGAGTTAGGCAGTAATCCTGGAAACAACTTCTCTGGAAATCAGAGGCGAAAAAACAGGTTAAGCTAAAAACTTAGTACTAATGTTTTCATTGCCTATAAAAAATTTCAATTCGTGTAATTTTAGGAAATTTAGAAATTTTGAAAATTTAGTAAAAAATTTTTTACTATGTTGGTTCTGAATGTAAATTTATTTCGAATTTTGTTTCAGAAATTGAAAACTTATTTCCAAATGAAGATCAGCAGCTTTTAGGGATTTCAACTTCTAGTGTGTCACTCAAGCAGGAGGATGACACTTTTATCATTCCACACAGTGCTTCTAGGAAACTTGATATTGGTTTTCAATCTCCTAAATTAACTACTTGCAAAACGAAGGTATGTTTTCAAAGATATGTTTCCTAGAACAAAAAAGAGAGAAAAAAAAACAGATTGAAAGACCATGATAAGTCACGTTTGCCGTCTCAGGCTATTGAAAAATATTTTTATTTTTCTCAGTGAAAATTTTCTTTTTAATAAAAGCAAGGCATCTCAGTAACCAGCGTAGTCTTACCTTTAACAGTTTTCTCTGTATTAATGTAATGGAGCTTAATCTTTTAATTCAAATAGTTATCAGTTGATCCTTACTTATAGCTTCTTAACATAGACTGTTTAAAGTTTAGAGTGCATACGGACGGTTTTTTCCCATAAACACAATAAACCAATAAAGAAGATCAAAAGTCTAAATTAGCTCAATATTGCTTCCAAGAGACAAGGTTTATTCCTGGAAAAAGCTGGACGTTTATAATATTAAGATAAAGTTTATAAAGGGTGACTATCTTCTGTCATGTAATGGTTTAGAGTAATTAATAATCATTGAACTATAAATTCTGTCGCCTCAGAGCTTTGTTTCCACAGCACGATCAGATCTGATTTAAGAGATACGAATCTTTATAGGCTAACAGGGGTTAGAAACATTTTTCTAAGCTGCGGCGATAGGAATTTCTCCGATAGCGCCGCTTAAAGCGCTGGAGATTGTGTCAACTAGGCTAGCGCCGCTCTCAATTAATGGGGAAAAATTGAATATGTAGACATATAAACGTGACCTCTTTCTCGAGCTATCTGGAGGTCAGATTCCTTTGGGAGCATTTACCTTGGAGACTTAAGAACTAATTACCTATTATTAGACTAGACGCAGACATATAAATGAAATAAACACAGATAAGAAAGACAATAGATGTATTGAACTTACATGCTTAGTTGTACAGCAACGGGTCACTTCAATGAGAATATTTTCTACCGGGATTATTTGCGGTACTAATCGTTTTAGATCTGACTTAATATTCAAATTAAAAAACACATCTACCCCACTTCCAAACGCAGTTCTTTCGTCCTGCGCTGTAAGGACTGCTTGCCATTGGCTCACGTGCCCCAAGGACGCGAATCCTCGTCCAATAATCTCTTTAAGATATTTCAAATGATTCAGGCGTTTACACAGTTTTTTTTGCCGTTTAAACTTCCTTAGAAATATCGTACGTAGCATTTTTTTGCTACTAATTATCTTAGCGAAATTCGAACGACTAGCGTCGTTGTTTGACTGAAGCTACAATGCAATTTATCTTTTTGCTGATTAAAATTTTAGACTCTTGGAAGCGGTATTTGAACTCAATTAGGGGACGTTTAATTTCTGCCCGAATCATCTTTAGAAGGAAAGAATCTTGTATTTTAAATATATCGCCTTTTACTCCTGGTACACATCACCCTTCCCATCAATTAATGACGTCCCGTCATTAGTAATTGCTCATTAGGAGTGCTAAAAATTTTCTCTATTATTTTTCTTATTTTATTCTACATCCCTATCTAAAATTCATCTACCGGACTAAGATTATTTATGGTTCTAGGTTAGCTACTATACTAAGGATTTTTTTTTCTATATCTAGCACTGATTACTTTTACATTTCCAACAAAGTTGGGGCTATTCTACTTTTCCATTAGTTTTTTTTTGATTTTGCTGTCTATATGACGTACTACATACTATCTACATTACGTTAAGTGAATAACATGATAATATTACACCTAATTCTACTTGTGGTACATACATGAATGATTTATAACATACAATATTGGGTTCATCATATTCACTGATAACAGTAAAACACTTTCACTATTGGGATTTTTGAATTGTCAAAGTTATTAGGAAGTAACACATGTAGCTTCACATCTATTCATCACCTTTCGTGTCCTTAGTGTACTACACCCTTCTGTTGTAAATTATTGTCCTTCACTCTTTTTGTCTTGGCAAAAATTTTGAAGCATTTACGTTATGGTTTCTTCATGGAACAGTTCGAGTCTAGTTGTCTTTACACGGTAAGTTTTCCCTAATAGTCAACTGGGAAATGACCATTAAATATCGTTCTAATAGTCAACTGGGAAATGATTCTTCCCACTACAGGTGTTGGTGTTTTTTTTTCTCAGCATATAATTTTTAGGATTTTTGAGGCACATAGAGGATGTATTCTCGCGTAAAATTGTTCATTTGTGCCTTTTGAAACGGGTTGTCGTCATACTATAGTGACTCTCTTAATATATTGTCTTTAAATTCAACTTCAAACATCTTCAAATATCATTTGACTTCAAATATCGTTTATCTTGTACTGCTCGATGGGGTTCTCAGAATTAAACTTCAAACTGTCTCTAACTTCAGTTTCAAATATCTCCAAATGTCTTTAAGTATCATTTAACTTCAAATATCGTTAAATATCGTTTAGCTTCAAATATCATCACTATACTGTCAAATTATTCTGGGGTCCATAGTGAGTATCAAAGGCGATATCTACGTATTTATATCTTGTACTGACCGATGGGTTTCTCAGCGTTTATGTGATTATATAGTTCGTTAAAGCACTTGATACTGAGGTTCAAATATAGTGTTACCTGATACGTAATATGGTTCATGGTCGAAGAAACGACGATCGAAGGTAACTGTTGTTTTCGTAGACGAAGCTGGGATGAAAATTGCCTGGAGTCTATTGTGAGTACTCTTCGTTGGTTGAGATATGATGAAAATAGATGCTACTGGGTCGTATCTGTACTGGGTAGCTCATTGTAATACTCAATGACCAATGTGTCCATTTACTTTCCTGTAATAAAAACAGCGAGGCAGAATCACACGTTCTTTAAAGTAAATACACATACAATAATTCACGTATTAATTGGGTTATAATTGTTCCCATTGGGAAGTTCAATACATAGATGTTTCTTATAAAATATTAATTCTTCAACTTTAAGTATGGTCTCTTATTATACTTTTCTAAAATATACTACTACATACACTTTATTTTAACTTCTTTTAACACTTAGTTAATTCCACAATAGATTTAAAATAATCATTTAAACAGAGTTTATGCTACATGGTTAATTTTTGAGGTTTAATTTTACAACATAATTCATGCCTGCATTGTTTACGCACGTCCGTGCTGTTTAAGAAACGAGTGTAGCGTCATAACCACACGGTTTTACGTAAACGATATTACAATGAGGGAACAAGACATAACAAGGACGAATGGAGACCTCTCTACCCACTCGTTTTCTAATGTCTTCCCTATTTCTTGGCTTAGGTGTTCTCATGGGGTTTCGGGTTTAACCTCAGTTGAAATGCAGAGGTGTTCTTCTTTGTTTCCCCGTGTTCTTTTCTTGGATTTTCCGTAATTACGAGTCAACATTGGTGCCTCATATTTGCCTTTCGAATAAGGTCATTAGGTGCAGGATTCCAAGCTTGCCCGCGTAGATTCCAGTTGATGCTTGGCAAAGAATATAAGCGTAATGAAGAACTGGCATCAATATCTTTTTAGAAGGCTATTGTTTGAGCAAATCCTTCAGCACTAAATAAATAAATATTATATTAAAGTCTTATTAGAATCCGTTAAGCGAGAAACATCTTCACATTAATGGGGAATTCCTTGTGGGTTTTACTTAGTCGCCATTGGACATACACAGGGTTTCAATCCATGTATCTTAACTGTTCAAATGGTTTTAAAATTTTACATATTATTATTGAGATATAATTCCACATTCACCGTGAAATTCTACATATAAACGTACCGATAGGTTGTTTGGTTATAGTTACCAATAGTTGGCTATTAGTACATATATTACTCGAGTAAGAAACATTATATTTCTCGAGTAAGAAACACATGAATAAGCAAACTTGCGGCGCATAATTACACTGGTAGGCCTAAAATAATTATAATCTGCACTAAGATAAAATATTTCATATAATTAGACGCTTCTGTACTGATAATTTCTTGTTTTTTTTTGCCTCGGAGCTATAAGAAAGTAAACTCTCTGTTTCTCTTTCAAAGCATTCTGATCCAAAAAACGAAAACTTAACTAGCTCACAGAAGTTTCTATTCAACCTTTAAGTATTGTTTTGACTGGCCCTGATTGGCATAAAAATACTAATTTCTTACACTTGAAGGACTGAAAAATATCCCTTCCTACGGTCGTTTAAAAAAAAATTACAAAAAACAATCATGGGCCTTGAGTTCCTCCCCAGGCTTCCCACAAGACGTGGTCCAACACCGGTTGGGGTCCTCAGTAGACCACGAGCTTCCTACCTTTGGTTATTTTCTATTCCCACCTTTCTCTCTGATCACCAATGTTTTGAGATCACTTGTATTATTTTTTTTTTCATTAATATTGACTTGGTTAACTTTACTTGCATGCTGTTAAATTTACTATGGTGTTAAATTTATTATCTTTGAAATTTGTCTTTACATTAATTAGGGATATTTCCATCTGTCAGGTTTTTTAACCGTTCTACCTGACTGTGTCGTTATTTTCTCCTCTGTTTCTTGTGGTTTTTTCTTTTTCGGTTTTTCTAGCGAAATAAGGTCAAACTTTTTGTATTGTTTTTTCAAAAATTCTTGCCCTTTTAATTTCGTTTGTTTCCCGTGTGCGGCTGCTGAGGTCGGTCTTGATTTTCCTACTTCTTTAACTACTATATGGTCTGCTTCGCCGTCAGAGTCTTCGGAACTAGTTTCCGACGAATCCGGATTAGAACTTTTAGGGGTGGTACTTTTTGTGGTATCACCTGTCATTCCTTCGTAAATTTCTACTCCCCTGGAAGTAGAAGGTTTATTCCCTAAGTCCTCGTTTTGAGTCCTCTACTCGGGAAATTTGAAAGATTCTTGAGAGCTTTGGGAGGAATCAAGAGTTTTTGCGGGGTTCCTCCATTGTTTGAATGCCATGTCCTCAGGGGGATGGGGCATTTTTTGCACTAGGGTTTCCCTCCATGAAGTCCACTGTTTAGGTTTGGCCTTGGATACAGTTATATCATGATATTGACCTTGCTGGTCATCCTTTGGAGTTTTATTCCCGGGCAATGTACTTTGACTCGTTTTTATGGGAAAATTTATTAAATCCATAGCCTCTCGTAGGTTTGTTTTAGTTAAAGCTTTGGGAGGAGTTTTCTTCACAGTAATACCGGGGGTTTCTACGGCTCTGTTTAATTCTTCCTGTAAAGACAGGGGCCTTTCTATCGGTGTTGCAGGGGAAACCATATCGTCTGGAAATCTTTTGGGGGGACATGGGGTCGAAATTCTATCGGGGAAGAATTGGGTTTTTGGAGACATTGTATAATCTAAATCTCCTGCGCTTGCCGATGAATAACTTTTTGGACTTTTTGGCGTTTTTATTTCAGGAAAAATCCTGGTATTAGGGATTTTTTCTTAGGAACAACTAGATTTTCCATTGCTAAAAATTCTTCAAAGTTTTCCTGGTCACTGTCATTCTCAAAATAGTCTTGCTTGAAATTAAAGGGTTTTAGCTCTGCCAATCTTGACCTAGGGGGCTCATTTTCTGAATCTGACGAATCAGTAGAAGAGGGATGTGATACCCATCTCTCTGGAAATTTGGCTCTTTTTATTCGGCTAACATGCGCCTTGTAAGTTCTTCCACTATCGGGGTTTTCCATTTTAAAGGTATATTCGTTATCGTACTTTTCGACTATTCTGTACGGCCCAGAATATTTGTTGGAAAGTTTTTTTCCTTCCGTTTTCGCCTCGTTCTTTAGGTAAACGAAGTCTCCTACTTTGAAATCTATATTCCCCTTAACTTTGGGTTGGTTTCTAAGCTCTTGGTTTATTTTACATTTTTCCAACTCTTGCCTAACTATTTTATAAGTTTTCCTTATCCTATTTATGAATTCTTGTTTATAATCTTCTGAGCTATTATAATACTGCCGAGATTCAATAATCTCATTATACGGGATTTTAAAATCACGACCGAAAAGTAAATAAAATGGATTGTCTCTGGTTGTTTCGGAATAAGCAGTGTTGATTACGTTGGTTAAATAAGGTAAGAATTTATCCCAGTCTCTCCTATGGTCTTTCGTATAAATACTTAGAAAGTTCGAAAATACTTTATGTCTGTTTTCTATTTTGCCATTAGCTTGTCGATGGTACGGCGCTGTCACCATTTTCTCTATGTTAAGGAAACTCATTAAATCTTTTGTTACTTTTGCAACAAAATTGCTCCCGTTGTCGCTCAAAATTTTATTAGGAATGCCAAATTGTAAAAGTAATTTTGCTAATGCCTTACTTGTGGCATAAGCACCTTGATTTTTTAATGCTTTTGCAAAAGTAAATCCGGAAAAATGATCTACAACCGAAAGAATACAAGTATTACCTCTGCTAGAAACAGGTAAGCCTCCACTTGTACCGTATAGGTCAAATGAGATAATATCGAAGGGGTACTTTGCTACCGGGACCCTTCCCATTGGAGGATTTGGATAAGCTGGGGGGATTTTTCTCAAGTTACATGCTTCGCATGTTCTTACAAATTCTTTAAGTTTTGTCAGTGCAGATTGTGCGTAAAAGTATTGTTTTAACTTATGGAACGTTTTCATAACTCCTAAATGTCCACCTGTGTCCGAATGAAAATATTCAAATGCAGGCCCTATCAAGTTTTGTGGTAACACAGGTATTATCGAGGTTTGGTTTCTATTTGTCTCAGCAGTCACAATTCTACACAGTATTTCTTCATCAAGATCATAGTAAAAATTATCTATCTCTTTTCTAAGAGTTTTGAATTTATCCGGTAACGCCTCATCATTCACAAATAATCAATTAGTGCTACACACATTTCGTCCTTTTTTTGCTTTCTTTTTATATTTTCCAAAGACAAGGGACAATAGTTAATCTTATTTTCTTTTACTGCGTCTTTGATTTTGTTTTTCTTACATCCATGATTGCTCTTAGTAATTATGGCGTCAACTTCATTTTCTTCAGCTTCCGATGGAATATTTTCTGGGTATCTACTTAAAAAGTCGCAAGCTGCGTTTTGTTTTCCCTTTAAATGTTCAAATTCATAATCTAGGTCTTGGATTTTCATAATCCATCTAGCTAGAATGCCCTTCGGGGTTTTTAAATGTGCGCAGGTACTGCAAGCTTTTATGGTCTGATCGTAATATAAATTTTCTACCAATTAAATAATGTCTAAATTTGTCCAAGTGGTAGATAATAGATAACAATTCTAAGTTTGTGGCGGAATAACTGCTTTCGTCCTTTGATAAAGTTTTACTTGAATAGCATATAACTTTTTCTATTTGTTTAGGCGTTCCCTGTAGAGGGTTAGGGTTTTCTACCGGGATCATTTGCGAAAGGATAGCGCCTATGCCCTTTGAGCTAGCATCAGTGGTAACGATGAATTTTCCGTTTTCGAAATCAGGGAGTGATAAAATTGGTTCAGAAGTGAGCGCCTTTTTGAGTCGGTCTAGGGAAGTTTGAGCTTCCTGGGACCAGGTAACATTATGGGAGTTTCCTTTGGTTAATTCCGTGAGGGGTTTCGCAATTTGGGCATAATTGCGTACGAATTTTCTAAAGTAGCCAGTAAGTCCTAAAATTCCCCTTAATTCTTTCATAGTTTTGGGGGGCTTGAGGTTTTCAACACATTTTATTTTATCAGGGTCTGGGGATATCTCTCCCTGGGTTACTACTACACCTAAGAATTTAATCTTAGATTGAAATAAATTTACTTTCTCAGGCCGGCATTTTAAATTGCCTTGCCTGAACTTCTCGAACATCTTAGCTAACGTTGCTAAGTGTTGTTCAGTGTTTTCCCCCACACATATAATATCATCAACAAAATGAATTATATTCTTTAATCCTCTTAACAGGTGCAATAGGGGTCTACATAGCGCGCTTGAACTTGTTTTAAGCCCAAATGGTACTCTCAAGTATTCATAAGAACCATATTCCGATGCTGAAAATGCAGTTTTATGGACATCCTTTTCGGCTATTTTCACTTGGTGGTAGCCTTGGGTAAGGTCCAAAGAAGTAAAAATTTTGTTTTTGCTTGAAATTGAGTCAAGATTTTCGTCTATTCTTGGTAGAGGAAATTTATCACTAACTACTTGTTTGTTTAGAGCCCTATAATCTAGTACGAGTCTAAGATCTCCATTCTTTTTTGGTACTAAGATCACTGGTGCACTATACGGACTTATACTTGGGCGTATAATTTCGTTTTTTTCTAATTCATGGATTTTATTTTTTAACCACTCTTTGTGCTTATATGGCACACGATATGGCTGTTTTGCTACGGGATTACCAGTCGTTAAAATTGAATGTTCGTAAAATGGTATTAACCCGATGTCATCTTCAGATGCAGAAAATACATCCTTAAAATTCCATAGTAATTCGCATAATTTTTTCTTAAGTTCCATATCCGTTATATGATCCATATTAAATTTGTTTAAAAATTGTGATTTAGTTAAAGGATATTCGTTATTTGAAGTTTTGATACCGTTAACTAGGTTTCTTTTAGAATTTTCCCATGTATTTAAATCATTTTCCGTTAAAACCTGGATTTGAACTAAACACGTCCCCTTTTTAATTGTAATTGTATCATTTTCATGGTTATTGGTTACCCAAATAAAACCTTCCCCTTTGTCATAAGATATAATCTGTTCCTCGCATAACAGATTTTCGGGTATTTCAGACGGTGTCGCAAACCATGTTTCTGATTTGCTAATTGCTGGCTCGATCATTTGTGATATTTGAATTTTTTGCATCGTTTTGGGAGGGAGTTTTGTTTTCCTTATCGCAAATCCGTAATATTTCTCTTCATTTTCATTGTTTATTAGATTCATACTGGCGCTATGCTGCGCCATTGCGGCATCTTGTGGCGTCACGTTGGGTTTTACTATGTTTTTCCACAATTCCACTATTTTCTTAATTTCGTTTGATCTGTACTGTCGCATATCTCCTATTTTTATTTTCGCAGGTTCAATACTTTTATTGTTTAAATTTACTTCATTTCTGCAATATCTCTCAGGATAATTGAACGAATTTCCAATTATGCCATGTCTTTGCGAGACATGGGGTTGAAAATACTTCGACATTATACCACTAGAAATTTTGTTTACTGTTATGTTGTCTTCGTAACCTCTGTTACGATTTCTTAAGGTAGAAATTTCTTCCCCTGCCTTAGCTGGGTATACAAGCTTCTCGTTGGCTACGTCTAATAGTATTCTATTAGATCTTAGAAAATTTGCCCCTATAATAGCTTCATATGGGAAATTATCACATATAATAAAATTTGTCATGAACGTTCTATTGTCTCTTTTTAAGTTTAGCCAAATTGACCCTTTTGCATTTAACTTATGACCTGTCACGCTTGTTAAGTTGGGATTATTAGGGTTCCTCTGTCGTTTAATGTGAAGAGGCAACATATTGAATACGCAAGAGTTTATGATACTAATTGTTGCTCCTGACTCAATCAAAGCCTTAAAATAAACATTTTCTACACAAAAATCATTAAATATAGGTAACTTGTTAATAATATCACTACAAGAAGGCACTAATATTGTCTTGGACCTATTAAATATTCCTGGCACCCTCTAGGTCCAATTTATGTTTCTGAGGGGCCTGAAGCGTTTCCCTGAGAATTTATTTCATGTGTCGGTGCCTGTAATAGATATTCAGACGTATTAGGTTCCGTAGGCATATTTAAATGATTTACGTCTGCCTGTCTTCGCCATGTATTATTATGGTAACGTGGATGTCCCGTGTCAGTGCCGTTTGCTGGCGCTGACTGCCAGTGCCGTTGGCTTGTAAAGTTTTCATTTCTCATCGGCAAATTTTCATGATTTCTATATTTCATTCTCGCATTATATTGGCCTTGGCGAATATTTGGGTTTTCAAACCGGTAATTAATTTGCCTGTTGGGGGGAGGGTTATACGAATTTGGTTGGTACGCATTATAAGGTACTGATTGGCGCAATCCCCCCTGACTATAGCCTATTGCACGACCGGTGCTAAAATTTGTTCTTTTGAACAAATGGTTACCGTAATTTTGCGTATTACCGACAGCATTTCTTGGTATGGGATTGGGGACATAGTGGCACTCTCTTGCTATGTGGCCAACACGATTGCAGTTATAGCACCTTATTATTGTAGGGTTAATGGGCTGAAAACGTACTGTTTTCTGCCTAGCGGGTTCTGGCGTTTTGTTTCTTTGTGCTACTGGGGAGTTATCCCTTGAAAAGAAATTGGGGGATGCTTGATCGCCCTTGAAGATTAGGTTCGCGTTTGAGTCGCCTAGGCTATTTATTTTTGCATTACTATGATTAGCAACCATTTTATCAACTTCGATTAGTCGCTCTACCTCTTGGACGGCAAGATCCAACGTCTGAATATTTTTGGATATTACTACTCTATATAGTTTTGGGGGTAGCCCTTGCAAAAAGGTATTTAGTATGACTTTTTCATACAGTTGTCCGGAACCACTTCCGTATTTTGCTTCTACAGAAATGCGTATGTTATCAAGATATTCCCTTATATTCTGTAAAAAATCAAAGTTCACTACTCCGTGTTTTAATTTATTTATTGAACTGGTTTCTATAAATCTCTCTTTGAATGCTTTTAACAAGTCATCAACCGTATTTATTGGCAAGTTGGCGTTATTGCCTATGGTATGTTCGACCTGTTATAGAAAGGTTAAGGCCTGGCCTCTTAATCGTAGTAGGAGCATGTCTTTTAAAGCTCCAATGTCTGTTTTTGTTAGTTGTACAAACTGGGTCAATTGGATATTAAATTCGTCAATATCTGACTGACCATTGTACTCTGGTATAGATTTTGCAATCTCTATATTTTTTGCGACTAACTTTTGCACTATTAATAACTCACTGAGTTCTTCCATTTTTGCGTTTATATCAACTTAAAATTTTACTTAACCAATAGGCTTACTCACTTTTCTTATATGTCTGTATCTTTCCCAACAATTAAATTCAAATTACAAAGTTTCATAGCCTAACTAGTTCGCAAGTTTTTCTCCAATTTCCGACTCGCGCCATTTGTTGTGTATTGTTTTAGTAGTAATTAAGGATTATTGAACTATAAATTCTGTCGCCTCAGAGCTTTGTTTCCACAGCACGATCAGATCTGATTTAAGAGATACGAATCCTTATAGGCTAACAGGGGTTAGAAACGTTTTTCGAAGCTGCGGCGATAGGAATTTCTCCGATAGCGCCGCTTATAGCGCTGGAGATTGTGTCAACTAGGCTAGCGCCGCTCTCAATTAATGGGAGAAAATTGAATATGTAGACATATAAATGTGGCCTCTTTTTTCTTGAGCTATCTGGAGATCAGATTCCTTTGGGAGCATTTACCTTGGAGACTTACGAACTAATTACCTATTATTGGACTAGACGCAGACATATAAATGAAATAAACACAGATAAGAAAGACAATAGATTTATTGAACTTTACATGCACTTCCAAACGCAGTTCTTTCGTCCTGCGCTGTAAGGACTGCTTGCCATTGGCTCACGTGCCCCAAGGACGCGAATCCTCGTCCAATAATCTCTTTAAGATATTTCAGATGATTCAGGCGTTCACACAGTTTTTTTGCCGTTTAAACTTCCTTAGAAATATTGTGCATAGCATTTTTTTTGCTACTAATTATCTTAGCGAAATTCGAACGACTAGCGTCGTTGTTTGACTGAAGCTAGAATGCAATTTATCTTTTTGCTGATTAAAATTTTAGACTCTTGGAAACGGTATTTGAACTCAATTAGGGGACGTTTAATTTCTGCCCGAATCATCTTTAGAAGGAAAGAATCTTGTATTTTAAATATATCGCCTTTTACTCCTGGTACACTTCCTAGAAATTATAATGTTGCTACAGTCCAGGAGTATAGTTTGGGAGGATTTTTCGAAAAAACAATTGAATAGGATATGAAAGAGTTTAAAGTTTGAGAAAGTCGAAGATAGATAGAACAATTCTGGGAGATTAAATTGCAAAGTAGCTGATCTTGGCTCTGGGTAGGAATTGATTCTGGGTAGGCTTGATTCTGGGTAGGAATGTTAGAAACTGAAAGCAAATTAATAAAAGTTCTTTTAATAAAATTTAATAAAATATGCTTGGTAGCAACGAGGAGGGGTAACAGATATTAGTGATGAAATTTGAGCAATTACAATTTGTATTTCGAGTGATGAAATTCCGTGTGATCCAGACGAAGCAGCAAAACGTAGTAAAATACTAACTTATGTTATGAAATATGAAATACTGACTACGAAAAGTAGTCAGTCTGAAGCTGTTCCATATAACAGACAATGTGGCTACAAACAAGAATCAAATATGGCTCTGAAACATGAGTGCCTAAAGGTAGTGATACATTTGTTAAATTCTTTTTAGAGATATTCACTGTAAGTAGTTTTAGATACCCGGTTGACAGAACAACAAGCCGGTTGACAGATACCCGGTTGACAGAACAACATATCAAACAACAAGTTGTATGAAAAATGAGTTTTTTTCTTACTTTCTAGAGCTGTTATGACATGTAGATTGAGATGGCCGAGACACATTTTATACTTGAAGGGAAACAGATTGCCAAACAGTGTTCTATTTGGTCATCTGTCTGGGGCCAAATGAAGGGTAGTTCGGAAGGGAAGAGGGCATAAGGACGGATTTAAAGGAAATTGGTAATTCTAGGGTTAAAGATTAAAGGAAATTGGTAGGCGGCAAAGAGCGAAGCTACGAATAGATTGTGCTGGAGAGGGAGCTGACGCAACTATGGTGGGCTTAAGTTTATTAGTTATGCAGTAAGTTTATATTAGTTGTATTATTATTATTACATTTGTATGATTGCTTGCACAATAGGGGAAAAGGTTGCTCTGCCAGGTAGCTTCTGGGTGGAGGGATGTGAAGGGTTTAGCAGGGACTTTGTTTTCACCAAAATTTAGATGAAATACATAAATTACCTTCTTACTCATATGCATTGTTTTTTGTCTTCTTTTTTCCCGGGAGGTATCCTTCTCCCCTGGCCACCCCATGAAGTCAGTTGAGCGGATAATTCTCCATGCGTATTAATAACAATAGTGTTTTAAAATGTAAAAGCATTTTTAATACCCCCCCCCCCCCCGAAAAAAAATCTTCGTAAGGGACTCCTCTCCCCCGCGAAACCTTTGGAATTGTCACAACTTTCGCCTAGTATGAATCTCAGCTTGTTTCTAGCTGACTATCATTATTTAAACTTTCGTATCTCAAATTCATTCCGTTCTTTTGTATAATATCAATTCGTTATCAGACAGTAGAATAATACAGTATCTCGAAAGAGGCCTAAATGTCATCACCCAATAACACTCGTATCCTTAGAGGTACCAGACGGAAAACGAGAAACGAGATATTTAATGCCCTCTAAGAAACCTTGACTTTGGGTTTGTTTGAAACTCTTCCATTTTCTTCAAGAAAATTACAAATAATATTACTATTTTAACCTGGCTATTATCTAGATCAGGAAGTGGCAAACGCAACAGTCTATCATTTGTTTTGTTTCGATGGAGAATAAAAACATACTAGACTTCTAACAAGATCTTCTTTTTCAAAAATATTTTTAGCGTTATTGCCATATTACGAAAAAAAAGACTAACATTTATATGAAAATTTAAAATCAAAGTACTCAAGAGCATAATCTTCGCTATCGAATGTTATCTTGCGGGAAAGTACACAGATAACTAAGCCACTAGAAATTTTGCAGAGGAAATGGATGCAAGGGAAAAACTAGAAAAAAGGCTTTACCAATATTTCTTTGATGGACCAACCAAACAATAATATGAACTAATAGGGAACAGAAAATAACTTTGTTTTCTAGTTTTTCCAAGAAAATTAATTAGCAACTTTAACCACGGACGAACAGATATAGAGCCAAATAATAATTATATTGTAGGCTGTTACTGACCTAAGTCAGTAAAAATAGATAGATGAGTCGCATAATTTCATGTTTTGATCCTCATTGTTGCTTGTCTTCTACCCGAGGCTGCTGTCCCAGTGCAGCATCTGGCTGATTTACATTATCTTCCACTACTCGCACTTTCATTTAACTTTTGGCATAGTTTTTTGTGTCTACTAATATTTTTTTCCAAGAGACCCATTAAGTTACGACCGATCTCATAATTGAAAGAATGTGCAAGGCGTTCTTCACCAGCTTCAGCAAGGTCTAAAAAGTACATTTGCTCATATGAAAGTGGTTCAAAGTCACCTTCAGGAGGATTGTGATGGATTTGCTGCTAAACTGATTTTGTGAAAAATTTGTCCAGCTACTTTGAAGCTGAAAACGTTACGATTATTCATGGTTACGTCGAATTAAGCTAAAGTGAAAGATGAGTTCAAGTTTCAGATTTATTGTTTTGGAATTCCCTAGAAAACAAACAACATCCTAAAAAAGTCAAACCCATTAAATAGAAAATTGTGGAGGTGACAATGCAATTTGACTAAGCGATCAGCAGCCTCTGAATAGATCAGCTTTGTTTGTTACTCTTTTCTTGGGAGAATGGAGAACTCCACAGTGAATTCATACAATGATGAAACGTCTATTTTAATTGATAGACGGCATCTTTGTAGGTTTAGCCTTGGTCTTGTGTCGCAGTTTGTATGAGTTCAAAATTGAGATTTTGTTTTTCTTCTAAACACAATATTTCTTTCTTTTACACTCATTTTTGAGTTGTTCTGATGCTTGCTTTCGCTTGTTTTCTAACAGCATCATTCTTTGTTCCTCACTCTCATTTTTGACACGTTCTGTTACTTGCTTTCGTGTGTCTGTTGCTTATCTTTCAACCGTATATTCCTTTGTTCTTCACTTTCGGTTATCATTAATCAGAAATTTTTTAAATGCCTTTTGCCTTAGCTGCTGGTATTGGTCTTGTCATACTTTATGGTTCAGGTTGTTAATTTTCATCCATTGTTAGTTTACATATCTCAGGATGTCTTCTTGATCTTGTCTCATTTGAGAGTCCAGTTTGTTAATTTTGAGCAATTGTTAATCTGTGTTTTTGTCCTCCAGGTATTGTGAAACTGCTTAAAGCCTTTTGTAAAGAGACTCATTATATTAAGGGTTTTATAGTTAGTTATGTTTCTTGTGTAGTTTTTCATGTGTCATAGATGCTAAAAATGATACGAGAATGTCATAGATGCTCGTACTATCACTCCTGAGGCAACAAGACGTACTTAGGCTCTTGAAACATGCTCAAATTTTTTAGCGTGTCTGCTCTTGACGAGTTTTGTCAAACTTTTGACCTATTTAGATTTCTTTTTTTTTCTGGTCAGAAAATGCCTCGGTAACAGTTTTCCAATAAGAATATGGAGGCGTTTTCGGGAATTTTTTTTTACATAGATGAATTAACAGCTATTGCTCTTTTAGATCCTTTTAAACGAGCAATAATTGTTTATTTATTTATTTATTTTTCTTGAAAATGACTTCATTTTTGTCACAGGCATTTTCTGGCCTGAAAAAAAAACGATCTAGATAGGTGAAGAGTTTGAGAAGTGTCGTTTAGAGACATAATTTTGTAGGGGGAATCATATGAATTATGTCATATTGTAAGCAAATTTTAATGGCATAAATTGCATCATATCCGGCCCAGGAGGGACCGCGTCGTTTTTATTAGGTATAACGCATGCAAAATTACACAAGATGGCAAAGTGGTTTGCAGAAAATTACAGTTGAATAATGAACGTTTTTTTTACTATCTTCAAATATAGAACGAGGAATTAATATTTAGTATCTATGACATGTGCAAAATTACACAAAATGAGAAATGACTCAGAACAGCTTAAGGAGAAGACATGAAGTAAGAAACAGCAACAAATAATAAAGGACGAAACGAAAATGCGACTTAAACTAAAGAATTGCGCGATCATTACGCTATTTTGGAGTTTCAATATTTCAGAAAATTTTAAGCGACTAAAGAACGTGTTATTTTAGCGTCCGTAAAGAATTAGCAGGTAGGAGGAATTGAATTCATGACAGAATTTCTTAATTCAACTGAAAAAAGTCAGAGGAAATGACGAACGAAAATGAAGGCCAAACGAGATCTGCGGCTAGAAGCCATTTGAAAACCAATATCACAGCGAATGTTTTTACTTTCATAACTTTAATAAATCAAATAATATTAACATTTTGATTACTAAATATCAGTATATGCATATTAAACTGACAATACACATTTATTAGTATTTTTTTCAGTAAAGTGCAAATTATGTTCTGGCCTTGGGAAGGCATAGGGGTTTTGAGCCCTACTTATGTTAATTTCTGCTCGTTTTGAGTTTGACTCGGTTATTTATTGTAATTTCTGTTCGTTTTGGGTTTCATTTATTTATTGATGCTGATTTGTGGTAGTTTCATGCTTGGTAGACTGTTTGATTTTATTTTTGCTCATTTTTGGTTTAATGGAGTTCTTTACTTTTCTTTGAAAAGCTTGTTTTGTTGAAATTGTTTTTTTAATCAATTTCTGTTCGTTTTATATTGACATAGTCTTTTTAGGGAAAAAGAAAATAATACTTTAAATCTTTTCATTTTTTTTAAGACTTTATAATTTGGCCTGCTATTTGTATGCTGGAGAAAAATTTTCAGCAAGTTTTAGCAACATGCACCCTTTTAAAAATCAGGACACAAATAGTACTGTTTAATTTAGTTTCATACCTTCTCTAGTTGACCTGAAATAGAAAACTTGATACCATCCGCAAAAAAAATATGTTTACTTTCTTTGATAGCTTGGATACACTTACGGTATTTTGATTTGGTTAAATTTTACGAGCAGAAGTAGCCCCGAAAGTTTGAAAATAATACTCTCAGTCGTTCTTGGGATACTGCTGAGATGCCTTATTGGGAATTAGTATTAACACAGTGCATTTTGATTTCATCTTAAAGCAACATTTAGTTTTTAAACATAATGAGCAAATGGGAGGGTGAGCGTGGGAGCGGTATTAGTTGCCCTCCAATCGCTTTAGGCTATTAAAAAGGGCATTAGCCCTTTCTACTTTCAATCGAATGAACCCTTTTCGAAGTTCCTACGATAACTCCTTCGAAACGAAGTGTCCTAGTCTAAACAAAAGAAAAAATAATAATACATTGTATCCACATCGATCTTTTGTATAAAAATGCCAAGCCGTCCAATCACTTTCGACTATTAAAAAGGGCACTAGTCCTTTCAATTTCCAATCGAATGAGCCCTTTTTGAGTTTCTACGACAACGCTTTCTATAAACACCTTATATGCCCCCAGGGCATAAATTACAGCCCTTGCCTTGAGGGCTGTGAGGGGGTTGTGATCCTCAAAGACCTAATTTCCAGAACTTTTAAATACGTTAAACAAAATGGCTATCTCAAAATTTTGATTGGATGTGTTTAGGGAAATGGTGGGCGTGAGAGGGCGTTAGTTGCTCTCCAATCGTTTTCAACTATTAAAAAAGGCACTAGCCCTTTCAATTTTTAATCGAATGAGTCATTTGGAAGTTTCTAGGACAAAGCTTTCAATGAAATCCAATGAAATCCAGAGCTTTACCTACAACCCTTGCCCTGACGGCTGAGGGGGGGGGTTCATGCTAAAAGACCTAGTTTCCTGAGCTTTCAACTGCGTTGAACAAACTTGCTATCTCAAAATTTTGATTGGATGTGTTTGGGGAAAAGGTGTGCGTGAGAGGGGGGTTAGTTGCCCTCCAATCACTTTCGACTAGTTCAAAGGGCACTAGCCCTTTGAAATTCGAATTGAATGAGCCCTTTTTGATGTTTCTACGACAAAGCTTTCTATAAAAATCTTATATGCTCCCAGGACATAACTAACAACCCTTGCCCAGCGGGCTGTGGGGGAGTGCCATCCTTAAAAACGTAATTTCTACCTCGAAATCAACTACGCTGAACAAAATTGCTATCTCAAAATTTTGATTGGATGTGTTTGGGGAAATGGTGGGCGTTGAAGCGGTGTTAGTTGCCTTCCAATCACTTTTGACTATTAAAAAAGGCACTAGCCATTCCGATTTCCAATCGAATGAGCCCTTTTCCAAGTTTCTACGACAACACCTTCGATACGAAGTGCCCTGGTCTAAAGAAAAAAAAAATAATACATTGTGCCAACATCGTTCTTTACTTAGGCAGCTCGATTTCGCTGCCTATGATTAGCCATGTCTTGATGCCTGCAAAATACCTAGATTTTAATTCAAAATCAACGAAGCCGAAGGCCTCGACCGAGTCTGTTGATTTTTAGTTAAAATCTAGTATTTTGCCGGCATCAACACATGGAAAAAAGCCAAGACAGATAGTCCGAGTGATTGAGAGACAATTCTGGGATAAGCCCTTTGTAGTATTGTATAAAAATGACGTTATTTCATTTGTTGATAGATAAGTGTATCTATCATCCATCCATGTGTCATTCCTAGGGCGAATAAAATATTGGATTGATTTTGGGTTGACGCGTATCTTCCTGTTAGAATTATATGCCTTTTAGTATTTTTCCAGGGTGGTTGCATCAGACCTAATCTGATGTTATGACATCAAGAAGAAGATTTCTATAGTTAGAAGACAAGTGACAACAAGAATCAGTATATACAAGTCTACCATGTGGCGAGTGCCGGAGGCCGGCCCCACGATCGGCTGCATAGTTTTTCTTTCTTAGAACTATGAAATCAACATTTCTGGCCACAAAAACGATCTACATTGGTCACAACTTAAGGAAGAATTTGTTATTTTCTCCCAAGTCGGTTGCATAAAACTTATGGTAACGCCTTTTCATGAAAAAGTTCACATTGTCTGCGGTTAAAAGACAGTGACAGTGAGAATCAATATAAACAAGCGTGCTTTATAGCCGTGGCGACGCCTGGCACTATAAATAATATGTATTATTGTCTGTCTTCATTCACTAGTCCATTGAAGTAATTTTTGTGATTTTCCTTCCTTTTTTGAAGTGGTAACATATGAAACAAACAGCTTGGAACACAAATTGTTGTTGCTGGAGTGCAAATGAGCCTGGTTCTCAGAAGGCTACAAGATTCTTGCCCTACTTCTGCTCATGGTTCTTTCTATTCGTTTTAAGTTTAACTTAATCGCTATTGTGGTTTCTTTAAGCTTTTGGGTTTCATTTATATATTAATAGAGATTTGTGTTCGTTTTAAGCTTGATTTATTGTTTGACTATATCTGTTCATCCCTTGTTTCATATAGCTCTTTACTTGTCTTTGAAAAATTATTGGTTTGAACAGTTTTTTTTAATTGATTTCTATGAATTGTGACCACATTCACATTCCAGTGCTCTGTCCTGTAGACGGCCAAAAGCTTAACAAGCAAATATCTTTAGGAATCTTGAAATTCTGTTTCCATCGCCTCACATTATCATAGACTACACGTGCATACCATTATACCATTCGTACCATTATACCAGTATACCATTCGCCTCTGAGTAGAAATGTAGTCCATAAAAATCGACCTTTACCAAAGACTGTTCGTGTTAACTTTCGAGGTCAATCTATACACTCATTAACTGATGTGTGCTTTTTTAAGTTCATTTCTATGAAATATAGAAATTCAATAACGAAAGGAAACCTGTAAAATCATTGGTTGTTAGTATTTGGCGTAATTTTTTTTCAGTTAAGCTCAGATTACATTGTTTTAATTTGAAAGCATGTTTTTGAAAGATTTTTATTCGTGTCAAAACTGTCATGTCAAATCCTTTTAAGTTTTGGCAATTCATCTTATGTACGAAAAAAATTCGTCGGATCCTCAATAGTAGTTTTTTTGAAGTTCTGGAAAATGCTTATCCATAATCCATAAGGGATGGAGAGGGGAGTAGTGATAACATAATTTTTAGGACCTTTGGCCCTGAATAAATGTCCTTTTTTTGGTCTCTTATCAAGGAAAATTATTAACATTTATTGGGCTCTCTGTTTTAGCACCGCCACCACCCGCACGCCCCTTTTTCATTTTTGTTTAGTAATCTTGGGTTTTCCTTTTTAGCGTGTTTTCGACGTAACACCTTTAAATTAGGTGTTGTTTTCTTAGACCACACTGCCGTTCTAAGACGAACAAATAAACTTGCAAATGGGGATAAATCCATTTATTTAGACAGTGAAACAACAGGTACAAAATTCCAGATATTTCGGTCACATATACAGCGACCGTCTTGTATACATGACCGATATTTCGGTCATGTATTTCTACTGAAGACGGTCGCTGTATATGTGACCGAAATATCTGGAATTTTGTACCTGTTGTTTCACTGTCTAAATAAATGGATTTATCCCCATTTGCAAGTTTATTTGTTCCTTTTTAGCGTGATATTTTTTCTTAGAGACTGGCTAATCAGGTTGAATAGTAATTGAGCAGTTAGGATGACTCATCCCTGATAAAAATGTATTTTTGACGGCTAGACTCGGGTGAGATTCTCCAGGGGTAGAAGGAAGAATTAGTTCTTTCATTGGTGATGACGCATGGCCTTACGTTGCACCCTTGAAGGGCTAGGATTGGTCGGACTCCATTAGCCGTGCCTCATTTGGTTTTTACTTTTGTCTTGGAGAAGAGAGTTATTCTTTAGTTTGTATGTGAAATTTTCATTTCATTGAATGAACACTGGATTATTGCAATAAACATTGGACTATTGATAAACCTGTGTGGCAAGTTTTCTTTATGAACTGGATATTTATTTATATTTGATAATGTTATTGGATAATGCTATTGAACTCTGGTTAACTGTTTTTGTGGCTTGTTTGGAATGCTATTTTGAACTCTAGTAAACTGCTTTTTCTGTAATGGATTATGTACCTGGACTAACTGATAAATTAGTTGTCTGCCTTGTTCTAAATTTTCTGCAATTTAAGCTTTTAATGGAATCGAAGATGATATCGTTATGAATACTACGGTTGAGTTTTTCCAATTTCAAGACATTATTGAAGCTAAAAAGAGGCTATAGAAGTTGCTTAAGTATGGGGGCCAGCAACCAATCCGAATTGGTCCAAAACGCTTCATCTAACAATTTGAAGGATATGCTTGAATATTTGCAGGGTAAGAAAAACTATCAAGACATTTGCTTTCGTTATCCGTTCACCTACAGACGTTCCGGTCTTACCTGCTGTTGCTTATTCCTGTCTATTTGCTAAGGGTAATCGGATAGAAAAAAGTCCAAGTAATCAGCGAAAAAGTCACCGCATATGATCTGTATTGCCCAACCAGCCTGTCCAGTCCATTTCAAATCAAGTTACCGTGATTATTTCAAACATTCTACATGACAAAGATAATCCATATAAACGTTAAGACTTTATAGAGAAAATCACAGGTCATGAATGCATTGGGAATTGCGACCCTCGGATGACAAGCTAATTGTGAAAGTTTATAAGGTGGCTGCAAATGATTTTTGTAAATCAGCTTGCTCAGTGTTTATTAATTCTGAAGCAAAAGTCATTGAGACTAAATTCTTTGGGATTGTCAAAGGACTTGGGAATGATTTTGATCCAATGCCTCTCAGGGCTTGTCCTGGTATTCGTGATGTTATGCGTATTGGAAATTCTCGTAGCATCAAAATCGCTTTTGAAGCCCAGCAGACTCTGTTGTCAGCTATCAAATACGGGCTAAAATTTGAATACGAAAGTTTCGAGTGTTTTTGAGTTAATGCGTAAGACAAGCTCTAACCCGTCCACTTGATTTGTCATGATCTGCAGTTGCATAGAGTTATCTTTAGGAAAGGCATTTTGGTATTTAGAGTGATTAATTTAAAAAAAAAATTCCGAAAAATAAGTTTTTCAAAGAAAAGTAAAGGCCATTTTAAACTTAAGCTCAGCAGATACAAATAACTTTTAAAATTCAAACTCAAAACGACCAGAAATTACTATTAAAGAATAAATGAAACCCAAAGCGAACATAAATTAAATAAACAATCATAGCAAAAACATACAACAAGTAATAATATAAATGAATAAATAGATCTTAAAGCGAGTAATGCTTAGATTGAATATGAATATCAAGCTTAAAACGAAAAAAAATATTTTCCTATTGAAGTATAAATGAAACTTAAAACGAACAGAAATTAAATAAACAATCAATGCAAGCAAACATACAATAGATATTAGTGTAAATTAATAAATAAATCTTAAAACGAGCGAAACTTAAATTTAATATGCAAATCAAGCTTGAAACGAACAAAAATCACCACAAACAAGAGTTTGGGTATGACCTCCTTGTCTCACTGTAAAAGTCTAAAACCTACTACGTCATTGGCGCTTTACTGAAAACCATTTTATGACAAATATTTTCTTTTGTACTTAATATTGAAAATAAACATTAAAACTATAGTAACATTTTGAACTGATGAGCTTTCAGCAATTAATATCATTATACATCAAATATTCACTTTAATTTATTAGCTCTTTTTAAAGTTGTTAAAGACGAATATAGTTTCACTACAATTAAGTGTTTGGATACTGCTTCCTTTCCTAACTGTGAATAAAAACCAAAAGCCTACTACGTCATTGGTGCTTAACTGAAAACGGATGATCTTACAAATATTTTCTTTTCCAGTTCTTACAGTATTGAAAATAAAATACAATTACAGTGAAATAAATTCTTGAACTGATGTATCTTTCAATAATTAATATCATTATGCATCAAACATTCAATTTGATGTTGGTTATACTTTGCAAGGCTGTTCAAGACGCATATAGTTTTCAGTAAAGCGCCAATGATGCAGTAGGTTTTAGACTTTTACAGTGAGAGAAGGAGGTCATACCCAAACTCTTGTTTGTGATGATTTTTGTTCGTTTCAAGCTTGATTTGCATATTCAATTTAAATTTCACTCTTTTTAAGATTTATTTATTAATTTACATTAATATCTATTGTATGTTTGTTTGCATTGATTGTTTATTTAATTTCTGTTCGTTTTAAGTTTCATTTATGCTTCAATAGGAAAATATTTTTTTTTCGTTTTAAGCTTGATATTCATATTCAATATAAGCATTACTCGCTTTAAGATCTATTTATTCATTTATATTATTACTTGTTGTATGTTTTTGCTATGATTGTTTATTTAATTTCTGTTCGTTTTGGGTTTCACTTATTCTTTAATAGTAATTTCTGGTCGTTTTGAGTTTGAATTTTAAAAGGTATTTGTATCTGCTGAGCTTAAGTTTAAAATGGCCTTTACTTTTCTTTGAAAAACTTATTTTTCGGAAAGTTTTTTTTTAATTAGTTTTTGTTCGCTTTTGATTGCAAAAAATTTCAAGTTTTTACAAATTCCTTATTTCAAAATCAAAGTTTAAAAAAAAAAAATCAAATATTCATCAAAGTAACAAAACTGATATCAAAGTAACAATATCAAGGTGAAAAAATGGGTTTGCGTCAACCTCGGAGTTTTTATTATCTGATGTTTGAACTATTTTTAACAAAATTGCTATCTCAAAATTTTTATCGGATGGGTTTGGGGAAAAGGGGTCTCTTTTGAATCTTTAAAAGTGAACTAAAACTTTCTATTTTCAATCAAATGAGCCATCTCTTAAGTTTATACTAGTATCCCTTCTATAAGAACCATATATATCCCCAGAGTATAACTTACAACGCCTATCCCTGGGACCCCCGGGGGGGGGTGTGTGTTTCGACCTGGAGTTTTAATATCTGATGGTTGAACTATTTTTAACAAAATGATCACCTGAAATTTTTATCGGATGGGTTTATCCATGCGATACACCCAAAGGCGTGGAGGGTGGGAGGGGCTAGTTGCCCTCTGATCTTTTTTCACTCTGAGAAAATGAACTACAACTTTTAATTTCCATTCAAATGAACCCTCTCTGAAGTTTATACGGGCATACCTTCCATAAGAACCATATATGCCCCCAGAGTAATACTTACAACACCTGCCCTTGAACTATTTTTAACAAAATGACTACCTCAAGTTTTTTATCAGATGTATTTGGGGAAAAAGGGCTTGGGGGGCAGTTGCCCTCTGATCACTTTTGACTTTTGAAAGGGCACTAGAACTCTCGATTTCCAATCGAATGAGCCCCCTTTGAAGTTTATACGACGACCCCTTCGACTCTTAAAAAGTGAATTAAAACTATCAATTTCCAATCAAATGAGCCCTCTAGGAATTTTATACTAGCATCCCTTCCATAACAACCATATATGCCCCCAGGGCATAACTTACAACGCCTACCCTCGGGCCCTGGGGGGCTGTGTCGACACCGGAATATTTGTTATCAGAACTTTGAACTTTTTTTTAACAAAATTTCTATCTCAAAATTTTTATCTGATGCATTAAGAGCGTGGAGGAGGGGGGGGGGGCTCGTTGCCCTCCGATCTCTTTTGGCTCTTAAAAAGTGAACAAGAACTTTCCATTTCAAATCAAATGAACCCTCTCCGAAGTTTATACGAGTATCCCTTCCATAAGAACTATATATACCCCTAGAGCATTACTCATAACGCCTGCCTCCGGGCCTTGGCGGGTTCCGTCGACACAGGAATTTTTCTTATCTTACCTTTGAACTATTTTTAATGAAATGGCTATTATAAAAATTTTATCGGATGGGCTTGGGGAAAAATGGGTGTTTGGGGGGGGGGGTTAGTTGCCCTTGGATATTTTTTGACTCTTAAAAATTGAACTAGAACTTTCAATTTCCAATTAAATGAGCCCCCTCTGAAGTTTATACGAGCGTCCCTTTCATAAGAACCATATGCGTCCTCAGGACAACACTTGCAACGCCTATCCCCCGGGATCTGGGGGGCGTTTTTGTTATCTAATTTTTGAACAATTTCCAAAAAAATGGCTATCTCAAAATTTGTAGCGGACGAGTTTGGGGAAAAAAGAGCGTGGGGGGAGGCTAGTTTAACTTTCTTGACTCTTAAAAAGTGAACTAGAACTTTCAATTTCCAATCAAATGAGCCCTCTATGAAGTTTATACGAGCATCCCTTTCA
Source organism: Artemia sinica (assembly GCA_027921565.1). Taxonomy (NCBI): domain Eukaryota; kingdom Metazoa; phylum Arthropoda; class Branchiopoda; order Anostraca; family Artemiidae; genus Artemia; species Artemia sinica. The sequence goes on along the minus strand of CM051271.1, from coordinate 7,249,466 downwards.
TAAGAACCATACATTTCCTTAGGGCATAACTTAGAACGCCTTCTCCTGTGCCCTGGGGGGCTGTATTGACACCGGAGTTCTTCTTATCCGACCTTTGAACTATTTTTTTAACAAGATGTCTATCTCAAAATTTTCATCAGATGGGTTTTGAAAAAGAAGGCGTGGGGGGGGGGGGGGGCTAGCTTCCCTCGGATCTCTTTTGACTATTAAAAAGTCAGCTCGAACTTTCAATATCCAATCAATTGAGCCCTCTCTGAAGGTTATACGAGAATCCCTTTCATACGAACAATATATGCCCCAGGGCATAATTTACAACGCCTGCCCCCGGGCCCTGGGGAGTTGTGACGACACCTGAGTTTTTGTTATCTGACTTTTGAGAAATTTTTAACTTAATGGCTATCTCAAAATTTTTATTGGATGCATTTGGGGAAAAGAGGGCGTGGGGGGGCTAGTTGCCCTCCAATCTCTTTTGACTCCAAAAAACTTAACTAGAACTTTGAATTTCCAATCAAATGAGCCATTTCTGAATTTTTTACGAGCATCCGTTCAATAAGAACCATATATTCCCCCAGGGCATAACTTACAACACCTGCCCTCGGGCCCTGGGGGGCTGTGTTAACCCCTGAGTTTTCGTTATATGGTCTTTGAATTATTGTTTAAAAAAAAACTCTCAAAGTTCATATCGGATGGGTTTGAGGAAAAAGGGCGTGGAGGGGGGGGGGGGGGGGCTAGGTGCCCTCCAATCTTTTTTTACTCTTAAAAATTGAACTAGAACTTTCAATTTCTAATCATATGATCCCTCTTTGAAGTTAATACGAGCATCCCTTCCATAAGACCCAAATATGCCCCCAGGGCATAACTTACAACACCTGCCCCGGGCCCTGTTTAGTTGTGTTGAAACCGGAATTTTCGTTATATAATCTTTGAACCATTTTCAACAAAATAGCTATCTTAAAATTTTTATTGGATGCATTTGGGGAGGGGGGGCTGTTTACCCTCCAATATCTTTTGACGCTTAAAAAGTGAACTAGAACTTTCAATTTCCAAATAAATGAGCCCTCTCTGAAGTTTATACGAGCATGCCTTCCATAAGAACCATATATGCCCCCAGGGTATAACTTATAACCCTTTCCGCTGAAGACTGTGGGGGGAATGTCCTGCTCAAACATATAATTTCCAGAAATTTCAACTACATTGAACAAAATGGCTACATCAAAATTTTGATTGGATGTGTTTGGGAAAACGGTGGGCGTGGAACGGGTGTCAGTTGCCTTAGAATCACTTCAGACTATTAAAACGGGAACTAGTCATTTAAATTTCCAATCGACTGAGCCCCTTCTGAAGTTTCTACGACAACGTTGTCTATACAAAACCTTATATGCCCCCAGGGCATAACTTACGACCCTTGCCCTGAGGGCTGTGGGGAAGTTGTCATCCTCAAAGACCTGATTTCCAGAACTTAAAACTACGTTTAATAAAATGGCTGTCTCAAAATTTTGATTGGATGTGTTTGGGGGAAAGGTGGGCGTGAGAGGGGGTTAGTTGCCCTCAAATCACTTTCGACATTAAAAGGTGCACTAGCACTTTGAATTTCCAATCAAATGAGTTTTTTTGAAGTTTCTACGACAACGCCTTCTTCAAAAACCTTATATGTCCCCAGGGTGTAACTTAAAACCCTTGCCTTGAGGGTTGTGGGGGAGTGTCATCCTCAAAAACGTATTTTGTATCTGGAAATCAACAACGCTGAACAAAATGGCTATCTCAAAATTTTGATTGGATGGGTTTGGGGGAATGATGGGTGGGGGGCTAGTTGCCCTCCAATCACTTTTGACTATCAAAAAGGGCACTAGCTTTTGATTTCCAATCGAATGAACCTTTTTTGAAGTTTCTACGACAACGCCTTCTATAAAAACCTTATATGCCCCCAGGGCATAACTTAAAACCCTTGCCCTGAGGGTTGTGGGGGAGTGTCCACCTCAAAAAAAAATTTCTATCTGGAAATCAACTACGCTGAACAAAATGGCTATGTCAAAATTCTGATTGGATGTGTTTGGGGAAATGATGGGCGTGGGGGGGGGGGGGGCTAGTTGCCCTCCAATCACTTTTGACTACTAAAATGGGCACTAGCCCTTTGAATTTTCAATCGAATGAGTCTTTTTTGAAGTTTCTACGACAACGCCTTCTATAAAAACCTTATATGCCCCCAGGGCATAACTTAAAACCCTTGCCCTGAGGGTTTTGGGGGAGGGTCCTCCTCAAAAACATATTTTCTATCTGGAAATCGACTACGCTGAACAAAATGGCTATCTCAAAATTTTGATTGGATGTGTTTGGGGGAATGATGGGTGTGGGAGGGGGCTAGTTCCCCTCCAATCCTTTTACAGCGACGATTTATGTTTTGAAAATGATTGAAGGACCACCAGCTGCCTGCTGTGCCTTTTTTGTGACCCCAACCCAAGGCATCTGATCAAAGCTTAGATATGATAATTTTGTCAGAAGTATAGCCAAAAGGATTAATAAATTTTTGTTTTGAGATGACATGAACCCCTTTAACCCTGGGGCACGGGCCGTAAATTCTGCAAAATACAAAAGGTTTATAGAGGGACTGTGCAATAAAGAATGGAATAAGACTGCGTTTTGGGGAAAGGGGGAGTCTCTAAATTGGCCAACAAACTTTTTTCCCTACATATGAAACGTACTGCTTAAGTCCTTCGGCTAAAAGAAACCTATTGCAGTTTTTGAAGAACCCATTTTGCATAAAAAGAAAGAAATTTGATTGTCCTAAAAAGGACCGGAAAAAAGGCCAAAACTCTTCCTTTAATTGTGAGACAGGTATTTTAAATATTTCGATTGATATTCAAATATTATGATTTAGATAAAGGGGATGGAATACATTGTTGGAAGAGAGAAGGGTACGAGGAGGGCCAGAAATTGATACAAAACATTGTGTATATGACTATTTTTAAACTTAGTCACAATTCCCTAGGGCAAAGATCGCTTAATGTAAAGTAAATAATTTGGCGAATAATACCCTCAAAGATGGGTCCAAAAACTCGATTTTCTGATTGGCTTAAAGTTTTCAACCGAAATCAGTGCCCCCAGCGTATAAAAAAGAGAGAAAGAACCATTATTGCCCCCCCCCTCTCTTCCATAAAAGGCCGAACCCAATTTTTCTTTGGCCGACTTAAAACTTACACCTAAGACTCCTGGGCCATGAAAACTCTCTTACAGAGAAAAACTAGGTTGGGGGTACAGATTTCCAAAAACTTGGGCCGGAAAACAATTTTCACCTTGTCTTGGTATTTGTATCTGAAAGTCCTTGTTCTAAGGAAACCTCTATTTCCCAAAGATAAAATATTGATCTGCCTTAAAATGTTGCTTAAACTTTTTTGCTTCGTTGATTGAAGCGTAAAAAATCACATTGCAAAGGGAAACATTGTACAGAAGGAATCCTATTAAATAATTATCCTATTAAAGGCTATGTTTTCTGGTCGCTAAAATTTGCTCAACATTACGATATTGAATGTAGAAAAGCAAGCGATAAGTTAGGTTAGGCTATAGAGCAAAATTTATCATCGTTAAGGGTCCATAAAGGGTCTTAAATTTAATTTCCGAGTAAAACGATTATTATATTCGGAAAAAGCATAAAAAAGGCATTGTATAGCATAAAAAATGTATAGCATGTAAAAGGCATAAAAAAGGCATTGTATATAAAAAAGGCATGTTCATCGAATTCATAGTCTCCATACTAACCAAAATTTGTTCGGTACATCCTCTCTCCTTCCTAAAACCACATGTTGTTTCTACAGCACTTTTCAAGAAAAAACACTGATTTGCCTCAAAATTTTGCACTTATAAGGCCAAAAGATTTTGCTACACTGATATGAGCTTAAAATTGTCCTTGCAAAGCGGAACCTACTATATATACAAGATCTTAGTTTAAGGGGAAGGGCTCCCTCAATATTACGCCCAAAATGAGTGCGCGGAACTTTTTTTTAGATTGACTTTGAAATTTTTAATGATTGCTACGAGGTCTAAAAAGCCAGTACATTTCTTAGGGGGGGGATGTTATGGGGCCCAAAAGTGGAGCAAAAACTTTATTTATCCCAGATTTGTTTGAAACTCTCAGCTTTACGTCCCTGTTTCAACAGGTATCTAAGTGGACAATATGCAGTTTTCGGGCATGATCCTCCAATTTTTTTTTTTTTTTTTTTTTTTTTTTTTTTTTTTTTTTTTTTTTTTTTTTTTTTTTTTTTTAATTCAAAGCTTGTATCCCTAATTCTTGGTTCAAGAGGATTCAGATGTCAAACAAGTATGTTTTCCCTGGAATAGGGCCAAAAACACTTTTTTCTTAAGGAAACATACATTCTACATATTGCGACCTACATACATACATTCTACATATTGCGACCATTCCATTCTTTTTCTATCAGGTTTGCGCCCATTTTTTAATACTAATGATATGCAGGATATTAGAGTTTTGTGTTTCCGTTATTGTAAATATCTTTTGTATTTGCCTCGTTGGTATAGAAACCGTAAGATTATTCGAATGTTTAATGCAACTGATATATTGACGTCATATAACAAGTTGGACTCCAAGTTAAAAGATGAGGCCTACAAGTGGTTGGGTCCTTTTCATCCTCTTGTGCGATTGTTTTGATTTGCATTTGTAGTTATTTATATTGATATTGTTTTGCATGTGTTTTGTTTTGTATGTCTTTACTTTTTATTTTTTTTGTTACTCCACTTTTTTATAATTGTTAGTGGGTCAAAAATAAATTATTATTATTATTCTAAAGATTAACAAACAGAAAAAGAGTAATTTTTTGATCATTGTTTCACTTAATAAGGTTATTGTCAGTAAAAAATATTAAACGCTATGTCAGCTTGAATAAAAGCCAACAATTGGTGTTTATTTAAGACTATGAAACAGAAAACCTTAAGTTCTTTAATGATTGGAAAATTCACATAATTCATGTACCTGTGTATCCGACAAACAAAGGTTGCAAAAAGAGGAATGGAAAGGGGTATTTTAGATCCAACCACTTTCAACCCTGTGCATGAATGATTTAACTTTTAATTTTGACTCTTATTTGTTTTTTTATGTATTCTTAAAAATATTATGTTGTTCTGGAGTTGAAATTGAGCACAAGATTTTTTTTAAGAAATCTGGAACCTGGTTTGGATCCTTGGAACCGAGAACCTTTATCCAACCTGGGAAAGAAATGTTCAAAAGCTGTATTTCTAAAATTTTATATGCTTTTTATTTTAGGGATCTTTGCTTCTCCGCCATTTTGTCGTAATGAGTCATCTAATATAATTGCAAAATTGGAGACCGTCTCGGTTTTTCAGAATGAATGGGGAAAGTAGAACTGTGCTGAATGAATGTGATATATGCAAGAAACAGTTTTTTAACAGTTATAATTTGAGTAGACATAGAAAAATCCACTCTGGACAGAAACCGTACGAATGTCTTACATGTAAGAAAGGGTTTTCTTTCAGCTCTTCTTTGAGTAGACATATAAAAATCCATTCTGGAGAGAAGCTATATGAATGTGCTATATGTAAGAAACGGTTTTCTGACAGCTTTGCTTTGAGTAGACATAGAAAAATCCATTCTGGAGAAAAACCGTACGAATGTCCTACATGTAAGAAACGGTTTTCTATCAGTTCTAATTTGAGTGTACATACAAGAATCCACTCTGGAGAGAAACCGTTTAAATGCACAATATGTAAGAAAAAGTTTTCAAGAAATTCGGATTTAAGCACACATACAAGAATCCATTCTGGAAAGAAACCGTTTGAATGTACTACATGTAAAAAACGGTTTTTTAACAGTTATAATTTGAGTAGACATAGAAAAATCCATCTTGGAGAGAAACCATATGAATGTACTGTATGTAAGAAACGGTTTTCTGACCGCTCTACTTTGATAAAACATAAAGAGATCCATTCTGGAGAGAAACTGTATGAATGTACTACATGTAGGAAACGGTTTTCAAGAAGTTCTATTTTGAATAGACATGCAAAAATCCATTCTGGAGAAAAACCGTTCGAATGTCCTACATGTAAGAAACGGTTTTCTGTCAGCTCTTCCTTGAGTAGACATATAAAAATCCATTCTGGAGAGAAGCTATATGAATGTGCTATATGTAAGAAACGGTTTTCTGACAGCTTTGCTTTGAGTAGACATAGAAAAATCCATTCTGGAGAGAAATCGTTTGAATGTACTAATATATAAAACACTTTTCAAGGAGATCTTGTTTGATTAACCATGCAAGAACGCATTCTGGGGAGAAACCATATGAATGTGCAGTATGTAAGAAAGGGTTTTCTGACAGTTATGATTTGAGTGTACACACAAGAATCTATTCTGGAGAGAAACCATGTAAATGTACTACATGTAAGAAAAAGTTTTCGAGCAGTTCTGCCGGGTTTAGACATAGAACAGTCCATTGAGTAGACATAAAAAACATACTTAAGAGAAATTGCTTGAGAGAGGTAGCCCTATGTGTAAAAAAGTGTTTTCTGGCACTTCTCATTTGAGCATACATTATAAAATGAATACAGAAGAACAACCATGCACATGGAAAATTAGCGAGAACTACTTTTGTATGAAACCCTCACAATACCTAACATTGTAGAAATTTCCAAGACAGTTTCTACCTTAGTGTTGTAAACAGCATAGAAAAGCAAAAGAGTACTAAAATACGAAACAGCCAAAAAAGAGTGATTTTGATCCATTATTCGCATTTTTGTTACTAGTTTGTGCTTTTCTAATTTATAGTAGATATACTAGTTTTCTCGTCTATACTTGGTTCCTATTTATTTTGTGTCAATGTCAGTATCAATTTATGCCATTATTTGCATCTGCTTTGAGTAGACATACAAGAATCCTTTCCGGAGAGAAACCTTACGAATGTCCTACATGTAAGAAACGGTTTTCTGACAGTTCTGACTTGAGTAAATATACTATAATTCATTCTAGAATGAAACCGCACGAATGTGCTACACGTAAGAAACGGTTTTCTGACAGCTCTGCTTTGAGTAAACATAGAAATTTCCATTCTAGAGAGAAACTGTATGAATGTACTACATGTAAGAAACACTTTTCAAGGAACTCTAATTTGAGTAAAAATGCAATAACGCATTCTGGAGAAAAACCGTATCAATGTACTATGTGTAAGAAACAGTTTTCAAGCAGTTCTGCTTTGAGTAGACATACAAGAATTCATTCTGGAGAGACATAATGTGAGTGTAGTAAATGTAAGAAAAGTTTTTTGACAATTCTCATTTGAGTGGATATAAAACAAAACAAAAAAAACATACTTAAGAGAAACTAAATGAGAGGGGTATATTTGAAAAAGAGTTTTTGGGCACTACTCATTTGAGCAAACATAACAAAATACACAGAGAAGAAAAACCCTTCACACAGAAAAACAGCGAGAACTACTTTTCTATGAAACTCTCAAAACTTAACATTGTTGGAATTTCCAAGAAAGTGTTTACCTTAGTGCTGTAAACACTGTATACAAATGCAAAAGAGAGCTGAAATACGAAACAGCTGAAAATGAGTAATTTTTGATCCATTACATGCATTTGTGTTCCTAGTTTATGTTTTCCTATTTTATAGTTTTTCCTATTTCCTATTCTATGTTTTCCTATTTCCTATTCTATAGTAGGTATAGGTCCACTAGTTTTCTCGTTTTTACTTTGCTCTTATTTATTTTGTGTTAATATCAGTGCCAATGTATTTCGTTTATTTGCAGTAATACGATTTATGCCATGTTATCTATGCTTTGGTTGAGATTAAGTAAAGGGGTTAAGCTCAAACTTTCATTTTTCTAATTAATTTTTAGAAGAGCTAAATGGAACACTTTGCTTTAATATAGTAATTTCTTAGACCACACTGCTTTTCCATTTACGAAAAATTAAGTAAGAAAAACGGGTTTTAATTTTTATAAAACAGTGAATAGAATAAAATAAACACTTAATTAAGAAAAAATACTCCGAATATTTCGGCCCCACGTCCAGGAGCCTTTCTCAACGGAAAAAAAAGAAAAAAATGAAACAAAAAATGTTCTTTTTAAAAACCTTAACTTACATCAAAATAAACAAAAAAAAAACACACAAAAAAAAACAACAAAATAAAAAATATAAATAAATAGGAAACAAAACTCAAGACCCCTGAGTTAAGACCCCTAGTCTTAACTCATCTACATTATTTATATCTTTTGGAAACTTATGAATCCCTTTTTCAATCTTTGAAATAATTTCCTCTATTGGTACATTCTTAGGATTCAGTCCGAATTTTATACCTCTTTCAAGGATTTCCTTTTGTTCTTTGGTTAACTCATTTTTGCTTAAATTAATCATCCCAGGGCCTGGGAAATGATTAGGCTTATACATTGATAGTTTTTGTTTTTCTTGTTCCCTTTTTAACTGCAAAAATTTTTGGTTTAGTCTTTCCCTAGATAATCTTAGAACATGTTCAAAAGAATTTTTGAGGATTGATATAATTTGTTGGAAATAATTTGTATTAAGAAAATCACCAAGGCTATGTTTTAAAAAATTTATTTCTTTTACAACTTGTGATTTCTGGAAATGTTCATCTTTCAGCACATGGTTTAAGTTTAGTAAATTTACCTTTCTCGTGTGCTTCTCCTCATTATATGTATTTAAATGATACTTAAGACAGAAAGATTTTGGAATTATTTTATTTAGTTTGCACTTTTCTAAAAACTTTTGTTATGTAATTATATTGGCATGTTTTTTTGCTAAATTCAAAAATAATAAAATTGAATTGGTCTTTTGCCACCCGTAGTGTAGAAGGAAATAATTTCTCAGACCACACTGCTTTTCCATTTACGAAAAATTAAGTAAGAAAAACGGGTTTTAATTTTTATAAAGCAGTGAATATAATAAAATAAACACTTAATTAAACAAAAATACTCCGAATATTTCGGCCCCACTTCCGGGAGCCTTTCTCAACGGAAAAAAAAGAAAAAAATGAAACAAAAATGTTCTTTTTAAAAACCTTAACTTACATCAAAATAAACAAAAAAAAAACACAAAAAAAACAACAAAAGAAAAAATATAAATAAATAGAAAACAAAACTCACATATTAAATAAACACTTGCATTCACTGGCGTATAAACAAAATCGAATGTCTATATTGATTCAAACACGCCTCCTCACAGTATATAAATGGAAATCTATCAAAAAATGAAGAATATATTTATACTTAAACCAAAACAATAAAGGTCAGCTAACCCCCGGCCCATAACCCCTAATTAAATCTCACAAATTCATCAACCAATGTTTGAATTATAAATTGAACGGATTCGTTTGCTTGCAAGCTTAGCTGCAGTTCGTTTACTTTTCCCAGCATTTAACCCATTCTGACCTTTGTTTGCAAGGTCATCTTTCGTTTCAGAACTAGTATTAAAATCAGTACTGGTTGAAAATCTTACCTGCTTTTTAATTAAACTATTATAAATTGAATTGATCATAAATTTTTCCCCAAAGAAGAGAAAAAATTTCACTTTAGTTCCGAGTTTTCTCACAAAAGTGAAGAAAAGTTTAAGTTCTCTTCTGAATTTTCTCAAAGAAAAGAAAAATGTTACAATTCAATTCTAATTTTTCCAAAGAAAATAGAAAAGGTTCCATTTCAGTTCTTAATTTTCTCAAAGATATAAAAAATATTTAAAGTTCTGTTCTAAATCTTTCTGTAGAAGATAGAAAAAAGTTATATTTTGATTGTGAATATTCTCCATGAAGATAAAAAGTTCAACTTTAATTCTGAGTTTTATCAAAGAAGTGAAGAAAAGTTCAAGTTCTCTTCTGAATTTTCTCAAAGAAAAAAAGTTACAGATCAATTCTAGTTTTTTTTTCAAAAGAAAATAAAAAGGCTCCACTTCAGTTCTGAATTTTCGCAAAGACGGGAAACAAGTTTTGAGTTTCCTCTGGAATTGACATCGTACCCTAAAAATAATGGAAACAAAGACGAAGTAATGCATTTAAATATCTTTATTGAAATAATTGCATGATGAGTATCATCATAAAAATGAACTATGACACCGAAATGGAATAAATATCATATCACGAGAAAATATTATGAAATTTTTTTTTGTACGAAGTGTTTAAAGATTTTATTATCTTTAAAAAAGACCGTTGGGAGTTATAATAATTCACCTTTCATCACCCACTTGGTGTGATCCCAATCTATATCATGGGTTTTGTTGTTGTTCTTCTTCTTCCCGGGATATCGTATGCATATATTCCGAGAAGGAATATTTATCGGAACCCATCTGCTAAAAAATCGAACTTCTCCTCAGGACTGTGTATTTTATTCGGAAATATCTCACAATTAAAATCTTCCAAATTGAATAATATACTATACCTTGAACATTTTCAGATATTTTTTGATAAAACGTATCTGTATATACGTCAGGTGTCTTTATGTCACAGTGAGTTGTTAGCAGTAGTTCTATTTTCATGTTTTTTGCAAGCCATTTTTGCTAACATTTATATTTGTACTTTACCTTAAACATTTGCAGATATTTTCTTGATAAAACGTAGCAGTATTGGCCCCGAGTGTTCTTATATTGCAGCGAGTTGCTAGTAGTAGTGGTAGTATTTTCATGTTTTTGAATGCCATTCATACTATAATCTATAAATTTTCTAATATTTTCTTAATAAAACGTACTTTTGTTGACCTCAGGTGGCTTAGTAGTGCAGTAAGTTGTTAGTACTAGTAGTATTAACGTGTTTTTGCAAGCATTTCATGCTATACCTTAAACATTTTCAGATATTCTCTTAATAAAACGTACCTGAATTGACCACAGGTGGCTTTATGTCACAGTGAGCTGTTAGTAGTAGTTCTATTTTCATGTTTTTTGCAAGCCATTCATACTATACCCTAAACATTTTCAGGTATTTTCTTGATAAAACGTATCTGTATTGACCTCAGGTGACTTTATGTTACAGTGAGTTGTTAGTAGTAGTTCTATTTTCATGTTGTTTTTTTTTCAAGCCATTTGTACTATACCTTAAGCATTTTCAGATATTTTCTTGATAAAACGAGTAAGTTGTTAGTAGTAGTTCTATTTTCATGTTTTTGTCGCAATCCATTTGTACTATACCTTAAACATTTTCAGATATTTTCTTGATAAAACGTATCTGTATTAACCTCAGGTGTCTTTATGTCACAGTGAGTTGTTAGTAGTAGTTCTATTTTCATGTTTTTTGCAAGCCATTTGTACTATACCTTAAACATGTTCAGATATTTTCTTGATAAAACGTAGCTGTATTCGCCTCAGGTGTCCTTATGTTGCAGCGAGTTGCTAGTAGTAGTAGTAGTATTTCATGTTTTTGCATGCCATTCATACTATAATCTATAAATTTTCTAATATTTTCTTGATAAAACGTACTTTTGTTGACCTCAGATGGCTTAGTAGTGCAGTAAGTTGTTAGTACTAGTAGTATTATCATGTTTTTTGCAAGCTATTCATACTATACCCTAAACATTTTCAGGTATTTTCTTGATAAAACGTATCTGTATTGACCTCAGGTGTCTTTATGTTACAGTGAGTTGTTAGTAGTAGTTCAATTTTTATGTTTTTTGCAATCCATTTATTCTATACCTTAAATATTTTCAGAGTAAAAATTGTGTCTTCGCCTTCTTGCATGTTGGTCCTTGTATTGACAGCGATGGTAAATCGCTAACCGTTTCCATAGATTGATACCAATTAAATTACACCAATTAAAAAATTACACTACTTTAGACTACGCTTTAGGGCGCGCACCCCCTCGCTCCCCTTCTGGATCCGCCACTGTATTAGGGCAACATTTCTTAGGTTTAAATATAGAAAAAAGTTCCTAATATGATTTTACTCCCAAATAATGTGTTTTTTTTTTGTTACAAGAGGTACAAAAGTACTAAAGGGATAAACTAGACTATTAATTAAATTGATGAAACTCTAGATGAAGGGGCATTACCTTTCTTAAGCCCGGGAAAATCAGAATTATAAAAATATTTTATTAAAGTCTGAAATTAATGCTTAAGAAGAAATGCTCAGCTGGCTTTGTGGCTATAGGACAACTCTAAAATACAAATTCTATCCTATATTTCCTAGGGATTATCATATTTTACCCTATTTTACCAATTTTACCTAATTTTACCAATTTTACCTTATTTTACCAATTATTCTTACCGAGTTCTTTTTACGGCAATTTTACAACATTATATTGGACCTTAGCAAAAGTTTGCATCGATGAATTAATTACACTAGAAGTTGGTGCTGAGAGTAACCAAGTCAGCCTCTGCAACTCACTCATGCCGCTTCCCCTTGTAAGACCACCGTTAGTTTTCAACGAGAGCATGAGGATCTGCTTAATGACCAAATCTGACGACAAACCCGCCCAAAATTTTTCAGATCTGCAGATAACATGGCTCCCTTACTGAAAAATATCAAACATGTCGGGATCGGTAGTTTCCAGCTGTTTCATATCGGAGGCAAATATTTGTTTCCGTGTCTGCTGAATCAGTGCCATCTTCAATGCCGTAAACTTAAGTGAAGAGAAGTGTGTTCAGTGCCCAGTCAGGGAGTATGTGTCCTCGTATAGCTTTGGAATAAGCTTTTCTAGCAATGACGTGTAGAACAGCATTTGACTCATATAATTTCCAATGTGGCTTGAAGTCCAGAGCCTTCCATAATGTGTCCAACAGCTCCAAGTTAACTCATGAGTATGTGGATGCCACCCAGCCGCCGAATGATTTTTTACAGGACTTGCATCAGTCTCGGTAGCAATAATGATAAGAGATTTTCAGTAGAGCGGCTGATTGAAGGTCAGTACTAAAGTCGCACTGTATCTGGAACACTGTCCACAAAAGAAGCACTGTCCGCAAATAAAACTTAGTCTCATATCTATCATGGTTGAAGAGAATGGAGGCTTTCCCTGTGTAAGAGCCAGACTGCTTATCAACATACAGCTTGCTCATAGCTCCCTGTCAGCTAGGCAATGGTACAGGAAAAAGTCTGGACACCTTCCATAGTAAGTGGCAATATTTAGGGATCCAGGACCTAGAGTCTGTTCGGGATACTTAATGGAAGTTGGTGTAGTGAAGCTGACTAATTAAGTCAAAATTAGATTTTATTAAAAACATTAAAACGAAAAATACAAAGTTTTGAAATACCACGTTTTATTAAGACAAAGAGCACATCCTGGTATGTGTAGACTTGAATAAGAAATTGAGAAATCACCACTTCCTTGCTATGTGCGTCAGTGGGCCCGATACGATGTGATTGATGCTCGGTATAGAAGATACATTTTATGGGAACAGGGAGCCTGATGCTAATTTTATTTCGGACTGACCCCTGATCCGTTTATCTTGGGAATACCTTGGATTAAACGTTCAAAAATCGTAAGTGTTTTAAATATTGTGTAACTTGCATTAGAGTATTATTGCATTTGTTTATTCTATGCGACAATTAGTTCCAGTGGCCTCTTTACAGCCAGACTCTGTATCGTTGTGTGTTAGATAAATAAAAGTATTACATTATAGCCAACCTCTCTACCATTGTATTTTAGTCCCACGAATAATCCCAGCTGGTACTCCAAATTAGTCAGGTCAAAGCCAAAGGCACGCTACCAAACGATAATTACCTAAGGACCGTAACTATACCCCCTATAAAGGGAGTAATAAGGTATCTACCATAACCTCACTTTACCACAGCTGTTGGCAATCGGAAAAACTGGGTCGAGGGGACTAAATAAAAATTGTATATTGAAACAGAAATAGCTTTACCAGATGAAAAAATGGCTTCCCTATCAACGGTGCTTGAAATTGCCAAAATTATATCGGAATACGCGGGAATTTCAGGTGTCGATGAGTTAATCGAAAAATTGAAAATTTTCGACGAATTAACTGAGACGTTTGATGATAAGGTCAAAGCGTTGCAGCTAGATTAAAAGGAAGCGCCCTTAAACACTTTGAGGCAATCAAGGAAAAAGAGCCCAAGGACATTAGTACTCTAATTGAGTCTTTTAAAACAAGCATCATAGAAACAGGTGTTTCCGAGATGCAAAGAACAGAGGTAGTGACATTCAATGTCTCAACTAGTATTAGGGAATATGCAGGGAAAATTTGTTGGTCTGTATGCTTACAGTTAGAAAAAGGCGGAATTGACGAAACAGTACTAAAAGTACAATTACATACTTTAACGCAAGGGTTACAAAATAAGCTATTAAGACTAATACTATCACGGAGACCAAAAAATCTAGAGCAGGCTATAATCCTAGTAGAAACAGAAGTAAAAATTGACGAGACCATGAAAAATTTTGATCAAATGTCAATAAATAGTACAGGAAACCAAAAAAATGTAAACGATGGAAGGGGACAAAAGCGTGTGAGCTTTGGGGAGCCAAATCGCGAGCCAAAAAGGCGTGACGGAGGTCAAGGGTCGCCGTCTTTGGAAGTAGCCGACAGATTCCACGACCTTGAGTCGTTAGTGGCTAGTAACTATAGAAAATATGGGCACCCACCACCAATAAAAACAGACCGTAGGAGAGCAAATAATTATAGATCAAAAATATATAGAAATAATTATACACCCCGTAGAAACCAGGAAACCAACGAACAATTTAAGAGAAGTTTTAATTGCTATTATACTGGCAAACCGAATCACTATGCGGCAGATGGTTGGCATAGAATGCATAAGGAAGGCCCGACATACAAGATAAGACACCAGTTCAGAACAAAGGGGGGGGGGGCAGAAATTTAAAAAGGCAGGGAACAAATAATACTTGGAAAACACCAAATAATATTCCTGAATTTAGGCCGAGAAATCAAACGGTAAGCAACACCCAGGGTCAAAATAGCAACACTGACGAAAACAGGGAAACCCACGAAATCTTGTGGTCAAATGACAGTGGGCATTTAAACGGAGAAACCAGCCTGTAAGGGTCAACAAAGCTGAACCATTTCAAAGACCCCTTTATAGTTTAGAATCTTGTGATACAGATACAAATAATAGTCTACTGATTTTGCGTTGTTTTAAAATTGAGCTTTTCCAAAATTTACCGTGTTTACTTGATACGGGTGCGTCAAAATCCTTAATTCGAGAGCGAGTTTTTAAGAGGTTTCTAAAAAAAAATCGCGTCAGCAAATGCCAGAATACCCTAACATCGGTAACAGGCAAGAAGCTGACAATTTTGGGTGAATGTCCATTAAAATTTAGAACAAGGAATAAAGAAATAACAGTAACATTGATAATATGTAAACAACTCCTATTTCCTTGTATTCTAGGAGTAGAAGCTGTAAGAAAGTATTGGATCGTGTGGGAGCCCCTAACCGATAATATAACCATAACCCAGCCAAACGAGACTAATGGGCACGTTCACATAACAACAGATAAAAATAGTGACAATTGGCGTTATAGCTTTAAAATACGGAAAAATCACAATAGAAGGGGGAACAACAGCTCAAGTTTTAGCGACATCAAATATAAAGGAGGGAAAGAACAAAACAATGGAAGCCATAATGTTGGGGGGGGGGCACCCTCGAAGAATATCCCACAATTTTCGTGGAAAACCAAATTATTAAAATTGAGAATGGTATCACATATTTAAAATTATCAAATCTAAGCAATGATAAAGTAAAGCTAAACCAAGTAGCATTAGGATCGGCAGAAAAGATTTCAAATACAGATATAAAATCACTAAGCAGCTCAGAATTAAACGTAAATTTTATTAGTCACGAGCAAATTTCTTCGGGACCACAACCGCAAGAAGAATATGGAATGAAAAAAACTGACTTTTAAAAACAGTTTAATTTAGTACATTTACCGGAAAATATAAAAACCAGGTGGGACATATTCTTTGGGATTTTAGATGGACATTTGCAAGACATAAAGCTGATTGCGGCTTGACCCACCTGATCAATCACAAAATACCAAAACAGGGGCCTTCAATTAAAAAATCACCGTATAAAACACCGTATCATTTAAAACCATGGCTAAATGACCAAATAAAAGAAATGGAAGAACAGTGTATTATTAAAGAGGGGCTAGAGAGTGGTGTTTTCCACTGGTAATAGTCAGGAAAAAAGACAATACCTGGAGGCTATGCATAGATTTTAGGGCACTAAATGCAGTCACAATAAAGGATGCTATGAAATTTCCACGAGTCGATACGATATTGGATTCTCTAGGAGGTTCTAAATATTACACGTGTTTTGACTGAATAGCAGGATATTGGCAAATAGCCTTAGACCCAGAAACAAAGCACAAGGCAATAGTAATCTTAGACGATGGAAGAACTTTCACACTCGAACGTATGCCGTTTGGCTTATCATTTAGCCCACTGTTTTAGCCGACTAATGAATTTAGTGTTAAAAGATAACGAACCAGAAAGGAAAAAAGATACGTTAGCTTACTTAGATGATGTAATATTATTTACTGAAAACTAGATTACAATTTAATTGGACTTAGAAGAATACTAGGAGAATCCGAAAAAGCAGGGTTAAAACTAAAACAAGAAAAGCTGAAAATAATGGTACCAAAATTGGTTTTTCTTGGACACTTGATAAACCAAGGCACAATTTCGCCAAATCTAGAACAATTCACGGTCACAGAACAATTAAAACCACCAAAAGATCAAAAAAGCTGCAGTGATCAGTGTGTGGGTTGTTACGTTATTTCCGACGATATATTAAAAGTTATACGACAATAGCACAGCCTTTGACAAATCTTTTTAAAAAATCAGACAAATTTGAATGTCCACCAGACGCTATAGAAGCGCTGAATTAAATTAAAAGGGAATTATTGAAGGCTCCAATACTTAAATTGCCACATTTGTCACAAGACTTTTGTTTACAAAGAAATGCTTCAGCGTATGGAATTGGAGCAATACTATTGAATATAAATTCTGAAGGGGAAGAATCCATAGTTCAGTAAGCCAGCAGATCGCTGACAGAGGCAGAAAGAAAATATTCAACGGTTGAAAGAGAAGGCTTAGCAGTTGTAGTTTTTACCGAATATTTTCGCCAATTTTTACTCGCAACAAAGTTCACTTTATGCGTTGATCAAAAGTCGCTAATTTGGTTACATACGATGCAAAATACTTCAGCAAGGCTGACAAAATGGGTAGTCCGTCTTCAAGTATATTCATATACCCCAATATATATAAAAGCCCGTACAAACATTCTACCAGATTATTTATCATGGAACCCAGATACGGAAGGAAATTTGATAACCGCCATCCAACACGACTTTGTCGATTTGGAATTATTATCAAATGAAAATATTTTGCGACATCAAGATAAAGATGGTTTTTGTACAGCCATGAAATCCCTTTTACTAAACGGAAAAGAACCCCTTGAACACTTCAAACATTTTTTGAAAGACGTAGATAATTTTGATCTGGATGAGAGTAATACCTTTTGATAAGATATTACAGAGCGCAACAAGAATATAGAAAAAATGAATTAAAAATTATTCCAGTAATTCCAAAATCACTAGAAGGAGAAATTTTACAGATGTCACACGCAACAAGCCGCGTGAAGGACATGAGAGCAGCAAAAACTATTGGACGAATAAAAGGAAATTTTTATTTTCCAAAAATGTACTCAAAAGTAAAAACTTTCATTCAAGGCTGTCTAGAGTGTGCCAAACAAAAGTCGCTACCAAAGACGCCTAAGGCCAAAATAGGTCAATACCCAACACCTTCAGGGGTAGGAGAATTAATGTCTATAGACATTTGGGGTGCAGGAAAAGGTTTACCAGTTTCCAGGAAAGGAAATCGGTGGGTATTATATATACTAGACAATTTCAATTCATATTTGTACGCTTTCCCAATTAAAGACCAAAAGGAAAGCACTATAGTAAAAGTTTTAGTAAACCGACTGTTTTTGGAACATGAAATTTTCCCTCGGATTTTACTTAGTGACAATCGCCCCTGCTTCAGAACAAAATTATTAGACGAAATTGCGGACTATTTGGGTATAAAACGCTGGTACAATTCATCGTATATGGCGACAGCTAATGAAAAAATTGAACGCAAGCATAGGGAACTGTCTTATATAGTAGGGATACATGTATGGCACGTAAATAAAAATTTGGACAATGATTTACCGTTTGTATTCTTTGCAGTGAATACGGCTTTCTCACGTTTTTTTTAAAAGAAACGCCATTTTTTACAATATTTGAGAGATCCCAGGATTTGTATGGAAGAAATACAAAATGATAGAACATATCTCAATCTTGATCAACGTAAACAAGAAATGATAATGCGTATGAAAAAAGCAATGCAGCAAGTTAAAGGGAATTTGGAAAATGCAAAGACAGCACAAAAAGAAAAATCTGACAGTAAAGTCAAAATAAAACTAATTATTGTTTAGAAGACCTGGTTAATGTACAAAAAACAACCTAGAAGGAACAAAAAAGATAAAACCCAAATGGGACGGACCCTTTAGAATAGTAAAAATTCTGCCAAATAACTTTACCTATGTTTTAAAGCACCAGTATAGAGAAACGGAAGAAGTAGTACACCACAACAGAATGAAAAAAAAGATTTTTCTCAAAACCATGGAAATTGGAGCCTATTTCTTCAGATGAAGAAGGAGACGAAACAATTGCACCAGTATATATCAGGAGACCATATAAATTATATGACCTTCTTAACGACCACAACAGTTGGGAGGAGTGGATGGATTATTTAGCCCAGTCTTGGCTACAAACTTTCAATAAACAACAAAACCAAATGAGTAAAGTTCAATGCCTATCTGAGAGTAGCGATGAAAGTGACGAAGAAAAATTCTGAACACAACCTACTGGTCCAAGAGATAATTTCATATGCTAGACTCGCCTGCAGTCTTAGCACAAAAAAGGCTTTCGGAACAAACGCCACCCATAAGGCGCGTGCTAAAAGCCTGTGAAACAGACAACTCTTCTACAGAAACGGATATCACTAGACCTGGCCCCTCTGTAAGGAAAAATACTTTAAGAAAAAAGCTATGGAGAAAAGTTAAGAAACCAAAAATTCAGGGAAAAGTCCAAACTTCAGCAGCGCAAGTGACCAAATCGTTAATGCAAAAGGCAAGAAGCCAAGAGGAACAGAGATTACAGACCTTTCATGAAATGACGAAACCACGCATAAATTCAGAACCTTGTAAGCCACATTATAGAGACCACGGTAAGACTTTTCAATATTACAAGGACGAAAAACAAAAATTTGGAATCCAAAACTCAGATCGGGAAACTGAGAAAGGGAGAACCAGTGTCGCTCCCAGTCGCCTAATAATTGAATAAAGCAATAATAACCTTGGGGAAAAAACGGATAAAAAGCCTCTACAGAAATATCTACACTTTTTTTCTAATCTAAATGTTAAAAAGTCGAAGTTTTCTTCATCATTAAATTTCCATAAAATAATTCCATGTAGATGTAAAGCGAGCCAGTGTATGAAAACTGTTATGCTTGTTTACATAGAATATAAGCCCACATTAGGACAAACAGATAAGGAAATGCATCCTTTTGAGATAGCCAATATTGATAATTCTGGTCCGCTATTACTGTTACTCAATGATGAACCACCTTCAAGTCTAGTCTAATTATAATACAGTACAAATATATATATATATATATATATATATATATATATATATATATATATATATATATATATATATATATATATATATATATATACATACATATATATATATATATATATATATATATATATATATATATATATTATATATATATATATATATATATATATATATATATATATATATATATATATATATATAAGACACGGTAGACCCACTTATGCAGGGAATCACGGAGTATTTTCTACTGATTTAATCAATTAATCAGTATCTGCTACCAAAGATGAAGAAAAATTAAAGTTATAAACTATTTAATAAGAGATACATTAAATTAAAATTAATAACCCCTCAAAAAGACATATAGCCTACAAGCAAAAAGAAATTGTTTCCAGAATCAAACCGCATGACGTCACAGTTTCTCTTACAGTAATTAATGTTCAGACTGCTAACTTTATACAGGTTAAGGTAAACTTAATAAATATTATTTATTTAGGATCAGCATTAAAAGACAATTCATTTGATAGGTATATTGAAAAAAAAAACTTTTTTTAGGGCGTGTTTAAAAAAACGAAGGAATTTTTTGACGGAAATTAAAAATAATGATAATAGGAAAGGCAGCAAGAGTTTACATAAGTCCGGACACTTACAAGCTGGCTGCAATCTTATTACAATTAGTCATAGTCTAATGTAATAAAAAAATTTATTAGTTACAAAATTTAAAAGAAAAATAGTAAAGACAGTAATTAAGCACTATAAAGATTAAAGTGAAACTTAGAATAATTTCATAAAGCAAAAAAATGCTAGGTAAAAGAAACCAATAGCAATATAACAATAAGCTATAACCTAAAAACTTACCCAACAGAAAATAGCCAACGGCAAAATCCCTTATAAATAGCCAAAATTAACTACATTAATCCACGGCATAATTTGATGCAAACGGAGAATTTCACCAAAAAAAATCAAGACGGTTGCAGATAAAGTATCAGATTATTTAAACTCTACTCCAGCTACCAGCAGTCCTAAAGAGTGGTGAACAAAACGTGAAAAACTCACTAGATTTAAAAACAAAATTAAACATTCATATAAACTCAACGAGGGAAGATAGGAAAATGAACAAAGATTCATTCATATAATTTTCTCAGATTCGAGCTTACCAATAAACTAAAGACCGCAAACACCGCATTCAAAGCTATTCAGCCTTGTCAAGGGAATTATTTTCTCTCTTTATTGGCGAATAAAATCGTAATTAAAGCTAGAATAAAATTTGCAACCAGTATTTCGTAAAAATTGTATTTTTATGAACAAATGAGGGCTAGAAAATGTGGCGCAAAACTTAACTAATAGTGCTCTAAAATCAACTGGAAAATACAGTGCTTTTTAGAACACAAAGACTTTTGGGACGGAAAAACTTAAATAATGTCAAAAAAATACAGGTTGCGGCAATAGACATCCCCCCTCCCCTTGAAAACAAGGAGACAATGAAACTGACCATGGAACGGCAATCGGCGTAAAAACTTGTAAAGGCTATTGAATAGAACAGGAGACACAAATATAGGCTTAGAAAAGACCTATTGTACTGAAAAAGCTGAAAAGGACTTGAAAAAACCCTTAGGCTTCACTGAAGTAAACAATCAAAAAATGAAAAAAAGGGTTCAAGTTGAAAATATAGCCAGACGGAAGTGAAGTAAAAGAAATTGCGTGAAGTCGGCTAGACTTCGATATACGTGCATATTGAGCTGACCGAACGAGACTAGTACGAGATTTTGTAATAAATTAGTACAAATAAGTAGCACATTATGCTAGGGAACCACCGTGATAGAGGTGTAATCCTGGCCGCGATTAAATAGAAATACGGGAGATATGCTTGAGGTAGAATTGAAAAATTATGTTCTTCATGTGGAAGTAGTTTTTTTTTTTGAAAGACGATTAACATGGCATAAACAATTATAAAAGGCACATTAATAGTCTAAATGACCTAAGTTAAAGATAAAATTTAAGGCCGGACTAATAAAAGTTTGGGAAGGTAAAGCGAAAACAGTTATATCACTTTTATATGTATTAAAATAAATTACCGTCCGTAAAAAAAAGAAAAAAAAGGTAAGATATATTCCCTGCAGTAGGGCCACTTTTTTGATAAGAGAAAGGGCCCAGGAGAAAACTGGGGCCGCAAATAAAAAGTGTGGCTTTAAATAGTTAATTATTGTGTGTGCAGGTTCATAAAAGTTCTTTTAGCTGTATCGGATGACAACAGAACCTAGAAACGTTATAAGGAGTTACCAAAAATTGATATTGTCAATTGATATTGTTAAAAGAGGTGTAAAAATAGCTAATTTTTAATAGCTAATTGAATATAAAAATAGCTAATTGACAAGTCAATTGATATTGTTAAAAGAGGTAAATAGCTAATTTTTGAGCTTATCAAATCTAAGCTGTAAGCTAAGCCTTGTCTCAAAATGACATTAAAGCTGAAAAAAAGATGACAGGCCAAGACATTAACAACTGTCGAAATTACTGGAAATTCTAAAAGAATCAAAAAGCTTGAATTTTTTTTATAAACGAACCAACATAGAGTTACTAAAACAGTTACTGACATAAGTTTGTTCTAAATAGAACCAAAGAAAAGTGGTTAAACAAAGATTAAAAACAAAACGCGAAAAATTAATGTATATAGTCGTATATATAGTCGGATATGTATATAGTGGTAACTAATGTTATTGAGGAAATATATAATTGAAATGTATTTTGCAAACCTTTAATAAATATGGATTTTTTATCGTATAAAATTGCAAATGTATAAATTTTGATAACAAATTCGTATTGTAAGAACTGTTGCTAAGCCCTTAAATAGCGGCTAATCACAGTTCTCTGTGATAATGTATAAATCTATTTGTAAGGGTACTTTTTTCCTTCATATATAAATAGCGGATACAATTTTTACCTTTGTAAAACCACGTTGCTGTGAATTTTAAATTTTATGGGTACGTAATCATTGGCTGTTTTTAAACAATTAAGTTATGTAAAAACATAACTTATATTATTTTAAATTACCAGTATCAACATATTGAATTAATATGTTGAGTATTTTTATTTTTGTGTTTGTTTGTTTTTTTAAATAAAAGTCTTGCTTTTCGTGTTGTTCAAGATGTATTCTGTATTAATATTTCATAAGCAGTTATAAAAGTAGCAATTGGAATTAATTTTAATGCTAGTGTATATACCGTGTTTTTATTTTCCATAAACAACTTTAAGTTTTAACCAGTGGTTTAATGTTTTATCTAAGTTTTGTGATTTCCGGTCAATATATTAATTTTTTTTAATAATTATTGCTAATTTTAATATGTAAAGATTATAAACGCAATTAAAAGCCAACCAGAAACGGAATGTTTCTATTTTAGTGGCACATTGTGTTTCAAAAACCAATAAGAAAATAATTAGCCTCTTAATTAACAGAAAAAAATTATTTGTATATATTAATCTGTGATTTTTTTTTTCCTTATTTATACAAACGTTAAGGCTTTATTTGTATACTGATATTAATTTTTTTTTCTTTACACCACAGACCTAGTTTTTTTACAACCCAATTTTGATTAATTTTTGCCGATATCAACCAAAATTGGATGACACTTCAGCCAGTTTTTGGTTCATGTATTATGCCAAGATCAACCACTTTCTGATGATTGCAAGAATTTGTAGCTAGCATGTCCCTAGATAATGTTTGTATCCAGGACATATACGTTTACCTTGTCCAAAATCAACGTCAACAGAATCCAGTAATAAGTGAGAATTTACTACCAATTTATTGACTGAAAAGTAAAGTTAAATCAGTAATTTTCAATACTTAAGATGTATAAGCAAATGGTTTATAGCCTAAACATTCATTAAATAATGTAAATTAAGAAAATGTAAAGTGTCGTGTCTAAAGAAATCTGTAGTTACTAAAAATGGTTATGTATTGACTATCCAAGGCATTCCTAAAACCGGAGGATAAATGTTAAATCAACCATATCACCCAGATAAATTAAATTATTAATGGAAATTAAATTCGAACTCAAATTAATCAAGTAGTTTCTACTATAACTTTAAATCTAATTTAAGTCAAGACACTAATATAATGCTTAAGCCATTGTGGGTCAAACTAAAAGAGAAGATGTATATTAGAAAGAGGGTGAAAAGAGAATCTTATAGTCGTCAAGACAAAAAGAAAAAGAGAGAAAAGAGAATAACAAGGATAAATTCAAAAAACATAGATCCTTGGAAGAACAGACATGGCATAATATTAGGCCATAAACATGACCCTAAAGAATTCTAGTCATCAGTACTCCTGAACAGTCATCATTTCTTTTTCCACGAAGCTCTCTTATTGTGTTTTCAAAATCTTTCGTTCTAACCTTGAAACTGTCTTCTTTCTTCTTCGTTCTGTCAAAGGTAACTGGCGTAGAGTAAAAGAGACAATCGGATTTGTAGTTGAAGTTTCTGGATAAACAGGAAGATTCTCGCCTCTGACTTCGTTTCATCTGCGACAACGATGACTAGTACTCTTCGATAGATTTTTTGTTTGTGAAGCTTGACCTACATGACTAATGGACAGGATTTCAAACAGCTAATTTAAAATCTTCACGCCTTCTTGATCGACTAGCTTCATTTACCGAGCCTGTATTTTTCTCTCCCAAAACGACTTTTCCCGACTCTTCCACTATTTCTCCTTTGCAAATGATACAATACATATCGTCAATTTAAAGTTTAAGTGTAGTTTGCCACATATTCATCATTCAACCTAAAAAGATAAATGAAATTTTTAATTTTACGTTGTACGCCTATACAAGGAAACACGAATTTCACCTCTTCAAGTTCAACCTCAACTTAAAAAAAAACATATTTGTGAAACAGCTAGATGAACGAACTTTGCATATTTGAAATCAACCTATTTTTTGGAGTTCGTTAGTGGAAGAATATTGCAATTTTTCCGGGTCAAACAGTTCCCTTTCTGGACTATTAATACACAATAAGAGATATCAGGGTCATTCTAAAAACATTTGGTCCTGGTGGCCTGGGAGAATATATCAAGGAAATGAACTTGGAAGGTAAGAATTAAAACATTAATTAGGTATAGCTAGCCTAGGCTATTGCATGCTGATATTTAGAATGTTTTTTTTTTACTACTAGAACTGAAAGTACCAAGGACACAAAAAATAAAAACTATTTCTTTGAATTCGTTAAGGGAAAAATTTCACACCCAAATACGTTTTACAAAATTAAAGAAAAACTGGGAAATTCAATTTTAAATTTAAAATTAGTGAAAAGGACCTTTACTTATCAGTTATGTTTTCTTCTTCTTTTACAATAGTCCGCCATATGTAAAAATAAAGAACTTGTGTTAATTTTCCGCAGAAAATGAGCGAAAAAATGTATCATCATGGAGCTCTAGAAAGTTTAATTTTCTTGATTACTGTAGCAGAAGGTAAGCACAGCCATTAATTGGCAGTAAACTGTGTAAAAATACCGTGATTGGCTGAGTAAAATGTAGGCCAATCCTAACATTTTTTTTTCACAAATAGGAATTAGAAAGAAGTGTATGCATCATAGAATAGCTAAAACTCTAAGCTAGGCGTTAATTTGTTTATTATTAAAAAAAATTACCAAATAGAGTAATTTTTTTTTTAAGACTAATTATCCTATTATGTCATATTTATCTATCCCACGTATTTATTTCAAAAAGTTTCACTTTTATTGCTTGACTTGTATCTCATAAAGTATAAATATTTAAGTTACTGTTTTATTTCAACAATTAATAAAGCCATGACACATTGAAATGTAACAAAGAGAGGTTGAAACAAGGGTTGCCACTGCTACCAAAAGAAAAAAAACAACAACAGTTCACCAGCGTTTCAACATTTCGTTTGAAATCTATAGGTTTTTTTGTTGTAATATTATGATCTTTCTGTCCAATGACTTATATGTGTAACTTTCAAACTCCTTTCAGAGAAAAAAATATTTTCACTCCTTTTCCAGAAAAACCAATTTGTTTTGCCATTTGAATACTCTTGACCCAAAAAATCAAGTACATAAGTTATAAATTAACAATGAAAACATGTTCTCGCGCTAGTTTCGGACCACAAAAGGACCCAAATTGAAATAGTCCCTTCAAACTGAATCTTATTCATGTTAAATCCCTCTTAGGCCAGGGACATACAACTGCGCGTTTTAGAGTAAACGGGGATATTACAATTTTTGCTCCTTTTCCCAACTCCCTAGCATCCAATTTTCCAAAAAATTGTGCCGTCCTAACTGCGCCAGCAACAGTTCCTAAAAAATTATAAGTCAGTCAAAGAACCAGCTTGGTGCACTGTTTTTTGCCATAATTTTGAAGGAACCATGGCCCTCAACCAAAAATCTTCTTTGTGCACTAAATTCCAACTGAAATGAACAATATTAAGCTTCAAACACTGCAACAAAAAGTTTTTGGCCTTTTTATGGCTGCATTTTTAAGCGACCCAATATTTTGTTTTTGGCGAACGACTTCTTTTAAGTGGCATGCACATGCGTGTCTAGCTAGAATCCTATGTCTAGCCAGACTTTAATGTCTAGGCAACGACCATTCACAAGTAAAATTTGGTGCTTAGCTAGACATGTTAGACAAGGTGCTTGGCTAGGCTTTGAGTCCTGGACTCTAGAACTCAATGTCTAGGATTTCCGATTACAGCCAATCAGAATTTGTCAAGTTCCACTATTTTCATAATCTATATTTATATTTTTAAACTGAAATTTTATTTTTGTTTTCTCATTAATTGTTTTTTTTTTTCATTTTTGCAAATATGCAACACCAGACATAATAGTGAAGCACACTAAGGCAATTGTTAGGCTTATCTCATCCATTATCTTGTGACATTAAAAATAGAGATTACAGTTTTGAAATTTTTGCCAGCAAAACCTCTCTTGATTTGCTAGAAATGACAACTGTAATCTATTTGAAACTAAATTTGCAGTTTTAGCTAAGCATCAAATTCTACTTGTGAACGGTCGTTGCCTAGACATGGAAGTCTGGGTAGACACTTGTCTAGACATCGGATTATAGCTAGACACGCATGTGAACGCCGCTTTATGAACAATTTCAAATTGTTAATAAAAAAGTTAGTTGGCCTTTTTGTGGGCGAACCAATATTGTTTTTTGATCAATGATTGCACATAAAAGTTATGGACCAGTCATCAATGCAAAGTTCTGGGCTAAATTTTGGAGATGCTGGGCCCCAAATTAGTTTTTCTTTTTTTTGCATTAGGTTAGCCTTGGCTTAGGGACTTGTGGCTGTAAATCTAAAACTGGTCAGGCACAATGTGTTTTCATCATGTTTTTTAGATGATTTCTGGCTCTCTTTGTTCCTTTCACGCTCCTTACACAGTATTTGGCCTCCATGGACAAAATCAAACAGAAAAAGTTTTGGACTGTTTTTGGATTCCAAATTCGGAAGACCCTTTGCTCCAGTAAAAACAAAAACAATAAAGTTGGCCCTTTTCCAAGCTTTCTTTTCGGGGGAGCTAAATCTTCTTTCCACTCTATTTTATGTAAACGGGGTTTTATGTAAACACTGGCACATACACAGACATACATTTCTGAAAACAGATGCAGTAGCTCTGAACCTTCGTTCATGCAAGCAGTTATATCCAATTTAGGAGAGTGAAAATCCATTTCGAGTTTATCCTGGGTGGACAGATATCCTGGGTTGAATTATCAAAGTATTATCCTTCTGCTTAAATTATACGTCAATTGGCACGGTATCAAAAACAATTTGCAAATGAATCTAGCACTTTTTATTTGTCATTACTTTGAAAAAAAGGAAACCGTCATGATAACGAAGATTACTGAAAAATTAATGAATGAAGGATTGACAGTTTAAGATATATTAATATTCATTCCTGGAAGTCTCAGCAACTCTATACTTGTTTACATTAAGCCACGTTCACATGCATGTCTAGCTAGAATCCCATGTCTAAACACGTGTCTAGCCAGACTTCAATGTCTAGGCAACGACTGTTCACAAGTAAAATTCGGTGCTTAGCTAAAATTACAAAGATAGTTTCAAATAGATTACAGTTGTCATTTCTAGCCCATCAAAAGAGCTTATACGGGCAAAACTTTCAAAATTATAATCCCTGTTTTTACTGTCAAAAGATAATGGATGAGGTAAGCAAAACAATTGCCTTAGTATGCTTCTCTATTATGTCTGGTGTTGCATATTTGCGTAAAATGAAAAAAAAACAACAATTAATGAGAAAACCAAAATTAAATGTCAGTTTAAATATGTAAACATAGATGATGAAACTAGTGGAACTTGACACATTCTGATTGGCTGTAATTGAAAATCTTAGACGTTGAGTTCTAGAGTTTAGAACTCAAAGTCTAGCTAAGCCCCTTGTCTAGCGTGTCTAGCTAAGCACCAAATTTTACTTGTGAACGGTCGTTGCCTAGACATTGAAGTCTGGCTAGACACGCATGAGAACGTCACTTTATAAAAAAGAAAATGTTTAAATGTATTTTGCTTTGAGTAAAAGCACAAATGACGTTCTTGTCTTAAGAAGAGGTAGAGGGCATTACCCTTGCTCCTGTTTGGGTTTTTTTCTGCTTGTTTAAAATTTGACTTGATTATAATTTCTGTATGTTTAAGGTTTTATTTATTTATTAAGGGATTTATATTCGTTTAACGCTTGCATTATTATTTGAATTTATATTTGCTCATCCATGGTTTAATGTATCTCTTCAATTTTCTTTGAAAACTTGTCTTTTGGAAAGTTTTTTTTTATATCAATATTCGTTTGTTTTTTATTGGTTAGTCAAACGAACAATCGTAAGGCTTTCTTTAGTTTTCACCATAAGAACTAAGATTTTCGCTTGCTATATATACTTTGGACAAAAATTTTCAATAAGTAATAATAATAGCTGTGATGTAGAACTTAGGATACATAGGTTCAGGATATATTATTTAAATAATAGAGATAAAATTTGCATAATCTTTGGGCTTCTTTCTAACCCACACCATGTTACAAACTTGAATATAGAAATACATCAATTGACCATCCCACTCAACATGCCCCGAAAGTTTTCCGTAACCATTCCTGAGATATCGCATGTACCCTTTAAACAACTTTTGATTCAAATACTGTCTCTAGATTTAGTTCAACATGCCCTGAAAGTGTAAACTTAATACATTTAACTGTTACTGAGATATTGCCAATATATCCTTTTGACGAACTGGATACGAATAGTGTCTTTCGTTTTATTTTATATCCTCAACAAACACCCTGCAAGTTTCAGCTTAATGTCCTAAGACTATGCTGAGGTATCGCAGATATACTCTTTTGACAAATTGGATTCAAACAGTTTCTTTTGATTCTGTTCAGCACCCCCAACAACATTCTCAGAAAGCTCCAACGTAATACCCTTAGCTGTTCCTGGGATATTGCACATATGCTCTTTTGGCAATCTGTATTCATGTAGCGTTCACTGTAGTACTGCTTTATGCCAGTCAGTGTGAACACATTTTTCGTCAACCCAGTCCCTTTCAAATATGGTTAACCCAGTTTTGAATAGCTGTGGCCAAACTAGAATGTTTTACCATAGAATGTTTGACTTCTTCCCTATCCTTAATGGGAGAAGTCCAGACCTTCCTTCCCTACTTCCTTTATTCTAACATAGTCTATAGTTTATATACAGTTATACATAGTTATATATATATATATATATATATATATATATATATATATATATATATATATATATATATATATATATATATATATATTATATATATATATATATATATATATATATATATATATATATATATATATATATATATATATATATATATATATAGAGAGAGAGAGAGAGAGAGAGAGCAGCTTGCCATCCATCAACCCTCTGTGTTCACATAGTCTGTGTTACATAGTTATATATATATATATATATATATATATATATATATATATATATATATATATATATATATATATATATATATATATATATATATATATATATATATGTATATATATATATATATATATGTATATATATATATATATGTATATATATATATGTATATATATATATATATATATATATATATATATATATATATATATACTATATATATATATATATATGTATATATATATATATATGTATATATATATATATATATATATATATATATATATATATATATATATATATATATATATATATATATATATATATATATATATATATATATATATATATATATATATATATATAATATATATATATATATATATATATATATATATATATATATATATATATATATATTATATATATATATATATATATATATATATATGTAAACGGTAATGAGAATAATAGCAATAATAACAATTATTCTAATAACAATAAAATGAAATATTTCAAAATTTCAGGATTTTTTAAATAAAGGAGAAAATCTGTTAAAATTAACTTAATATAAATTACCAAAGATCTGATAAATACAAATCGATTTCTTCTTCCTATTCCTATAGCTTGAAGAACGGATAGGCACAACTAGAGTTCAAATTAAAGCTCCTAATTTAATTTCAAAGTAAATTATGAGATTTGCATAAATGACACTCTAGGAATGTAATGACAACGCTGCACTTGTTTGTGATGCAACTTCTCCATATTACATTTGAAACAGTTTGATTTTTTTTTACTGTTTGAACTTCTTTTTTTTACTGTTTGAACTTCTTTTTAACTAAGCTACTTTCAAACGTATAGGGAATGAAATAGGCTAAAAAAAATATTTAACTCAGTTCTAATAGAAATTACGGTAATTGGCTTTACTAAGTTTAACTTTAAGTTTAAAATGTTCATTTTCTTTCAAGCAAAATATAAAGGAAATGGCATGAACCATATGACAGCTATAATTTTGAAATTCCACTTTAATGAGCCCCCTCCAAAGTTAATACGACCGCCCCTTCCACAAAAACCTTATAAGTTAACAATGGGCAACTTACATAAGTTACAGCACTTCTCCCAGTGCTCTGGGGGATTTGTCAACCAGTGAGTTATAGTTCTTTAACTTTTGGACTCTTTTGAACAAAATGGTTATTTCGAAATTTTGATCGAATGCATCTGGGGTAAAAAGGGCGTAAGAGCCGGTTATCATAAGAGCGGGTTATCCTCCAATCACTTTTTTTTATCGACACTGACAGTTGACATAAATGAAAGATAAGCATAGACTAGATGAGACTAATTGTCTTGATTACACATATTACTAAATGGATATGCATCATTCAAGATAATCTGCATGTTCTCACTGACACTCTGGGCAAAGTCAGACTTTCCGTAAATACTTCTAAATACGAGTTTCTTTGTTTCAATATTTCTAACCCTGCTCCTCCTTTACGTGTGGGTACGACACTATTCGGGTGTGTTTCAAAGATGAAATGGCTTGGCATTTAGGGCCCGACCGATATAAATTGGGCCGACATGAGGGTCAGTGTTATTATCAGATATCGGAAAAAAATATCAGTTATCGGCCGACATATTTTTTTTTTTTTTTTTTTTTTTTTTTTTTGCACAACTTGTCCAAAAGATGGCACCAGATTTTCCCATTTAATTTTTGCTAGCCCAGTCTTTAGGGAAAGAGCCACCATCTAAGTCTGACCATGGTGAAGAGAGCAGCGCAGATGAGTCAAATGAAGTCAAAGTATATTAAATATTCGTCGCCTGAAAGCGGTTTTGCCGAATCTGTTTTTCCAAAAACGGGAGAAAAACGAGTTTGAAAATTTTGACATTTGTATCTCAGAATCGGCAATAGCTTGAGCGTTGATTTTTGTTTCAAAATTAAGAAGAAAAATCGCTTATATCGTTGTGCTTATTTTTATTGGCCTAAGGTGAGCCCTTCCTGAGATAAAACGGAATGAATATCACTTTCGGCAAAACCGCCTGAAAATTTTGGAACATAGGTAAGATATGGCAAAACGGAATCGGCTCAGCATGAATTAGAAATGCGACTTTCGGCAAAACATATTTAATCTGATAGACAAATTTTAATTTCGACAATTAATTGGGAGTTTTACAATAAAATGTAACAAAAGATCAGTGGGAGGTCTCACTTAGCAACAAGCTTCTTGGAATTTCTGGTTTTAACCTTCGGAGCATTAACGGCAGAGGCTGCTTCGGGACACGCTGTGATTTCAGCTGAAGTACTAGGTACCTCAGCTCTGTTACAACTTCTAATAAGACTTTTCACATATGCCACAACTACTGCTGGCATGAAACGGTAAAGCGATTCTACGTCTTTTATTTTTGCTGTTGGCAACTCAACTACTGTACTAGAAGGTACAGGAGGCAGCAACCTTTCCACAACATTCACTGCTGACACATTGGGCAATGGCCTCCTTGGGCTAGCCTCTGGTGCAATCAGCGCTACAGAAGGAGTAGTATCCGCAAACGAAGTTTTGTAGAACACCCTTTTGCATAGTCCTTGCTTAAACTGTAGTAACTTCACCTTTGAAAATGGCACTAAGCTATACTTATAGCATTTGGACGTTTTGGCGTAATCAAAAAACTTCTGTTTGGTCATTTGAATAATGACAAACGGGTCACGGGGCCGAAAAATCAAAAGCTTTTTTGTCAAGTCTAGTAGCGAAAAGACTTCCTTGTGCTTCAAAGACCTCTCAATGACGCTGTGAACAGCATCGACCTCCTGAATCGTGGAGTGGCCAGGCTCAGAATACTTCATCGTTATACTCTGGACGTGTGAATGCTTCTTCAGGATGTCTTGCATCATGTAGCTCATTATTTGATTACGATTTTGAGGCACACATGAATCTGACCATGTAACCAACTTTCTGATGTCAGGATAGGTAGTAAAAACCTTATCAAGGATAGCACGAAGACCACTGGCAATATCATTTCCACTTCTACCAGCAAGACATTCTGACCACAAATAACAATAAACTTTCTTGATTAGCTCTCCTGTCTGTCTGCGAAAGGTAAGAATAGCAGTTAAGTTAAAGCAAGTGATCTTCCTTTTGTAAAAAAAGGATGAAACATCCCCCTTTGGCAAAGAAAAAACTTTTCCATATCAAAACACAATACGGGGTCATCCAAAGCCCTGTCCTTATCTCTTTCTTCTTTGCTTTCTAGTTTTCCTTTCACATGTTTTGCTTGAGAGGTTTTGACCTCCTCAGATAATTCAGTACCATTTTGTTCAGCCACCTTTTTTTCTTCACAAACATCGCATCTGTCAGTTTTAGGAACATGAAATGCAAGATTAAATTCACAATTGAAAACTTTTCTGTACATGTGTTCCTTGAGAGGCAACTTACCATCTTCCGCACACTTACTTTCATGCAATGAATGCATTTTGCTTATATTGAGTGAGGGGTCGAGGAACTTTCTTTTGGTTTTGGCACGACAGTAATGAGATTCAATGGTTGGGAAGCTTTCAATGTGCTTTCTTATGTATGCGAGATCCTCTTCTTTACTTTTATTCACAGGATTCTGTGGTACACTAACAGGAGGTACTCCACCACTTGATAACTTATGGGCATAATGTATCCGCTTATCATCGATGTCTAGGGTAGCAAAACAAAATCCTTTGCAGACCTCCACAGTTTTCTTATGAACTGACAGGTAATAGTGGAATGTATGCTTCCGCCGAGTCTCTCTCTTTTTTGTTCCTTTTTTTAGGTAAAGGTTTTGTTGTTTTCAAATAGTACGTCCTTTTGGAATCTTTTGACAATGCCCAAAAGTTTTTAAACACAATTTGACGATCAGTCTCCGAGAAATGTTCAAAACATCTGAAAGGACACGAATGAGGGCAATTAAAGGGTTTCACTTCCTTCTCCTTTCCATGTACGTTTTGGTAACCTGGTTCAGATAAACATTTCCAGAGTTTACTGCATTCTTTATCTGATTTTTCACCCACTTTTCCTTGTTATTTAACCTCTTTCTGACTTTTTTGGATGCATTATTTCTCGTTTCTGTACCATCATTTCCTTCTGTGGTTGGAGACATGCTAGCAGAAGCTGTTTCACTGATTTCTCTGGTAGCCTCTGGTTCACTTTCTGTTCTATTACTTGTCCGAGTAGTAGGAGAGCTGGACTGGTCAGCATCTTCGCAGAGTGCAGTACTTTCGACTTCTGATCAAGATCCCTTACTGGGTGGAGATTCTGGATCACTTTCCACTTGCAGGAAATACGTCGGGTCAGAATCTTCATCTGAAGACAAATCTTCGGGGCTAAAAAAGAAAGCTTTATGTTCACCCATGTTACTGGAACATTTTCTAAGAATGATTTTAGTGACACAAACTAGTTCCGCACCCTTTCATTAGCCTACACACAGACAGGTCAAAGAGCAACCACCTCATCTGTTTCCTTGACTGAAATCTTTGACCCAGCTTTTTCTGCCAGTCTAGAACACTAATGTGTTTCCTACTTGGGGAGCTAGTCCTGATTCAGCTGGCAAACATCTTCCTAAATGGGATGTTCATGTCAATATTGCATTCATGTGTCTTCCTAACTCTGATGAACACCCCAGATAGGCACTGTGATCCAAAATGCATTAAACCATGATAGGGGTTTGTGACTTCTTGTTTATACTGGTTTACCACAGGAAATTGTTATTGCAAGTGGTTCCCCAAAGTTTTCTTTAACTGAAAGCATGAAAAAACAATAAGTTCTATTTTCTATTCATTCTTATTTTTAGGGAGCCACTTGCAATAACAGTTTCCTGTGGTAAACCAGTATAAAAAAGAAGTCATTAACCCCTGCCAAGGTTTAATACATTTATGATCACAGTGCCTATCTGGGGTGTTCATCAGAGTTAGGAAGACACATGAATGCAATATTGACATGAACATCCCATTCAGGAAGATGTCTGCCAGCTGAATCAGGACTAGCTCCCAAAGTAGGAAACAGATTAGTGTTCTAGACTGTTTTCTGCCCATGAACCTTCATTAGCACCTCCTTTAGAACTGTGGAAGCAAACTCCAATTAATGCTGCTATACATACTTCTGTCTCAAAATATCTAATTCTTACCTGTCTGTTTCAAAAATATCTGGAGAAATCGACATTTTCAATCTCTTGGGCCTCATAATTATACCTTGTTCATAAAGATAAGAAAGATCGTCTTCTTCTTCTCCAAGGTCGCGTTCAGCAAATCAGCAACTTTCGGCAAAACGGACCATGCTATAATCCCGTATGCGATTCGGCAAAACCGCTTTAAAGAAATCGAAAAATATGCGATTCGACAAAGGAGAACTGCAAAATACAGGCAGTTAGAGACGTCTTACAGCAATGTCAATTAGACCATTCGAAAGGAGATTTTTTTTTACACAAGATGGCGTTTGTAACTCAGTTTCGCCAAAAATTGTTATTTTCGGCAAAACCGCTTTCAGGCGACGATTTGTTGTCAATACTTGTCTATCCACGCCCAATACAGCAATGTTCTAAATGTATGATGACTTCAAGCACGTATATCCTCTACTAAAACAACTATAAAGAATACAATAAACCATACATTTTTGCTTTATGAATGTTCACTTGTGTGGATGAAAGATCCAAGATTCAATTCAAGATTCAAAACCATGATATCAAGAATAAATCGGCTTTTTGGAACCACAGTGAATTACTGAGGCTGTTCTTTGGTGTAATAAACCAGGAAGAAACATGGGTGTACGAATATGGGCAGAGAATGGGGGGTTTAAACTTTGGGTAAGATTTTACCGGAATGGAATTTATCAGCAAATTATATCTGCATCGTATCGGCATGCTACCGATACCTCGGTATCGGACCCCAAAAATCCAAATCTGCCGGGCCCTACTTGGCATTACTTTTTCTGTTACTTTTTTGTCCACATGCTCGTCTATGGCTGCTAGTGCTTTACAATGTATCCGTATGGTAAAACTTTACCACTTGGATAGCCGTCGAGTTTTATGTAAACTTTGCCACAGTTTTTACTCTCCGACAATTCTGTTTCTTTCTGGTTTCCAGCCTTTAACGCGGAATAGAGACCCTTTTCAATAAAGGATTGATTATTTTAAATACTATAAAATTTCGATATACTAGCCAAGATGGTACAAACTGGACTTGGCGACCCACTTGACGACATCGCTTAAGATCTAAGGTCTGATGGTCCAAAAAAGATGAGCGCCAGTGATCCTCTCGGTTATTTCACTCCGATTTATAAACGATGGACATAATGAGGATGTTTTCATTTTTGTAAAATTGCCGGTTATAAATAAACCTACTTACTTTGATTACGAATTCCAACATGCTTATTTGCATTTAATTACGTCTACTCAGACTATAACTGCTTAAACCTTTGTCTTAAATATACCACACTTGTACGATTTCTTTTCAGAGTGAATTCTTTTATATACAATCAAAGGAGAATTCCTAACACTTTGACAACTAACAACTAGATTATACATAGACTAAATGAGGCTCACGGATCAAAAATCACCAAGAATCGCTATTCACTGTTTTTTTGTGATGTTTCGAGATTTGTACATTGTTGATAAAAAAAACACAGATGAAAGCCACCAAGGAAATTGCCATAATAAAAAGAAAATTTGTTTCCACATGGAACACAATTCTATAGCGTTTCTCATTTTATTGTATTTAAAATGCATTTTATTATGCATTAGTATGTATTTTATTATGCCTACTCAGACTATGACTGCTTGAAAACTTTTTCTTACATATACCACACTTATATGATTTCTCTCCAGAATGAATTCTTTTATGTACAATCAAATGAGAGTTGCTAAAAAACTTTTTCTTACATATACCACACTCGTATGGTTTCTCTCCAGAGTGGAATCTTCTGTGCACAATCAAATAAGAGCTGCTAGAAAATTTTTTCTCACATATATCACACTCATACGGCTTATGCCCAGTATGAATTCTTCCATGTACAATCAAATTAGAGCTGGTAGAGAATTTTTTCTCACATATATCACACTCATATGGTTTATGCCCAGTATGAATTCTTCCATGTGCATTCAAATCAGGGCTGTGAGAAAACTTCTTCTTACAAACGCCACACTCATATGGTTTATATCCAGTATGGATTCTTCCATGAGCAATTAAATCAGAACTGCTTGAAAACTTTTTCTCACATACAGCACACTCATATGGTTTCTCTCCAGAATGAATTCTTCTATGTACAGTCAAATGGGAGCTGCAAGAAAACTTTTTCTCACATATGGCACACTCGTATGGTTTCTCGCCAGAATGAATTCTTCTATGTATAGTCAAATTAGAGCTGGTAGAAAACATTTTCTTGCATATAATACACTCATAAGGCTTATGTCCAGTATGGATTCTCTGATGAGTGTTTAAATTATAAGCCCGAGTAAAACTTTTATTGCAAATTAAACACTTAAAAACTTTGTCTTGGGTGGGAGTCCGTGGATGTGTATTCAACTTAGAATGACCCCAAACTTTTTCCTTACAAGTTTGTTGCCTTACAGCAAAAAAGAAGTGTGTGTAGCCTCCCTTATTTGAATACGCATCATTTTTATGATTAGAGCTTCTGTTTAATTCAGTAGTACTTTCCACTTATGCTGGTAAGCTGAACCTGTTTCCAGTTCTGCTCTTATATTAGATGATTGTGCTTCAAAAGACTCATTAGGGTAAAATGGCGGGGAGGCTTGAGCTCCTAAAACAGAAAATATTTTAAATTTTAGAAATTTGAACATATTATCATACAGAAGCAATAGCTTATTAACAAATATTTCTCAAAGAAAATATTAAATTAAAAGGATAGGGTAAATGGGTAGAGGGAGAAGAAAAAAATAATAGGGTATGGAGCGCACAGGTGATGTATAGCAGTAGGAAGGGTTTTTTCTTTATTTTAGATTGAGATTTTAAATGAGTAGTTTAATGTTAGAAAAGATAGAGTAATGAAAGGAAATGTAGGAAATACATTCGAGAAATATGTGAAGGTAATAAATTATTTTCTAGAAAGTGAAAAAGAAGAGCAAACAAGGAAAGGAATTACATCTAGGATATTTCAGTATGGACCAAATATCACAGGATAAATTAAAAAAAAAGAAGAATTTAAAAACTTGTGTTAGAAAAGGATTTTGTATATTTTTTAATATTATAGAGTATATTCTTGAAAAAATTTCTCAAGTTGTCAGGTTTCATAAAAAATTTTCTATCTAATTCAAACCCAAGATTAACAGAGTATTGTTGATGATAAAAATAAAATGAGACTATGAAATCAGAGCCATTGCCCCATGCAGCCAAAGTAATAAGCCATATGCGTCCCATCTACTACTTATCCCAACAGCTTTGTACGGAGGAGATGATTTAAAAGCTTAGGAGTGAGCTGAGAAAATAGAGAATTACAAATTCTCTATGGCCCTCAAATGGCCCTTGGATCCTTGGATATTTAATCGATTCCTACAACATTAACACGGTTTGCCATATTCTAAGAATATTCCGCCCATCCCTGGCTATAAGTTGAGGATTTTCCCTATCTTTAACTGGGTCAGGTCCAGACTGACTACTTTCTGTAAATTTCTGAACATGCCAATACAATATTTTACCATGTTTGACTACATCTTCCAGATCATTGGAAATTTTATGCACAGTGTCCAATTCGCATATACTTAGTTCTTATTTTAATACCTTCTCTACTTTCCGTACTTTCATCTTATTCTCACATAATCTATCACTCAAAAAACTCTTGTACAAGCCCCTCCTTT
Source organism: Artemia sinica (assembly GCA_027921565.1). Taxonomy (NCBI): domain Eukaryota; kingdom Metazoa; phylum Arthropoda; class Branchiopoda; order Anostraca; family Artemiidae; genus Artemia; species Artemia sinica. Next base: position 7,211,113 of record CM051271.1, on the reverse strand, counting down.
TCTCTACCAAGCAAAAAGCATTTGTACTACTACTACTACTAACAAACCACCGCAGCACCAAGCCACCTGAGGCCAACACAGCTATGCACGCTCCTCCTAAATCCCAATCTATTGAAAACATCCCTTTTTACACCCTCCCAGGAAGTTCCCATTTCTTTTAAATCTTTCTTTATGACGTCCTCCCACCCACGACGGGGACTACCTACTTTCCGTTTAGCCCTACACGGTTAGCCGAAAAGGACAATCTTTGGCAATCTGTCACGCTTCATCCGCGCAACGTCCCCTAGCCATCTCAACTTTTTTTTTCATATAGCCCTAGAAAGTGAGATTGAAGATGACACTAGCCTTAGTAAGTAAGTAAGTTTATTTGTAACCCACAATATACAACAAATGCGGAGTAAAAAAATAAAAATAAAATAATAATATCCACAAGAAAATAATAAGAAAAACACAACATAAATAACTTAACAATATCCATAGAATCATTAATCTGGAAAAAAATAAGGGAGGGGATCACTGCCACATATCTTCCTTGGAGTATTGGTCCTCAGATCCTTAGCGATGTTGTCAAGCAGGTCGATAAGTCCAAAATGAGAAATAATCTTGTGATTTCTGTACCACCTTGGCAAATATAGCAGGAATTTACAATATTTAAAATAGCCTCTCCTTAGCTGAAGACGGTCTTTTTTGCGCAGTAGAGGCTGCAAACCGGAAAGAAAAAGAATTGCAGGAGAACAAAAACTATGGTAAAGTTTACAGAAGCCTCGGCGGCTGTACCTCCCTCAATTAGGCAAGATTTTTAGTCTCTTAACCCTCTCTTAGTCTTCTTAACATTAATTTTTTAACCTATTTTAGCACCCTGAACTTGCAAAACCTCTAAAAGTTCATTCATTTTGCTCACACTTTCATCAAGGATGCTTAAATCATCAGCATAATCTAAGTCCAGGAGAGTTTTTCCTCTGCATTTGATTCAGTGGTCTCCCATTGCCTTTCCTGTGCTCCTTAAGACAAAGTCCATCAAAATGATCCCTATAACAGGGGGATAGAACACAACCCTGCTCAACTCCTGATTTAATACAAAACCAGGTGCTAACCTCATTTCCTACCTTAACCGCAGCAGTGTTATTCTCGTACATAGCACTAATCACTTTAATGTATTTGTTTGGTATACCATACCAGGATAAGACCTGTGCTAAAGCGCTTCTATCAATAGAATCGAATGCTTGCTCATAATCTATAAAACACGGGACCAAAGGTGCTTGACCACTCAGGCACTTCTCAAATATTGACCTAAGGGTGAAAATTTGGTTGACATATCCTTTGCCTTTTCTGAGACCGGACTGTTCTTCTCTTAAAACTTTGTCTAAAGCATCTCTCAGTCTAAAAAGTATCATATTACTAAGTAATTTGCTACCTACCGAGACCAGACTAATGCCTCGATAATTACCACGCTCACTCTTGTCACCTTTCTTTTACAATGGTTTAATTAATGTTTTCCTAAAATCAGTAGGTACTTCCCCTTTTTCAAAATCATATGCATAATCTTCAGTAACTTATTTCTAACTTCAGAGCCACCATATTTAAGAAATTCATTTACCACACTATCAGCACCTGGAGCCTTATTATTTTTAAATCCTTTTAGTACTGTCGCTAATTCTTCCTCGCAAAACAGATCTTCCTTCACATCCAAGGTATCACAAACTTTTTCATTTTCCTCTATATCTTTTCCTGCAACTTTATCTCGGTTTAGCACATTCTCAAAATGTTCTGCCTATCTCTATTTAACTTTTTCGTTATCACTAATTGTGGCCCCATTCCTATTTTTAACTGGGACAAGTCTGAATTGACTGTTCCATCTCAATTTATTAACATGTCAGTACAATATTTTACTATTATGCCGTCTAGCTGCATCTTCCAGATCCTCGGCAATTTTATCCATGATCTCCACTTCACACCTCCTTAGTTCATATTAATGCTTTCTCAACTTTCTTTACATTCCTTTTGCTTTCATATGATCTACCACTCAGATAATTCTTGTACAAGCCCCTTCTCCTCACTATTAAACATAAAGCCTTTTCACTAATATTCCTAGCTGCAATCCTAACTTTCTTCCCTAAGACCCCATCAGCAACTTGACAAATTGCTTTTCTAAAATTATTCCAACCATTTTCCACATTGTCAAACTTTAAACTCTAAAGTTTAGTATTCAACTGTTCCTGGCAATTTTCTCTCAAATTCTAATCCTGGAGTCTACCAAATCATAGCTTCCTGGAAGGTAGCTACCGTTCCGAAATTTCAGCTTTAAATTAACCCTAGACACTACTAGATGGTGATCTTTACTTTTAACATCAATAACAGCACTCCCATAAATCCTAGTATCTTGTATTGATCCTGCCAGTCTTCGGTTTACTATAACATTGTCAATAAGGTTTGCTGTCTTACCATCACGTGAATACCATGTTAACTTATGGGCCATTGTATGACCAAACAATGTATTGGTTATAAATAAATTGTTATACCTACCGAAGTGCAAAAGTCTGTAGCCATTACTGTTTTCTTTTCCTACACCAAATTTACCTAGCCTAGGATACCATCTATCCCTATTTCTACCGACCTGGGCGTTAAAGTTTCCTAGTAAAAACACTATATTTCTACCTGGAGCCCTGTCTATTTGCTCCTATAACTGTAGGTCAAATTCATCTGAGTCACTAGTATCTTCGCCAGTTGTTTCTACAGGGTCATACACTACTATAACTGATACCCTGAACTTTTTAGTCAGACAATGAGCAATTAGTATTCTACTATTATTACCTTCCCAACCTAAACAAGACTTAGCAGCTTTCTTATTCATTATGAGCCGCACTCCCTGTCTATGTACCCAAACCTTCCTGCCTGGGTAAACAAATTCTATATCACCTAATTTCATACCTCCTACCCCTGGGATATGAGTTTTGAAACTCCTAATAAGTCCAGTTTGAATCGTCTGAATTCGTCAATCAAAATTTCGACACGATAGTCATTTTTTTAACGCCATAGCATTCCAAGTTCTAATTTTCATTTTCTTTAAGTCAATGAAATTATTTTGGCCTCAGGAAAAGCAACGATCCCGGATACCTTTACTGGACGGGGATCACATATCTTATCAAGTCTACACCGAAACGCTTAAGCCGGCTTAGAACCAGACAGCAAGAAGTCCCTGGGACCTTCAGTATGAATGCAGGCTTTGTGCAATTCTGGACCCATCTTGGTCACAACATGGTTTTCAGCACTTGGCAATGCTCTTCCATCAACAAGAAAAATTATCCATTAATCAGAATCCTTTGCAAATACTATTTCGTTTACTAGGCTACAATTTCCTCGAGGGGCGCCAATCCTCAAGCGGGAATAAACTTGACCGTATGGTCCCCAGTCTTTCAGGTATCCTGAAAGGGTCAAGGCAGCCCTTTGCAGAGGCCGTTGTCCATAGATCTGGATCTTATTTCCTGCTGCAGTTGTCCTCGTATAGAGGATCCTCCACGATGGTGTTCTGAATCACCATGCAATTTAACCCAATACTGGGAGAAGGTTTGTAACTCACGGGACGCGTGGACAGGCCGGTGGGCCGTGTACATTTGAGGGGATTTCTTCCTCCTCCACCTGTATTTATGGCCCCGAGCGAGGGTGTCCCAGTTTTCATTATGGACTCCCAGGGACAAGAACCCCCCGTTGGTCAGTGCCTCCTATGGAGGTACCCTACATATCTTTAGGGCTTTCCCCTATCCCCACCTGGGGAGACACTGACTGGCCTGGGGGAGGCCCCTTAAAGCTGGCAAATGGTAAATACATTTTCTTATAATTACAATTTAGCTTTTTGAATGAAAAAGCAGCAACACAATAGCAAATGACACTCGACTAAGAAAAAAAAGCATTCTTACAAATATTACTTTCTTCGTTTTTAACAATTCTCTGCAATATTACAATTCTTTTGACAGCAATATGGATTGGAGTTTAAGCGCCAGTTGATTAACAATAAGTATTGTTGAAGGTACAATAAAAATGGCTTACACTAATCTTAGCTGACTGCTGAGGTGTTCTGTTTTTTTAGTCTTTCAGAGAACTCTGACACTTCAGATGTGTCTTATCATGATGTTTCAATTCTTTTTCTTTCTTTTTTTGCTTATATATGTTTGAATTTTACAGCCTGTTTCCAATCTCAAGATTTTTCCCGGGCGCAAGAGAAGGAACCACCACTGGTATAGATCCAGGAATACACTCACATAATATTCTGTAAATAAATAACTTGATTTTGTTCACATAGATTTTGTTTAATGGATAAGCTGATATTTACTTACAAAAGGCTACCAAATATATATATATATATATATATATATATATATATATATATATATATATAATATATATATATATATATATATATATATATATATATATATATATATATATATATATATATATATATATATATATATATATATATATATGTATATATATATATATATATATATATATATATATATTATATATATATATATATATATATATATATATATATATATATATATATATATATATATATATATATATATATATATATACATATATATATATATATATATATATATATATATATATATATATATATAATATTATATATATATATATATATATATATATATATATATATATATATATATATATATATATATATATATATATATATATATATATACAGGGTGGGCGGAAAGTAACTCCCTATTTTGATTAATAAAACAATGTACATTATATTTATTTATTCTCAAAAAATTAATCATACAAGGTAGGCATAAATGGTAAGTTATCTCTAAAATTCAATATATGCCCCAGATCTTTCCACCAGCTGCTGCAAACGTTCAGGAATGGCATCCACTGACTTTCTCAGAAACTCCGCTGGGATGGTGGACATGACTCCCTTAATTCGATCCTCCAGTTCTTCGAATGTCTTTGGTTTGGAGCGGTAGACTTCTTCCTTTACCCAAACCCAAAGAAAAAAGT